>JAYGGG010000463.1:0-542337 GCA_036346245.1 Bonia amplexicaulis | reverse complement strand
TTTGGTGTCATGAGATCCGAAATTCAATCTATGCATGATAATCAAGTTTGGAATTTGGTTGATCCACCGATGGAGTAAAAACTCTCGAGTACAAATAGGTTTTTAAGAAAAAGATAGACATAGATGGAAATGTTCATATCCATAAGGCATGATTGGTGGCGAAGGGTTTTAAAGAAATTCAAGGTGTTAACTATGATGAAACTTTCTCGCCTGTTGCTATGCTTAAGTCTGTCCGGATCATTCTAGCTATTGTTGTATATTTTGATTATGATATATGACAGATGGATATCAAAAATGACTTTTCTGAATGGAAACCTAAGTGGTGATGTGTACATAACACAACCTGATGAGCAAGATTTTGTCGATCTCCAAAATACTAGAAAGATATGCAAGCTTCAAAGATCTATCTATGGACTAAAGCAAGTTTCTCAGAGTTGGAATATTCATTTTAATGAGGTAGTCAAAGGGTTTGGCTTCGTCAAGAATGAAGAAGACTCTTGTTTTGACAGAAGGCTAGTAGGAGCGGACTTGTTTTTCTGGTCCTATATGTGGATAACGTATTATTGATTAGAAATAATATTCCTATGCTTGAATCTATCAAGTATTCATTAATAAATAGTTTCTCTATGAAAGACTTAGGAAAGGCAGCATATATTTTGGGCATAAAGAACTATAGAGAGAGAACTAAAAGGCTAATTGGGTTAAGTCAAGATACGTATATTGACAAAGTGTTGAAGCAGTTCAACGTGTAGGATTCCAAGAAGCGTTTCTTGCCTATGTCACATGTTATTAGTCTTAGCAAGACTCAGTGTCCTTTGACACCTGATGAGCAAGACCGGATGAGTAAGATTCTATATGCTTCTGCCATTGGATCTATCATGTATGCCATACTTTTGTAACACCCAGGGCCCTAGCATACGAGATGCTACTAAAACTGCTCTACAACTAGCCAATTTACAAGATAAATTAAACTAGCAACAATTACTAAACAAGATAGTATAAGCGGAAGCATAAACAGCTAAGGAATAACAGGATAGTGATAGCAATTCACTATTTAAAACATCCTCCAACATTTTAATCTAAAACATAGTTCACAAATTTAACATTATTAAGATAATGTAAACCAAGCTATGCAAAGGTCTAAAATACTTTCAACTTTATTACAGCATTAAACTATGATCCAAGTACATCAGTGTGGTGCCATTCTACCCTTCCCATGCATGCTCAAAGTCCACCTGTAGGGAGGGGGAAACAAGGGTGATATAAAATCTCAGCAAGCAAACTGTTTAACAGGCTATTCAATCTACAAACAATTATACATCATTATTTATAATTCTATACAACTACAACCACAATTCACGTCCATAATTATTAATCATCATAAAACTTCCATGAATCATACCTCTTCAATTCAGATTTAATTGGCATATGAATGCAGACATTTTATCCACAATTAAATGCAAATGAAACATTTAATCTTTCACAACTACAATGGATTAATCATCAACATTTATTCTTCCATAAATAACAATGTGATATCCTCAACTTCAAATCACCATCAAAGACAATAAAATATATGTACGATCATCTCACTACTTTATTAATTCTCACATCCACAATTGCTATCAATAATTAATACAAGTGAAAAGAATCTCATGCCACAACCACAACTCTTACCATACACAAGAGACGAAGAGGTGCATCGTATTACGACAATATACAATGCTTCCGCGGGCGAAGAGGTGCATCGTATTACGACAATATACAATGCTGTACCGGTACGGTCGCGGCTAAGTGCGGCGACATCCACATATGCAAATGACATAATATGACATGTATGATATGATAATTTATAAATCTCATTAATTCATCCACAAGGAGCATTACCATGCTCTCAACATATCCACATCCACCACATATTATTTTCATGTCCACATTATAATATCAACATATTAATTGATAAATATTTGTATCATCTCCACAATTAAAATATCATGCAATCATGGCATCATGTATCAAATTAATTTAATAATGTAAATTGCAAGTAGAAGGAATAACAAGTTAAACGGTAGCAACCACCGCTACGTTCACTTGCCTCAATCCGATGAAGCGAAGTACAATCAAGAGCGCTTAGGGAAAAGACCACCTGTCCAAAAGACAACTCTCAGCACACAACCACAGCATACAAACACGACTAAAAATATTTAAAATGTCGCTAGAACCCCGAAACCCGCACAACTCTTCTCCGCTTAACAAATCAGCAAATTATCCTCTGCACCAGTGCTGCTTCACTTTTTCGTATCTTTAAAAATGTAAATCAAAATATAGCAAATGATACCTCTCTGGATTCATGACTTAAAAACCTACAATTTTCATGAAGAACAACTATTTTTATTTTAATAACAGCTAGGCGTAATTTAATGCCAAAAACAGAGGAAGAACTCTGTTCTGACATATTGGACAGCAGTGTTCAATCGTGTGCCAACAACGGCACAGAGGTCTAAAAATACTGAAATTTATACAAAGGCTATATCTATAAATTATCTACAACTTTCTAAATTACAGCCATGACCAGAAAATTCGTTTACTATTTCGAAACTCCGGATTACCGTCGGACTGTACCAATCTGTCCGCTTGACGGACAGTGGTATTTCCGACTCCGTATCTCCGAGATCCCACGGTAGAAAAATCCGAAACAAATACAGGAGATGCATATGGAAGTCCTGTACAACTTTCCGTTTGGTAAAACCCGCAGGAAAATTCGTTTACTAGGTCAAATCCGCGAGGACAGACGCGCTGCGCGAATCAATCTACAGACAGACAGTAACTAATCTCTAATTGGGCAATTAATCTATTAAATACCATCAAAATCCGTGCCAAGAACCCTAATTAATCTGAAAAACAGAGGGTTTGGGAAGGGAAAAAATTACCAAGATGAAGATTTTCCCCACTTTTTTCCTCCTCTTCTTCTTCTTTCTTCTCCTCTCCTTCTCCTTTCTTCTTCTCCTTCCTTCTCTTTTCTTCTCCTCCAATGGCAGCAGACTTGGAGCACCAATGACAACAATAGGGGAGGGAGACGCCCAAGGGAATGGGGGCGGCCAAGGGTGGAGGAGGGTGGAGGGCCAAGGAGGGTTTATAAAGGGGTGTTAGGGTTTGGGAGGTGCAGGCCCCATTTGGGTTGGTGGCCCAAGCGGTGGCCCACCCTTGGACAACCAAAACATTCAAATTAATTATTTTTAATTTTGTTAATTCATTTTACAATGTTCTACAATTCATATTTTTCCCTTCCCACGATTTACCGAAAAACCGGCGATTCCGCGATTGTTTTAAAAACTTACGCCGTAACGACGTTCAGGGTATTACATTCTCCCCACCTTAAAAGGATTCGTCCTCGAATCTCGCTCCTCAACCCACGAGACAAAGAACAATCAAGGAAAGAACAACCAAAGATTAGAGCATCTCAAGGATAGAACATCCCGAGGAAATAACCCCTACGGGTTCTCACCCGCCCTCGAAGAACTCAGATCCTTCTTCTACATTTGAACTTCAAGCTCCACGTCACCTCCTGCTCGGACCGATTCATCAAGAGGGCCTCCGCATATCTGGTGGCTCTCTTCCTCATGTCCAACTCCGCGAGTCCATGACACTTGTTGGTCAACGCGGCGCCCGCAATTCTTTTATCGGCTCGAGCGCCAATGATCCTACCATTCTCGCAAAATTTCCCGCCACAACTATCAAATCACTATCTAATACCATCCTCCTTCTTAGAATATTTTCCTCTATATATTATAATAGGGATAATACATTGTACCCCTTTTAAAGAATTCAACCACAAATTCCACTCATAACAATACTCGAAGCACAGACAATAACTGTTACAAATGTAACACAACCACAAGAAGAATGAAGCATTCTCAAGCAACACACTAGCAACCAGCTTTCCTTCAAAGGACTACGATCCAAATCAAAGGATTCACAACAAAATCATTCACACTCTCCAAATAGACATTTGGAGAATCCACACTGCACAAGCCAAGAGTGAAAATCACTCGACAGACCAAAACAATCATTTTCTTTTCCTAACTGGAAAAGAATGCACCACAACATATAACAACTCAATTTGCAGATGACTTCTGCCATAAACACACAGTTTAAACAAGAATCAAGAGAGCATATTACCGCTCGAGATATTATTATTTTCCCAATCCATTCCCCTAAAAAAATTAACTTCTTGAACCAAAGATTTCCAAATCATCGTCCACACACACCAACTAGTTGCCATACACCTCTTAAAAGACTTTGCAACCCAAATTAATTACCCCTTTCTTAGAGAGGCAAAAAGAAGTAAATTTCAGCATAAAGGAAGATGTTACCATCAACGAAAAACACAAGACCAGAAGAAAAAAGCAATGAACTTAGACAACAAAAGGTAAGATCTCAGCTGAAGGCACATGCCTCCTCAAGACGGAAAAAAAATCAAATCTCAACCATTAAGAATACAATATTGCCATTCGAGCTCAAGAAGCTCTTATGAGGCGAAAATATTGCCATTTGAGCTCAAGTAACTCTTATGCGGCGAGAATAAGAAGCCAAATACACCTCAAAAAAATGGACAACTTGACTTCAACCTCTAATACTTTTACCACACTTTCTTTTAATAAAAAGGATAACTTTCTTTGATTACGGTACCACTTTGACAATTCCAATAAAGAGAAGTGAAGACCACAACACCTTAACCCCTTAAGAATTAATAAAACCTCTCAACACGACACTTTGCTTAAAACAATTTCAGCTACCACATAAGTCATGAGATCAAAAGATCGCGTACGCAAATATCAAAACTTTTGATTTAAATACTTATCAAATTCCTTTATTTATAGAACATTCAACATTATCATCACAACCACATATTGACCATCATGCTAACAACAAAATAATAATACATTCTTAACAAGCATCAACATATCCTCATATCCTTTCATAAATTTTTACAAAAGAAACACAAGAAATTACTTCATCATGTTTCTATTATTTAAATAAGATTGCAACTACTTGATCTAGGAAATCCTATTGCACAAGCCACCATATAGAACAAAGCTCTTAAACAAGATGATACTAGAACATGACAATCTCACAAACATGCTAGTATAAATCTCTTATAAGATTCCATATATTCAATTCAAATTGATGCTCAACTCTAATTTAGCACAAGTTGATTGTACCCTAGTCATAACTGGCAATAATTGCTTATTATTTTATCATAACAATATTCATGATCCTAACTCCGTTTTACAATCATAAAACAATCATGGGCATAGATTCAGCATTTCATCTTATGTTCAGCTATTAGAACGAAATAGCTTTAAACTTCAATAATACCAACTTTGTAAGACAAGATTCTACAAGTCAATACATCAATCTTCATCTATTTCTTTATACATATTTCAACAATCTAGTATGATAAAAGATAGATGAAACTAGCAATTGTGCATGCTCATAAAGTATCTAAATAAAAGACATATTAAAGGTTAATATTACTAAGGCAATATTCAAACACTCCTTACTTAATCATTCCAATCCTTTTACACATTCCTCAATAACTCCATAAGTTACAATCATGTATAAACAAATTATTAATCACAGTTCTTCTAGAAACTATTACAAGGCAATATCAAATTAATTAACTATATTTCCGAGGATACTAGTGAAATTAATTATGCACTACACTAACATATCAACTTGATAATTCATACCTTATGAATATATGATTACCACCTTCCAATTAAGCCTAGCAAAACAACATAAAGGGTTTTAACACTCTCTTTCAGAAAGGAGAGGAAAAATAAACTTCAACACTCAAAATAATCTAAAGGAAATACATAGATCCAAGACTTTCACACATCAATGAGTTTTGCAACTCAAAACTTTCATTAATAAAAGAAAATACCACGCGAACCAACTTACAAATCAACAATAAGCATAGGTAGCAAAGTATCTCATAAGCCCGGAAAGAAACAATAACTGCTTCAAGGAACAGGTAGAGACCAATTGCATACCCTTAACTGCAAGAACCACAACTCAAAAGAAATTCATTATCTGCAATAGGCCAAGAACTGACCAAAATCAACTTAAGGAAAATAGCAACTTTTCTAAGAAACTCACTCACAACATTTGCAATTAAGTTACCTGAGATAACTGCATTGCTAAACTCCATGTTACAGACAGTAGTATAACCTGGCAATGCCAAGACAGTATAAACAATATCTACATCTTAACATTGACTATTCTCACTCATAACAGTCACAGGAGCAAAATCATAATCATATAAGATTATCTCATAATGTAAATCATCAATACAACATGTCAAAAGCATAAATGCAATGCTTGACCCATCCCATCCTACTGTGCACTAGTGTGTCAATTTAATAGTTTAATTACCACGGACCTAATGCCCGCTCTGATACCAACTGTAACACCCCAGGACCCACAATGCCCTGGGATGCTACTAAAACTGCTCTACAACTAACCAATTTACAAGATAAATTAAACTAACAACAATTACTAAACAAGATAGTATAAGCGGAAGCATAAACAACTAAGGAATAACATGATAGTGATAGCAATTCACTATTTAAAACATCCTCCAACATTTTAATCTAAAACATAGTTCACAAATTTAACATTATTAAGATAATCTAAACCAAGCTATGCAAAGGTCTAAAACACTTTCAACTTTATTACAGCATTAAACTATAATCCAAGTGCATCAGTGTGGTGCCGTTCTACCCTTTCTATGCATGCTCAAAGTCCACCTATAGGGAGGGGGAAACAAGGGTGAGATAAAATCTCAGCAAGCAAACTGTTTAACAGGCTATTCAATCTACAAACAATTATACCTCATCATTTATAATTCCATAGAACTACAACCACAATTTATGTCCATAATTATTAATCACCATAAAACTTCCATGAATCATACCTCTTCAATTTCAGATTTAATTGGCATATGCATGCAGTCATTTTATCCACAATTAAATGCAAATGAAACATTTAATCTTTCACAACTACAATGGATTAATCATCAATATTTAATCTTCCTTAAATAACAATGTGATATTCTCAACTTCAAATCACCATCAAAGACAATAAAACATATGTATGATCATCTCACTACTTTAGTAATTCTCACATCCACATTTGCTATCAACAATTAATACAAGTGAAAAGAATCTCATGCCACAACCACAACCCTTACCATACACAAGGGACGAATCTCATTCCACGACCACATCCACAATCTTCATACCACAAATAGCTCACATATGCTAATTCCACATTACAACTAGAAAGTTGTATATTCCACAAAATAACATCACCACAATATGATGCATATGTATGCAAATAATCTTTCCACAATGCAATGCATATGAATGCTTCATGCTGTGCTCCACATCACTCTTGCCAGGGTAGGAATTGTAGTTCATCGTATTACGGCAATATACGATGCTTCCGCGGACGAAGAGGTGCATCGTATTAAGACCCGCAGGAAAATTCGTTTACTAGGTCAAATCCGCGATGACAGACGCGCTGCGTGAATCAATCTACATGCAGACAACAGCTAATCTCTAATCGGGCAATTAATCTATTAAATACCATCAAAATCCGTGCCAAGAACCCTAATTAATCTGAAAAACAGAGGATTTGGGATGGGGAAAATTACCAAGATGAAGATTTTCCCCACTTTTTTTCCTCCTTCTCTTCTTCTTCTTCTTTCTTCTCGTCTCCTTCTCCTTTCTTCTTCTCCTTCCTTCCATTTTCTTCTCCTCCAATGACAAGAACACTTGGGGCACCAATGGCAGCAATAGGGGAGGGGAGGCACCAAGGGGGTGGGGGCGGCCAAGGGGTGGAGGAGGGTGGAGGGGCCAAGGAGGGTTTATAAAGGGGTGTTAGGGTTTGGGAGGGGTGCAGGGCCTCCATTTGGGCCGGTGGCCCAAAGCGGTGGCCCACCCTCCGGACAGCCCAAAACATTCAAATTAATTATTTTTAATTTATTTAATTTATTTTACAATGTTCTACAATTCATATTTTTCCTTCCCCATGATTTACCAAAAACCGCGATTCGCGATTATTTTAAAAACTTACGCCGTAACGACGTTCACGGTATTACAACTTTATACACGCCTAGATGTGTCATATGCTCTAAGTGTAAAGAACATTTTGAAATACTTAAGAAGAACTACGAATACGTTCTTTGTTTATGGAGGTGAGGAAGAGCTAGTCGTAAATAGTTACACTGATGCTAGCTTTCAAACAGATAAAGATGATTTTTGATCATCGTCTAGGCTTGTGTTTTCTCTTAATGAAGGAGTAGTGAGCTGAAAAAGTTCCAAGCAAGAGACGGTTGTTGATTCTACAATGGAGGCTGAGTATGTTGTGGCTTCCGAAGCTAAGGAGGCTATTTGGATAAAAAAAAGTTCATCTCTAAGCTGCGTGTGGTCTCTAGTGCTTCTAGTCCAATGGATATTTATTGTGATAATAGTGGAGCTATTGCGCAAGACAAGGAGCCTAGATAGCGTCAAAAATCCAAGCACATACTTTGGCATTTTCACCTCATTCATGAGATTGTCGATAGTGGTGATGTTAAGATATGCAAAGTGCACATAAATTTAAATATTCTTAATCCATTGACAAAGTCTCTTACACAGCCAAAGCATGAGGTCCACACAAGAGCTATGGGTATTAGATACTTGCATGATTGACTCTAGGCAAGTGGGAGATTGTTAGTGATATACCCTAGAGGCAATTATGGAGATGATTGTATCACTTATATGTTTATGATTTTTTTGAATAATATGTTATTCATGAAATTGAGGATAAGATAGGTAGCATCACATTTGATAATGCCTCAAGTAATGATCTTCTTTGTTAAATTGTTGCTTGTCAAGTTTACAATCAGAGGTGCCCTTTGGTTTAAAGGAAAGTTCCTTCATAATTGCTGTTGTGCTCACATTCTAAATTTGGTTGTTCAAGATGGTCTGAAGGTTATTCAACCTCTAATTGACAAAGTTTATGAGACTATCAAATACATCAAGAAATCTAATAATCGGACATATAAGTTCAACGATATTGATTCTCTTAACCTTCAAAGCAAAAGGATTGACTCTTGATGTGTGCACTAGGTGGGGTTCAACATACAAAATGTTATATTTTGCTTTTCATTATAGAGCTTCCATTGATGTGTACACCGCTGGAGATGCTAACTATAGGTGGTAGCCAACAGAGGTGAATGGAAGTTGTATGAACAAGTCAAAGACGTGTTGTGTGTTTTTCATTTGGCTACAAAGGAGTTCTCATGTTCAACCTACCCCACCTCCAATTTGTTTTATCCCCATATTGTTGATATTAAGATGGCAGTAGGGCAATTGTTATTGTCTAGGGATGAATCTCTTAAAAATGGCTGATGCAATGATAGACAAGTTTGAGAAGTATTGGGGCCCAGAATGCAACACTTTGTTTGCGATTCTTTGCAATTCTGAGACCCAAGATTTAAGATGGGCATGATTCAATTCACATTTCCTTCTTTGTACTCGAAATTTATCTTGCACAAAATCTTGCATCTGTTCAATCTACATTAGATGAGTTGTATGCTTTATATGAAAGTGATTGCAATAAAAGCATGAACAATGATTCTTCTTCTCAATGCACTAGTACATCTGCTGGTACTTTGAGTAGTGCTTTCTCAACTGCTAGCTAATTCCAAGAGTTTATAAAAGCCCAACATGCTACTCATCCTTTAAAAGTTAGATTAAGGAAGTACTTTAATGATCCGGTTGAAGTTGTTCCTATGGAACAATTTGATATACTTCTGTGGTGGAGGATGAATGAATTGAAGTATTCAGTAGTGGCTAGGATGGCCAAAGATGTTCTCACTATTCCTATTACCATAGTCTCAACGGAGTTAGCTTTTAGCATATGAGGTCGTGTAATTGATGACTATTGTAGCTCTTTACTCCCATCAATAGTGCAATCTTTGGTGTGTGCATCTAGTTGGATTAGAGGAGACCACTACAATCCAACGGGTTTAGTAAGTTTATGGATGTTGCTGTTTTCTACACCAAATAATTATGTTCTTATATAGGAGGATGGTGCTAATTCCATTCCATTGTTATCAATCGAAACTCCAAAAGAAATTTCAATTGTGGGTAGCAATTAGTGATTATGTCTTATTTATCAAGTATGCTTTTCTTATCTGTCTTGAAAGTGGCTTTGGATGAATAAAACTTTAGTCGGTCTTGTGCTGTCAGATGATGAAATTGCCAAGTGGTTATAATATTCATTATCATGTGCAATTATTTAATGGAGGTATTAATTGGTGAGCATTCTCAGGTCAATACTCTAGAGTGTTGTAATTTTACCAATGAGGCTTGGGTGCTCAGAGTTGTTTGTCATTTTGAAATATTACTCTTTTATGTTTGGTTGATCTCTTTTGAAGAAAATAATGTCGTAAATTCCAAACGGGATCTGTAATACCCCAAAAGCGATTCGAGAGTTGAACGATTAATTGTGTAATACCCCAGAAAAGATTTTGCGATTAATCGGTTAATCGGGAGAAGGACCTTTAAAAGAAAAGAATGAAATAGTATTTTCACGAGGGGTTTTCGAATAAAATAGGACAACTGGCCTGGGCCTTGGCCGTGGGAAGTTAAGCACAAGGGGAGGGCGCCTCCTCCTAACCCTAGCCACCTCCCCCCTTGGCAGCCACCCCTTCCCCTCTTTTCCTCCATTCGCCTCTCCCATCCTCTCTTGCGCCTCCCCTCCCTCCATTGTTGGTGAAGAAGCTCTCTTGTCTTTGCCAATCAAGCGGAGGAGGAGATCGTCGCGCAAGACATTCGGATCCGGAGGAGGAAGATCAAGAGAAGAAAAGGAGGAGAAGGGAAAAGGAGGAATTCGGGAGGAGATCTTCGTGTTCTTCATCCATTCGTCAAGGGTAATCCTTGTTTCCCATTAGAATAATATTCTTTGATCTTGATAGCAATTTTCGTCAGTCTGGACTGCTAGGACAGAATGTGGTAGACGGCGGTTTTGGGTTAGATCCGTGGGGATTCAGGTCTGGACCCTCCTAGAGAATTGTAGAGGACGAAATTATCTTTCCATGAAGTCCTAGAACGCATGATTCGAGTTGCGTAGCAAAAGTTATGATTTTTCTAAGTTGACTGTTTTGCATCTCGGAGGGTTTCCGACGGGTTTCGGTAGATCGATTTTAGAAATTTGTAAACGGGCGAATCAGAGGATCTTCATATTAGGAAAGTTGTAGATAATTTTCTTAGCTTTCCAGAAACGTCAAGAAGTCCAAATTCCAATTTTGTGGTGGAAGTTACGGCGTTTTAGTGCGCTGTCCCGAGATAAATACAGATTGAGGAAAACTGGTTGGATCGGGTAGAAGATGGCGGAAGGCTCCCAAATAGGTTTAGTTAGATAATTTAATTATCTTTCCATAGAATCTGAGAACGCCTCATTGAACCTTTTATCAAAAGTTATGAATTTTCAAGGTGACTTTTGTAGAAGTCGGGGGTTGGCCGTGGGAAGATTTGAGTTTGGGTCAAGTTAAATATGTTGGGTTAGTTTAAGGGTGTTGTTATTTTTATCTAAAGACTCACTACTGTTGTCTTAGCAAATATTATAATTATTATTCAGGAGGAGGACGGATTCGCGTGGTTGCACCTTCTACTCATCCTCCGTTTTCTCGCGGTTAAGGCAAGTATAATGATGGTTTATGATTGATGGTGTGGATTATTGATGTTTGATGAATTGTTGATGTTTGATGAATGGATGATATTTGATCTAAATTGTGAGTATATGTGTTCATGACATGATAATGATATGTTGATATCGTTTATGGTCGATTGCATTTGAAAGTGATTATGAGAATTTATGATGCATGGATATGGTGAATGCAATTTTATTTTATTGAGACATTCACATATATCGTCATGCCGATATATTGAAGTCTTGGTCACGAGATGACCAAGCGCCAAGGTCCCCGTCATGGTGATGTCATGACGGGCTAAAGGTCCCCATACTTATGGAGTATGGGCAATTGGTCCCTGTACGAGATATACAGGCATGGGTGTGCATTGACGGATGCACACTCCGCGTTACCATAAAATGCGAAAGAGAAGAGATAAAGAGATTTTGATCATATTGCATAGCATGTTTCATTATATGATTGATGGATAAATTTGTGAGATGATGTTCATGATTGTTCTTGTTCTCGCTTATTATATTTCTTTGAGTCTTTGTACTCACTTTTCTTGTCGTTGTTGTTTGTTGATTGTTTTAGGTACTTTCATGAGGACAGATGCATGGGAATAAAGGAGGATTAGCGTTGTTGCACTTGCACGAATTATCCACCATAAAAGAAATAGAGAACTTTCGACATTAATTATTCTTTTGCTAGAGTGGTAATTGTTTTATGACCTGCTAGGTCTAAAATGTAATAAAGGTTTAGAACTTTTATATTGCTTCCGCGCTTTGGTTAAGCTTGATAGTAGTTTTATTTATTACTAATTACAATACTTATGATTATTTATACCTCTTGATTATAATTGTTAGAACTCAGTTTTAGTCAATAAACAAAGGAGACTCTTAGAAATTTTGTAGTAAGCAACTAGTTAGATTTGTTTTATGGTTAGTTTAGTAGCATTTCGTGCCAATGTTTGGTGGGGTGTTACTGATTGGTATCGAGCGGGCTTTAGGTCCGTGGTAATTAAACTATTAAATTGACACACTTGCACAAGGGATGGGATGGGTCAAGCATTGCATTTATGATTTTGACATGTTGTATTGATGATTTACATTAGGAGATAATCTTGTACGCTTATTGATAATCTTGTATGATTATGTTTTGCTCCTATGATTTGTTATGATGAGGATAATCATTGTTAAGATGTAGATGTTGTTTGTCTTGCCTTGGCTTTGCCGATTATACCACTTGTTTGTAGTATGGGGATTAGCAATGTAGTTACCTCAAGTAACTTAATTGCGAGATGTTATGGTGAGTTTCTTAGAAAAGTTGCTATTATCCTTAAGTTGATTTCGCCAATTCTTGGCCTATTGCGATCTTGAATTTCTTTTGAGTTTGTGGTTCTTGCAGTTGAGGGTATGCAATTGGTCTCTACCTGTTCCTTGAAGCAGCTATTGTTTCTTCCGGACTAATGAGATACTTTTGCTACCTGTGCTTGCTGTTGATTTGCAAGGTTGGTCCCTTCGTAGGAGTTTTGTCTTGTTGTGATTCATGTCTTATTGGTTCGCTTAGTATTTTCTTTTAGTGATGCAAGTTTTGAGTTGCAACCCTCATTGACATGTGAAAGTCTTGGATCTACGTTTTCATTAGATTATTTCGAGTGTTGAAGTTTATTTTTTTCCTCTTCTTTACGAAGAGAGTGTTAAAACATTTATGGTGTTTTGCTATGCTTAAGTGAAAGGTGGTAATCATATAAACTAATTCATAAAGTATGAATTATCAAGTGGATATGTTAGCGTAGTGCATAATTAATTTCACTAGCATCTTTGAAGTGTAATTGATTAATTTGATATTGCCTTGTAATAGTTTTTAGAAGAACTATGATTAATAACTTGTCTATTCATGATTGGAATTCATGGAGTTATTGAGGTGTGCAAAAAGAGAATTAGAATGATTATCATGACTGTTTAAATTTCTATCATGTTGGATGAATTGAATTATGTCTGTCTTTAGTACTTAATCTGACCATTTGGAATGATTAGTAAGGAGGTGTTGGGATATTATCTTGGAAATATTAACCTTTAATCTGTCATTTATTTAGATATCTTATGAGCATGTTCAATTGCTAGTTTCATAAATCTTTCATCATCTTGAGTTGTTGAAATATGTATAAAGAAATAGATGAAGGTTGATGTATTGACTTGTAGAATCTTGTCTTACAAAGCTGATTTTATTGAAGTTTAAAGTTATTTCGTTCTAATTGCTGAACATAAGATGAAATGCTGAATCTATGCTCATGATTGTTTTATGATTGTAAACCGGAGTTAGGATCATGACTGTTGCTATAATAGAATAATAATCAATTATTGCTAAGTAATGACTAGAGTACAATCAATTTGTGCTAAATTAGAGTGGAGCATCAATATGAATTGAATATATGAAATCTAATAAGAGATTTATACTAGCATGTTTTGTGAGATTGCCATGTTCTAGTATCATCTTGTTTAAGAGCTTTGTTTTAATATGATGACTTATGCACTAGGATTTCCTAGATTATATAGTTGCAATCTTATCTAGATAATAGAAACATGATGAAGTGTTTACTTGTGCTTCTTTTGGAAAAGTTTATGACGTGATCTGAGAGTATGATGATGTTTGTTAAGAATGTATGATTCTGATGTTAGTATGATGGACTATGTGGTTGTGATGATAATGTTGAATGTTCTATAAATAAAGAATTTGATAACTTCCACGATACTATTTGAATCAAAAGTTTTGATATTTGCGTATGCTAAGCTGAAAATTGTTTTGAGCAAACTAACGCGTTGAGAAGTTTAATTAGTTCTTAAAAGATTTATGAGTCGTGGAGTTAGGTTGTGTAACTTCTATAGGTGTGCTTGACTTCTTTTTTTTCACTGCAAAAGAGTTTCTTGAGTTTAAAATGACAATGTTGTATTCGTATTGGTTGATATTGGATATTTCTCTTCTTGAGGGCATGTGCCTTCAACGATGATCTTATGTTTCGTTTTCCAATATCATTGCCACTTCTCTTGGTCCGGTGTCTATTGCAATTGGTAGCATCTTCCATGTGCGGAAAATTTACTTTTTATGTCTGTTCTAAGAAAGGGGTAACCGATTTGGGTTGCAAGCCCTTTTAGGATATATTTGGCAACTGGTTGGTGTGGCTAGGTGATTGGTTTGGGTGAGATCGTGGGTGTCAAGTTATATGAGATTCTTAGAGTGATGAATTGATTCTGTCGAATAATTCTCGGTGAGGATTTGATTTAAAGAAGTTGTCTTTGGAGCTAACTAGTTATACTGTTGCGAGGATTTGGAGGTTGACCAAACGAGTGGCCTTGGTGAGACAGAATCATTGGTGCCGAGCGGGTAGAACATGTTATCTTGATGCGAGGAGAAGGATTTAGAACTTGAAGTGGGCTTGAGAGTATCTCCTACCAAGGGAGTGGTGAGGTCGATACCAAAGGGAAGTTCGGTAGAGATCGTCGGGCCCCTCACGATCATGGCTTGGATCGGGAAGTGGGCATGCCGCTCGGATCTTCCGAATCTATGCAGGGATGCAAGCATGGAGGAATAAAACATTAAAGTATGTCAAGGTATTTGGTCGCAATGCAGAGAGAGAAAAGGCAACCTAGGAATTGAAGTCTATAAGCGTGAGCAATATCCAAGATAATCACAACTTATACGTGTTAGTATGGTCAAGTTTTAGTTGTGATTAATCCTTAGTGTAAGCACGGAAAGAATTGGGGTCGAATTACGTTTAAGAGGGTAGAATGTAATACCCCAAAAGCGATTCGAGAGTTGAACGATTAATTGTGTAATACCGGAAAAGATTTTGCGATTAATCGGTTAATCGGGAGAAGGACCTTTAAAAGAAAAGAATGAAATAGTATTTTCCGAGGGGTTTTCTAAATAAAATAGGACAACACGGGTGCAGGCCTTGGCCTGTGGGAAGATTAAGCACAAGGGGAGGGCGCCTCCTCCCTAACCCTACCACCTCCCCTTGGCAGCCACCCCTCCCTCTTTTCCTCCATTCGCCTCTCCCATCCTCTCTTGCCTCCCCCTCCCCTCCATTGTTGGTGAAGAAGCTCTCTTGTGCTGCCAATCAAGCGGAGGAGGAGATCGTTCGCAGCAAGACATTCGGATCCTGAGGAGGAGAAGATCAAGAGAAGAAAAGGAGGAGAAGGGGAAAAGGAGGAATTCGGGAGGAGATCTTCGTGTTCTTCATCCATTCGTCAAGGGTAATCCTTGTTTCCCATTAGAATAATATTCTTTGATCTTGATAGCAATTTTCGTCAGTCTGGACTGCTAGGACAGAATGTGGTAGACGGCGGTTTTGGATTAGATCCGTGGGGATTCAGGTCTGGACCCCTCCTAGAGAATTGTAGAGGACGAAATTATCTTTCCATGAAGTCCTAGAACGCGTGATTCCGAGTTGTGTAGCAAAAGTTATGATTTTTCTAAGTTGACTGTTTTGCATCTCGGAGGGTTTCCCGACGGGTTTCGGTAGATCGATTTTAGAAATTTGTAAACGGGCGAATCAGAGGATCTTCATATTAGGAAAGTTGTAGATAATTTTCTTAGCTTTCCAGAAACGTCAAGAAGTCCAAATTCCGATTTTGTGGTGGAAGTTACGGCGTTTTAGTGCGCTGTCCCGAGATAAATACAGATTGAGGAAAACTGGTTGGATCGGGTAGAAGATGGCCGAATCTGGAAGGCTCCCCAAATAGGTTTAGTTAGATAATTTAATTATCTTTCCATAGAATCTGAGAACGCCTCATTTGAACCTTTTATCAAAAGTTATGAATTTTTCAAGGTGACTGCTGTAGAAGTCAGGGGTTGGCCGTGGGAAGATTTGAGTTTGGGTCAAGTTAAATATGTTGGGTTAGTTTAAGGGTGTTGTTATTTTTATCTAAAGACCCACTACTGTTGTCTTAGCAAATATTATAATTATTATTCAGGAGGAGGACGGATTCGCGTGGTTGCACCTTCCACTCATCCTCCGTTTTCTCGCGGTTAAGGCAAGTATAATGATGGTTTATGATTGATGGTGTGGATTATTGATGTTTGATGAATTGTTGATGTTTGATGAATGGATGATATTTGATCTAAATTGTGAGTATATGTGTTCATGACATGATAATGATATGTTGATATCGTTTATGGTCGATTGCATTTGAAAGTGATTATGAGAATTTATGATGCATGGATATGGTGAATGCAATTTTTATTTTATTGAGACATTCACATATATGCATCATGCTGATATATTGAAGTCTTGGTCACGAGATGACCAAGCGCCAAGGTCCCCGTCATGTTGATGTCATGACGGGCTAAAGGTCCCCATACTTATGGAGTATGGGCAATTGGTCCCTGTACCAGATATACAGGCATGGGTGTGCATTGACGGATGCACACTCCGCATTACCAGTAAAATGCGAAAGAGAAGAGATAAAGAGATTTTTGATCATATTGCATAGCATGTTTCATTATATGATTGATGGATAAATTTGTGAGATGATGTTCATGATTGTTCTTATTCTCGCTTATTATATTTCTTTGAGTCTTTGTACTCACTCTTGCTGTCGTTGTTGTTTGTTGATTGTTTTAGGTACTTTCATGAGGACAGCATGCATGGGAATAAAGGAGGATTAGCGTTGTTGCACTTGCACGAATTATCCACCATAAAAGAAATAGAGAACTTTCGACATTAATTATTCTTTTGCTAGAGTGGTAATTGTTTTATGACTGCTAGGTCTAAAATGTAATAAAGGTTTAGAACTTTTTATATTGCTTCCGCGCTTTGGTTAAGCTTGATAGTAGTTTTATTTATTACTAATTACAATACTTATGATTATTTATACCTCTTGATTATAATTGTTAGAACTCGTTTTAGTCAATAAACAAAGGAGACTCTAGAAATTTTGTAGTAAGCAACTAGTTAGATTTGTTTTATGGTTAGTTTAGTAGCATTTCAGGCCAATGTTTGGCTGGGGTGTTACAGTTGGTATCAGAGCGGGCTTTAGGTCCGTGGTAATTAAACTATTAAATTGACACACTTGCACAGTAGGATGGGATGGGTCAAGCATTGCATTTATGATTTTGACATGTTGTATTGATGATTTACATTAGGAGATAATCTTGTACGCTTATTGATAATCTTGTATGATTATGTTTTGCTCCTATGATCATTATGATGAGGATAATCATTGTTAAGATGTAGATGTTGTTTGTCCGCCTTGGCTTTGCCGATTATACCACTGTTTGTAGTATGGGGATTAGCAATGTAGTTACCTCAAGTAACTTAATTGCGAGATGTTATGGTGAGTTTCTTAGAAAAGTTGCTATTATCCTTAAGTTGATTTCGCCAATTCTTGGCCTATTGCGTCTTGAATTTCTTTTGAGTTTGTGGTTCTTGCAGTTGAGGGTATGCAATTGGTCTCTACCTGTGCCTTGAAGCAGCTATTGTTTCTTCCGGACTAATGAGATACTTTTGCTACACCGTGCTTGTTGTTGATTTGCAAGGTTGGTCCCTTCGTAGGAGTTTTGTCTTGTTGTGATTCATGTCTTATTGGTTCGCTTAGTATTTTCTTTTAGTGATGCAAGTTTTGAGTTGCAACCCTCATTGACATGTGAAAGTCTTGGATCTACGTTTTCATTAGATTATTTCGAGTGTTGAAGTTTATTTTTTCCTCTTCTTTACGAAAGAGAGTGTTAAAACATTTATGGTGTTTTGCTATGCTTAAGTGAAAGGTGGTAATCATATAAACTAATTCATAAAGTATGAATTATCAAGTGGATATGTTAGCGTAGTGCATAATTAATTTCACTAGCATCTTTGAAGTGTAATTGATTAATTTGATATTGCCTTGTAATAGTTTTTAGAAGAACTATGATTAATAACTTGTCTATTCATGATTGGAATTCATGGAGTTATTGAGGAGTGTGCAAAAGAGAATTAGAATGATTATCATGACTGTTTAAATTTCTATCATGTTGGATGAATTGAATTATGTCTGTCTTTAGTACTTAATCTGACCATTTGGAATGATTAGTAAGGAGGTGTTGGGATATTATCTTGGAAATATTAACCTTTAATCTGTCATTTATTTAGATACTGTATGAGCATGTTCAGCTGCTAGTTTCATAAATCTTTCATCATGCTGAGTTGTTGAAATATGTATAAAGAAATAGATGAAGGTTGATGTATTGACTTGTAGAATCTTGTCTTACAAAGCTGATTTTATTGAAGTTTAAAGTTATTTCGTTCTAATTGCTGAACATAAGATGAAATGCTGAATCTATGCTCATGATTGTTTTATGATTGTAAACCGGAGTTAGGATCATGACTGTTGCTATAATAGAATAATAATCAATTATTGCTAAGTAATGACTAGAGTACAATCAATTTGTGCTAAATTAGAGTGGAGCATCAATATGAATTGAATATATGAAATCTAATAAAGATTTATACTAGCATGTTTTGTGAGATTGCCATGTTCTAGTATCATCTTGTTTAAGAGCTTTGTTTTAATATGATGACTTATGCACTAGGATTTCCTAGATTATATAGTTGCAATCTTATCTAGATAATAGAAACATGATGAAGTGTTTACTTGTGTTTCTTTTGGAAAAGTTTATGACGTGATCTGAGAGTATGATGATGTTTGTTAAGAATGTATGATTCTGATGTTAGTATGATGGACTATGTGGTTGTGATGATAATGTTGAATGTTCTATAAATAATAGAATTTGATAACTTCCACGATACTATTTGAATCAAAAGTTTTGATATTTGCGTATGCTAAGTGAAAATTGTTTTGAGCAAACTAACGCGTTGAGAAGTTTAATTAGTTCTTAAAAGATTTATGAGTCGTGGAGTTAGGTTGTGTAACTTCTATAGGTGTGCTTGACTTCTTTTTTCACGCAAAAGAGTTTCTTGAGTTTAAAATGACAATGTTGTATTCGTATTGGTTGATATTGGATATTTCTCTTCTTGAGGGCATGTGCCTTCAACGATGATCTTATGTTTCGCTTTTCCAATATCATTGCCACTTCTCTTGGTCTGGTGTCTATTGCAATTGGTAGCATCTTCCCATGTGCGGAAAATTTATTTTTTATGTCTGTTCTAAGGAAGGGGTAACCGATTTGGGTTGCAAGCCCTTTTAGGATATATTTGGCAACTGGTTGGTGTGGCTAGGTGATTGGTTTGGGTGAGATCGTGGGTGTCAAGTTATATGAGATTCTTAGAGTGATGAATTGATTCTGTCGAATAATTCTCGGTGAGGATTTGATTTAAAGAAGTTGTCTTTGGAGCTAACTAGTTATACTTGCTATGAGGATTTGGAGGTTGACCAAACGAGTGGCCTTGGTAAGACAGAATCTGCTGGTGCGCAGGCGTGTAGAACATGTTATGCTTGATGCGAGGAGAAGGGATTTAGAACTTGAAGTGGGCTTGAGAGTATCTCCTACCAAGGGGTGGTGAGGTCGATACAAAGGGAAGTTCACCGAGATACGTCGGGCCCCTCACGATCATGGCTTGGATCGGGAAGTGGGCATGCCGCTCGGATCTTCCGAATCTATGCACGGATGCAAGCATGGAGGAATAAAACTTTAAAGTATGTCAAGGTATTTGGTCGCAACAGACAGAGAGAAAAGGCAACCTAGGAATTGAAGTCTCGCAAGCGTGAGCAATATCCAAGATAATCACAACTTATACGTGTTAGTATGGTCAAGTTTTTAGTTGTGATTAATCCTTAGTGTAAGCACGGAAAGAATTCGGGGTCGAATTCTGTTTAAGAGGGGTAGAATGTAATACCCCAAAAGCGATTCGAGAGTTGAACGATTAATTGTGTAATACCGGAAAGATTTTGCGATTAATCGGTTAATCGGGAGAAGGACCTTTAAAAGAAAAGAATGAAATAGTATTTTCCTGAGGGGTTTTCTAAATAAAATAGGACAACCTGGGCTGGGCCTTGGCCCAGGTGGGAAGTTAAGCACAAGGGGGGAGGGGAGGCGCCTCCCTCCCTAACCCTACCACCTCCCCCCTTGGCAGCCACCCCCTCCCCTCTTTTCCTCCATTACGCCTCTCCCATCCTCTCTTGCGCCTCCCCCTCCCTCCATTGTTGGTGAAGAAGCTCTCTTGTGCGCCAATCAAGCGGAGGAGGAGATCGTCAGCAAAGACATTCGGATCCTGAGGAGGAGAAGATCAAGAGAAGAAAAGGAGGAGAAGGGAAAAGGAGGAATTCGGGAGGAGATCTTCGTGTTCTTCATCCATTCGTCAAGGGTAATCCTTGTTTCCCATTAGAATAATATTCTTTGATCTTGATAGCAATTTTCGTCAGTCTGGACTGCTAGGATAGAATGTGGTAGACGGCGGTTTTGGATTAGATCCGTGGGGATTCAGGTCTGGACCCTCCTAGAGAATTGTAGAGGACGAAATTATCTTTCCATGAAGTCCTAGAACGCGTGATTCCGAGTTGCGTAGCAAAGTTGTGATTTTTCTAAGTTGACTGTTTTGCATCTCGGAGGGTTTCCGACGGGTTTCGGTAGATCGATTTTAGAAATTTGTAAACGGGCGAATCAGAGGATCTTCATATTAGGAAAGTTGTAGATAATTTTCTTAGCTTTCCAGAAACGTCAAGAAGTCCAAATTCCGATTTTTGTGGTGGAAGTTACGGCGTTTTTAGTGCGCTGTCCCGAGATAAATACAGATTGAGGAAAACTGGTTGGATCGGGTAGAAGATGGCCGAATCTGGAAGGCTCCCCAAATAGGTTTAGTTAGATAATTTAATTATCTTTCCATAGAATCTGAGAACGCCTCATTTGAACCTTTTTATCAAAAGTTATGAATTTTTCAAGGTGACTGCTGTAGAAGTCAGGGGTTGGCCGTGGGAAGATTTGAGTTTGGGTCAAGTTAAATATGTTGGGTTAGTTTAAGGGTGTTGTTATTTTTATCTAAAGACCCACTACTGTTGTCTTAGCAAATATTATAATTATTATTCAGGAGGAGGACGGATTCGCGTGGTTGCACCTTCCACTCATCCTCCGTTTTCTCGCGGTTAAGGCAAGTATAATGATGGTTTATGATTGATGGTGTGGATTATTGATGTTTGATGAATTGTTGATGTTTGATGAATGGATGATATTTGATCTAAATTGTGAGTATATGTGTTCATGACATGATAATGATATGTTGATATCGTTTATGGTCGATTGCATTTGAAAGTGATTATGAGAATTTATGATGCATGGATATGGTGAATGCAATTTTTATTTTATTGAGACATTCACATATATGCATCATGCTGATATATTGAAGTCTTGGTCACGAGATGACCAAGCGCCAAGGTCCCCGTCATGTTGATGTCATGACGGGCTAAAGGTCCCCATACTTATGGAGTATGGGCAATTGGTCCTGTATCGATATACGAGCATGGGTGTGCATTGACGGATGCACACCGCGTCACCGTAAAATGCGAAAGAGAAGAGATAAAGAGATTTTGATCATATTGCATAGCATGTTTCATTATATGATTGATGGATAAATTTGTGAGATGATGTTCATGATTGTTCTTGTTACTGCTTATTATATTTGCTGAGTCTTTGTACTCACTCTTGCTGTCGTTGTTGTTTGTTGATTGTTTTAGGTACTTTCATGAGGACAGCATGCATGGGAATAAAGGAGGATTAGCGTTGTTGCACTTGCACGAATTATCCACCATAAAAGAAATAGAGAACTTTCGACATTAATTATTCTTTTGCTAGAGTGGTAATTGTTTTATGACTGCTAGGTCTAAAATGTAATAAAGGTTTAGAACTTTTTATATTGCTTCCGCGCTTTGGTTAAGCTTGATAGTAGTTTTATTTATTACTAATTACAATACTTATGATTATTTATACCTCTTGATTATAATTGTTAGAACTCAGTTTTAGTCAATAAACAAAGGAGACTCTTAGAAATTTTGTAGTAAGCAACTAGTTAGATTTGTTTTATGGTTAGTTTAGTAGCATTTCAGGCCAATGTTTGGCTGGGGTGTTACAGTTGGTATCAGAGCGGGCTTTAGGTCCGTGGTAATTAAACTATTAAATTGACACACTTGCACAGTAGGATGGGATGGGTCAAGCATTGCATTTATGATTTTGACATGTTGTATTGATGATTTACATTAGGAGATAATCTTGTACGCTTATTGATAATCTTGTATGATTATGTTTTGCTCCTATGACTGTTATGATGAGGATAATCATTGTTAAGATGTAG
This sequence comes from Bonia amplexicaulis, assembly GCA_036346245.1. NCBI lineage: Eukaryota > Viridiplantae > Streptophyta > Magnoliopsida > Poales > Poaceae > Bonia > Bonia amplexicaulis. The sequence goes on along the minus strand of JAYGGG010000463.1, from coordinate 519,313 downwards.
ATGTTGTTTGTGCTGCCTTGGCTTTGCCAGATTATACCACTGTTTGTAGTATGGGGATTAGCAATGTAGTTACCTCAAGTAACTTAATTGCGATGTTATGGTGAGTTTCTTAGAAAAGTTGCTATTATCCTTAAGTTGATTTCGGCCAATTCTTGGCCTATTGCAGTTACTGAATTTCTTTTGAGTTTGTGGTTCTTGCAGTTGAGGGTATGCAATTGGTCTCACTGTTCCTTGAAGCGACTATTGTTTCTTCCGACTAATGAGATACTTTTGCTACCGTGCTTCTTTGTTGATTTGCAAGGTTGGTCCCTTCAGAGGAGTTTTGTCTTGTTGTGATTCATGTCTTATTGGTTCGCTTAGTATTTTCTTTTAGTGATGCAAGTTTTGAGTTGCAACCCTCATTGACATGTGAAAGTCTTGGATCTACGTTTTCATTAGATTATTTCGAGTGTTGAAGTTTATTTTTTCCTCTTCTTTACGAAGAGTGTTAAAAACATTTATGGTGTTTTGCTATGCTTAAGTGAAAGGTGGTAATCATATAAACTAATTCATAAAGTATGAATTATCAAGTGGATATGTTAGCGTAGTGCATAATTAATTTCACTAGCATCTTTGAAGTGTAATTGATTAATTTGATATTGCCTTGTAATAGTTTTAGAAGAACTATGATTAATAACTTGTCTATTCATGATTGGAATTCATGGAGTTATTGAGGAGTGTGCAAAGAGAATTAGAATGATTATCATGACTGTTTAAATTTCTATCATGTTGGATGAATTGAATTATGTCTGTCTTTAGTACTTAATCGACCATTTGGAATGATTAGTAAGGAGGTGTTGGGATATTATCTTGGAAATATTAACCTTTAATCTGTCATTTATTTAGATCTTGTATGAGCATGTTCAATGCTAGTTTCATAAATCTTTCATCATGCTGAGTTGTTGAAATATGTATAAAGAAATAGATGAAGGTTGATGTATTGACTTGTAGAATCTTGTCTTACAAAGCTGATTTTATTGAAGTTTAAAGTTATTTCGTTCTAATTGCTGAACATAAGATGAAATGTGAATCTATGCTCATGATTGTTTTATGATTGTAAACCGGAGTTAGGATCATGACTGTTGCTATAATAGAATAATAATCAATTATTGCTAAGTAATGACTAGAGTACAATCAATTTGTGCTAAATTAGAGTGGAGCATCAATATGAATTGAATATATGAAATCTAATAAGAGATTTATACTAGCATGTTTTGTGAGATTGCCATGTTCTAGTATCATCTTGTTTAAGAGCTTTGTTTTAATATGATGACTTATGCACTAGGATTTCCTAGATTATATAGTTGCAATCTTATCTAGATAATAGAAACATGATGAAGTGTTTACTTGTGTTTCTTTTGGAAAAGTTTATGACGTGATCCGAGAGTATGATGATGTTTGTTAAGAATGTATGATTCGATGTTAGTATGATGGACTATGTGGTTGTGATGATAATGTTGAATGTTCTATAAATAAAAGAATTTGATAACTTCCACGATACTATTTGAATCAAAAGTTTTGATATTTGCGTATGCTAAGTGAAAATTGTTTTGAGCAAACTAACGCGTTGAGAAGTTTAATTAGTTCTTAAAAGATTTATGAGTCGTGGAGTTAGGTTGTGTAACTTCTATAGGTGTGCTTGACTTCTTTTTTTCACTTTGCAAAAGAGTTTCTTGAGTTTAAAATGACAATGTTGTATTCGTATTGGTTGATATTGGATATTTCTCTTCTTGAGGGGCATGTGCCTTCAACGATGATCTTATGTTTCGTTTTCCAATATCATTGCCACTTCTCTTGGTCTGGTGTCTATTGCAATTGGTAGCATCTTCCCATGTGCGGAAAATTTACTTTTTATGTCTGGTTCTAAGAAAGGGTAACCGATTTGGGTTGCAAGCCCTTTTAGGATATGTTTGGCAACTGGTTGGTGTGGCTAGGTGATTGGTTTGGGTGAGATCGTGGGTGTCAAGTTATATGAGATTCTTAGAGTGATGAATTGATTCTGTCGAATAATTCTCGGTGAGGATTTGATTTAAAGAAGTTGTCTTTGGAGCTAACTAGTTATACTGTTGCGAGGATTTGGAGGTTGACCAAACGAGTGGCCTTGGTGAGACAGAATCTGTTGGCTGCCAGAGCAGGTAGAACATGTTATGCTGATGCGAGGAGAAGGGATTTAGAACTTGAAGTGGGCTTGAGAGTATCTCCTACCAAGGGAGTGGTGAGGTCGATACCAAAGGGAAGTTCAGCCGAGATACGTCGGGCCCCTCACGATCATGGCTTGGATCGGGAAGTGGGCATGCCGCTCGGATCTTCCAGAATCTATGCACGGGATGCAAGCATGGAGGAATAAAACTTTAAAGTATGTCAAGGTATTTGGTCGCAACAGACAGAGAGAAAAGGCAACCTAGGAATTGAAGTCTCGCAAGCGTGAGCAATATCCGAAGATAATCACAACTTATACGTGTTAGTATGGTCAAGTTTTTAGTTGTGATTAATCCTTAGTGTAAGCACGGAAAGAATTCGGGGTCGAATTCTGTTTAAGAGGGGTAGAATGTAATACCCCAAAAGCGATTCGAGAGTTGAACGATTAATTGTGTAATACCCCGGAAAAGATTTTGCGATTAATCGGTTAATCGGGGAGAAGGACCTTTAAAAGAAAAGAATGAAATAGTATTTTCCTGAGGGTTTTCTAAATAAAATAGGACAACTGGGCTGGGCCTTGGCCTGTGGGAGATTACACAAGGGGAGGAGGCGCCTCCTCCTAACCCTACCACCTCCCCTTGGCAGCCACCCCCTCCCCTCTTTTCTTCCATTACGCCTTTCCCATCCTCTCTTGCGCCTCCCCCTCCCCTCCATTGTTGGTGAAGAAGCTCTCTTGTGCTGCCAATCAAGCGGAGGAGGAGATCGTCGCAAGACATTCGGATCCCGAGGAGGAGAAGATCAAGAGAAGAAAAGGAGGAGAAGGGAAAAGGAGGAATTCGGAGGAGATCTTCGTGTTCTTCATCCATTCGTCAAGGGTAATCCTTGTTTCCCATTAGAATAATATTCTTTGATCTTGATAGCAATTTTCGTCAGTCTGGACTGCTAGGACAGAATGTGGTAGACGGCGGTTTTGGATTAGATCCGTGGGGATTCAGGTCTGGACCCCTCCTAGAGAATTGTAGAGGACGAAATTATCTTTCCATGAAGTCCTAGAACGCGTGATTCCGAGTTGCGTAGCAAAAGTTATGATTTTTCTAAGTTGACTGTTTTGCATCTCGGAGGGTTTCCCGACGGGTTTCGGTAGATCGATTTTAGAAATTTGTAAACGGGCGAATCAGAGGATCTTCATATTAGGAAAGTTGTAGATAATTTTCTTAGCTTTCCAGAAACGTCAAGAAGTCCAAATTCCGATTTTTGTGGTGGAAGTTACGGCGTTTTTAGTGCGCTGTCCCGAGATAAATACAGATTGAGGAAAACTGGTTGGATCGGGTAGAAGATGGCCGAATCTGGAAGGCTCCCCAAATAGGTTTAGTTAGAGAATTTAATTATCTTTCCATAGAATCTGAGAACGCCTCATTGAGCCTTTTTATCAAAAGTTATGAATTTTTCAAGGTGACTGCTGTAGAAGTCAGGGGTTGGCCGTGGGAAGATTTGAGTTTGGGTCAAGTTAAATATGTTGGGTTAGTTTAAGGGTTTTGTTATTTTTTATCTAAAGACCCACTACTGTTGTCTTAGCAAATATTATAATTATTATTCAGGAGGAGGACGGATTCGCGGGGTTGCACCTTCTACTCATCCTCCGTTTTCTCATGTTAAGGCAAGTATAATGATGGTTTATGATTGATGGTGTGGATTATTGATGTTTGATGAATTGTTGATGTTTGATGAATGGATGATATTTGATCTAAATTGTGAGTATATGTGTTCATGATATGATAATGATATGTTGATATCGTTTATGGTCGATTGCATTTGAAAGTGATTATGAGAATTTATGATGCATGGATATGGTGAATGCAATTTTATTTTATTGAGACATTCACATATATGCATCATGCCGATATATTGAAGTCTTGGTCATGAGATGACCAAGCGCCAAGGTCCCCATCATGTTGATGTCATGACGGGCTAAAGGTCCCCATACTTATGGAGTATGGGCAATTGGTCCCTGTACCAGATATACAGGCATGGGTGTGCATTGACGGATGCACACTCCGCATTACCGGTAAAATGCGAAAGAGAAGAGATAAAGAGATTTTTGATCATATTGCATAGCATGTTTCATTATATGATTGATGGATAAATTTGTGAGATGATGTTCATGATTGTTCTTGTTACTGCTTATTATATTTGCTGAGTCTTTGTACTCACTCTTGCTGTCGTTGTTGTTTGTTGATTGTTTTAGGTACTTTCATGAGGACAGCATGCATGGGAATAAAGGAGGATTAGCGTTGTTGCACTTGCACGAATTATCCACCATAAAAGAAATAGAGAACTTTCGACATTAATTATTCTTTGCTAGAGTGGTAATTGTTTTATGACCGCTAGGTCTAAAATGTAATAAAGGTTTAGAACTTTTATATTGCTTCCGCTTTGGTTAAGCTTGATAGTAGTTTTATTTATTACTAATTACAATGCTTATGATTATTTATACCTCTTGATTATAATTGTTAGAACTCAGTTTTAGTCAATAAACAAAGGAGACTGCCGAAATTTTGTAGTAAGCAACTAGTTAGATTTGTTTTATGGTTAGTTTATTAGCATTTCAGGCCAATGTTTGGCTGGGGTGTTTCAGGATCTTACATGCATAGAAGGATGTATTGCAGAAGCATATGTAGTTGACGAGTGCTTGACATTTTGTACAAGATATATGGATGATATTGAAACCAGATTCAATTGGGAGGGGAGAAATAGATATTGTTCAGTTTGAAACATTATTTGTTGTGATCTCTATATTTTCATGCGTGATGTTAATTTACTTGGGTCCTCCATGCTTACATATCATCCTAGCGAATATGACAAGATGGCCTGGTAGGTTCTGCATAATTGTCCCGAGGTTGACCCATATATGAAGTATGAACTCATTTCTACACTTGTGTTTTTATGTAAATGCATGCTATTTACCTTTAATGGTGAAATTGAACAATGGTTTGCAGTATGTTCAGACAAGAGCTGGAGCGAGAAGGTACTCATGATGTTGACAAAAGGTTGAGGATGGATTCACGAATTGGTTTAAGAGCTATGTGAGTTTTCTTTACAAAATTCGAGTAATGTTTTCTGTACATTATATGGCCCTGATGCATATTTTTGGTAATAGATTGCAAGGTTGCATCGTGAAGATGCAACACAAGTTAGTGATGACTTGTATGCACTGTCATGTGGTCCAAATAAGAGACTCAGGATTTTTTCAGCATTTAATGTGAATGGTGTTTGTTATCACATGATCGATTCATGTTAAAGTGTTATTTCTTCCCCTATCAGTTTTGCAACGTGATTATGATTGATTATAAACTGAGTCTGCATTGTTATTTCGACTCCTTAAAGTTCACATTTGCAATACACTTTTGTATTGTACATTCGATTCCACCCTTGTTTTGCCTACTGATCTTGTGACTATGCCTATGTACAGTGCTGTAATTTCAGCTCTGCTCTTGTCTCCTTCATGAACCTTTTGGTACCCTATTACTGTTGTGACTAGCAGCTAAATGTTATGTGTGAACTCTTGTTTAGGTGCCATTTTGAATCACTTCATTGAGTGCTACTTACACCACCTTATGGGCAAAATTTGTGATGACAATTACTACACCTCTTGTGTAAAACAAGTGAAAGTTTAACTTGCGATTTCTATTCAATTCTACTAGAAGTCATTTCCCTTTTGATCTACATTACCGTTCTCATTTCTCACCGTTGATTATAAAAAATTTTATAATGAATTTAATCCTTCCTATTCTAGGCCAATATGGAAGCTATTATGCAGTATACTCTACAATAGCTCAAAGAAGCACTTCATTTCGAGCGAGAGGGAGTAGCTACACTTCGACATACAATAGTGTCAACAGCAAGAATTACAGATGTTTGAAGCAAAGATATACAAGAGGGGGAGGCAGCAAGGAACAAGCAACTAGAAGAGATGGAAGAGTTGAAAAAGAAGCAACAAGAAAATAAAGTGATTCTTCATCATCTATTGACCATGACACAGGTTCAACACAACCCTTAAACTGATGGTCAGAGAAGTTCACATTTATTAGTAGTTCAATATCATTTTGGAGTAGTTTAATGTCATAGGTTCAGCAAACTGGTAAGCATTTTGGAGGTTCTTCTAGGACATGTCCACTGTTAAACTTTCCATTTTCTGTATGCATTTTGCTGTGAACTTTAATGTCTGGATGGTACCTGCCATGTGAGAAGCCTCTTATAGTGTTCTGCATATATCACATAACTACAGGTGCACTTCAAGTAATGCTACTTTTGGTTGAAAAGTACAATGACAAGCTGTTGTTTCTGAAATCTTTGTATATGTCCGATGATATTAGATGCTTGGTTTTGGTATGGATTTCTTTGTAGTGTTCGTATTGCATGAATTTGTAATGAAATAATATGTTTATATGTGACAACATTTCTGTCATAGACTACATGTTTTGTTGCAAAAATAAAGTGCAATTGGTGATGAAAACAACGTCATATAGCTCAACACCAGTTTGCCTATGCCAATTTTTTATGACTATACAAATTTAATTATGACAAAAAGGTCATCCATTGTCCTATCAAAGCGAGCAACCATTTCTGATAAAGACAAACGAATGATCTATGACGAAATAAATGACATCCGACAAGATGCCGGTGTCGCTCAAGCGGGCAACCTACATTTCATGACCAAAAACTATGAACCATCCATGATGAAAAACACGCCACAAAACAACGCACGCCAATGCATGATGAACATCACATGGCATCTACGACGAAACAAAAGTCATAACACGTTACGCTCGGGCCCGACGTAGGGCATCCCTACAATGAATGACAAAACTTTTTGCCCACCTGTGACAAAAAATGTCATGCAAAACACTTGTCCGATAGCTACCCTGCTAGGCAAGCTTGCTAATCTATGATGAAATGGTACATTTAGATGATGTTTATTAAATCTTGCATGATGATTATAAATGCCACTAATTGTTGAATTTCCATGACAATTACGGCTTTGTTGTTAAGTTTATGACGAAAAAGCTCCCACATCACTAGATACAATCTATGACACACTTTCTGTGACAATGGTAGTGATGCCAACTTTTCAACACAATAAATTGTTTATGACAAAAAAACTGATCGTCTGTGATGATTTCTGCTCGTCACTGAACCTCATATTTGTTGTAGTGTCAGTTTCTAATTCCCCTGTTGCTTGCTGAATTGTTGAACAACGCAAGCACTTTATGGTGATATCAAATTATGTTTAGCCGTGAAAAATAGTATTGTAATATCCCGAACGTCGTTACGGCATAAGATTTTAAATCAATCGTGGAATCACCGGTTTTTCGGTAAATCGTGGGAAGGAAAAATATAAATTGTAGAACATTTTAAAATGAATTAAATAAATTAAAATAATTAATTTGAATATTTTGGGCTGTCCGGAGGGGTGGGCCAGCCGATTTGGGCCAGCCAGCCCAAATGGGGGCCCATACCCACTCCCAAACCCTAGCACCCCCTTTATAAACCCCTCCTTGGCCCCTCTCCCTTTTTCCCACCTTGGGCGAACCCCTTCTCCCTCTTTTCCCCACGGCCACCCCCTTGTCCCTTGGTGCTAGGAGAAGGAGAAGGAGAAAAAGGAAAAGAAGAAGAAGGAAGGAGAAGGAAGGAGAAGAAGAAGAGGAGGAAAATTTTGGGAAAATTCTTCAGATTGGTAATTTTTCCTCATCCCAAACCCTCTGTTTTTAGGAATAATTAGGGTTCTTGGCATGGATTTTAATGGAGGATTATAGTTTAATTGCCCGATTAGAGTTTAGTCACGGGCTGATTTTAGATCTATTCGTGCAGTGCGTCTTGTTTCACGGTTTTGATCTAATAAACGATTTTTCCTGTGGGTCTTCCCAAAAGTAAAGTTGTAGAGGATTTCCCGATGCGTCTTCTGTATTATTTTCAGATTTTTCTGTCGTGGGATCTGGGAGATACGGAGTCGGGATTACAGCTGTCCATCAGGCGGGCAGATTGTTACAGTCCGACTGTAATTCGGATTTTAAAAATAGTAGATGAATTTTATGGTTAGGTCCGTAATTGAGAAAGTTGTAGATAATTCAGATTTCTAGTTGATGTGTAATTTTCAGGATTTTTAGACCTATGTACTGTCATGGGGACGCGATTTGGTTTCGCTATCCAGTCTGCCAGATCAGAAAGTTTCTCTGTTTAGGGCATTAAATTACATCTAGTTATGATCCGAATAAAAATAGGAGTTCTGCATGAAAATTGTAGATTTTTAAGTCATGTTTCTGGAGAGGTATCGTTTACTATATTTGGATCATTATTTTAAAGATACGAAATTGTGAAGCAGTACTGCTGCAGAAGGGTTCTTGCCATTTTGCTGAGCGGAGAGGAGTTTGTCGGTTCGGGGTTTAGTTAAGATAAATTGTTGGGGTAATTGGGGTTGTTGATATTTTGTATCTAAATACCCGTTACTGTTACGTTAGTAATTATTAATTATTATTCAGGAGGAGAGCGGATTCCAGGGGTTGCACCTTCTGCTCGTTCTTCGTATTCTCGCGGTTAAGGCAAGTATAATAATGGTTAATTCTTATAGTATGGATTGTGGATGAATAATGAATGTGGATGTGTGATTTATGATATGATTACGTGTGTTCATGCTTATGAAAATGCTATGTGGTACAGGTTATGGTTTATTGCTATTGCAAGTATAATTGAGGTGATAAAACTATAGTGTGAATTGTGGATGATTGATGCTTTGGAGATGATTGTTCTAAATTGTGTGTTCAAATGATCTTGGTTATGATAATGATTTGTTGTTACTATTTATGGTCGATTGAAACTGAAGATGTTCATGAGAATTTATGATGCATAGATATTGTGAATGCAAGTTTTTATTTGTTGAGACATTCACACATATGCATCATGTCGATATTTTGAAGTCTTGGTCACGAGATGACCAGCGTCGAGGTGCCCGTCATGTTGATGTCATGACGGGTTAAAGGTCCCCATACTTGTAAAGTATGGGCATTGGTCCCTGCACGGATGGTGCAGGCATGGGTGTGCATTGACGGATGCACACCCGCGTCACCGTAAAATGCGAAAGAGAAGAGATAAAGAGATTTTTGATCATATTGCATAACATGGTTCATTAACATGATTGATGGATAAATTGGTTAAATGATGTTCAGGATTGCTTCTGTTACTACTTATTATATTTGCTGAGTCTTTGTACTCACTCTTGTTGTTGTTGTTTGTTGATTGTTTTAGGTACTTTCATGAGGACAAAGATGCATGGGAATAAAGAAGGATTAGCGTTGATGCACTTGCACGAATTATCCATCATAGGAGAAAATAGAGAACTTTGAATATTAATTATTCAATTACTAAAGTGGTATTTATTTTATGGCTATCGGGTTTAAAATGTAATAAAGGTTTAGAACTCTTTATATTGCTTCCGCGTTTGATTAAGTTTGATAGCGCTTTGCTTATTACGATTACAATGCTTACTGTTACTTATAGCTCTTGATTATACTTGTTAGAACTCGTTTTAGTCAATAAACAAAGGAGACTCTGCCAAAATTTTGTAGTTTGCAGCTAGTTAGAATTGCTATATCGTTTAGTTAGTAGCATTTCGTGCCAATATATGGTCAGGGTGTTACAGTTGGTATCGAGCGGGCTTTAGGTCCGTGGTAATTAAATTATTAAATTGACACCTGGTGCACGGTAGGATGGGACGGGTCAAGTATTGCATTTATGCTTTTGACATGTTGCATTGATGATTTACATTATGAGATAATCTTGTATGATTATGATTTGCTCCTATGGTTGTTATGAGTAAGGATAGTCAATGCTATGATGTAGATGTTGTATGTCTTGCCTTGGCATTGCCAGATTATACCATTATTTGTAGTATGAGGATTAGCAGTGTAGTTACCAGGTAACTTAATTGCAGGTGTTGCGGGTGAGTTTCTTAGAAAAGTTATTATTATCCTTAAGTTGATTTCGCTAATTCTTGGTTTATTTCGTTAATGAATTTCATTTAAGTTTGTGGTTCTTGCAGTTGAGGGTATGCAATTGGTCTCACCGCTTCTTGAAACGATTATTGTTTCTTTCTGACTAATGAGATACTTTTGCTACCTGTGCTTATTGTGACTTGTAAGGTTAGTTTCTCCGTGGGAGTTTGTTTTGTTGCGAATCATGGCTCATGGGATCGCTTGGTGTTTTCTTTTATTAATGCAAATTTTGAGTTGCAAAACTCATTGTTACTTGAAAGCTTTGGATCTATGTATTTCTTTATCTTGAGCGTTGAAGTTTATTGTTCCTCTTCTTTTTGAAAGAGAGTGTTAAAATCCTTCATGTTGTTTTGCTATGCTTAAGTGGAAGGTGGTAATCATATAAACTAATTCATAAGGTTGGAATTATCAAGTTGATATGTTAGCGTAGTGTATAATTAATTTTTTTTACTAGTATCCTTAGAAGTGTAGTTGTTTAATTTGATAGTGCCTTGTAATAGTTTTTAGAAGAACTATGATTAAGAATTTGTCTACTCATGATAGTAACCCATGGAGTTATTGAGGAGTGTGCAAAAAGAATTAGAATGATTATTATGATTGTTTGAATTCCTACCATGTTGGATAAATTGAATTATCTTGGTCTTTAGTAATTAATCTGATCATTTGGAATGATTAAGTAAGGAGGTGTTCGAATGTTGCCCTGGTAATATTAACCTTTAATATGTCATTTATTTAGATACTTTATGAGCATGCAAAATTGCTAGTTTCATTTATCTTTTACAATGCTAAATTGTTGAAATATGTATAAAGAAATAGATGAAGGTTGATGTTCTGACTTGTAGAAACTTGTCTTACAAGTTGGTATTATTGAAGTTTAAAGTTATTTCCGTTCTAATTTCTGAATGTAAAGTAGGATACAGAATCTATGCTCATGATTGTTTTATGATTGTAAAACGAAGTTAGGATTGTGAATGTTGTTATGACCAAATAATAATCAATTATTGCCAATAGTGAATAGAGTACAATCAATTTGTGCTAAGTTAGACTTGAGCATCAATAAGAATTGAATATATGAAATCTAGTAAGAAATTTATACTAGCATGTTTTGTGAGATTATCTTGCTCTAGTATCATCTTGTTTAAGAGCTTTGTTCTACTGTGTGCCTTATACATTAGATTTCTAGACCAAGTAGTTGCAATCTTACTTAAATATTAGAACATGATAAAGTAATTTCTTATGTTTCCTTTGGAAACATTTATGAAAGGATTTGAGGATGTGATGATGCTTGTTTAGAATGTATTATTCTGATAATTAGTATGATAGTCAGCATGTGGTTGTGATGATAATGTTGAATGTTCATTTAATAAGAAGGATTTGATAACTCCCATGATGCTATTTAAATCAAAAGCTTTGATAGTTGCATACGCGATCTTTTGATCTCATGACTTATGTGGTAGTTGAAATTGTTTTAAAGCAAAGTGTCGTGTTGAGAGGTTTTATTAGTTCTTAAAGAATTAATGTGTTGTGATCTTCAATTCTTTTTGTTGGAAATGTTAAGGTGATACCGTAATCAAAGAAGGTTGTTCTCTTTGTTAAAAGGAAAAGTTTGATAAAAGTTTTGAAGGTTGAAGTCAAGAGGTGCAATCTTTTTGAAGTGTGTTTGACTTCTTATTTTCGCCGCTTAAGAGTTTATTGAGCTCAAATGACAATATTGTATTTTTATTGATTGAGATTTGATGTTTTCTTCTTAAGGAGACATGTGCCTTCAACTGTGGTCTTATCCTTTGTTGTCCAAGATCTTGGTTTTCTTGGTCTTGTGTTTATTGCAGATGGTCTTTGTGCTGAAATTTTTCTTCTTTAGCTTCTCCAAGAAAGGGTAACAGTTTGGGTTGCAAAGACCTTTAAGAGGTGTATAGCAACTAGTTGGTGTAGTTATGCGATTGATTTTAGTGAGATTGTGGGTGTGATATGAATTTTGAGTTGTTATCCTTAAAAGGATTGAGGTGCTTTAAGAATTATATGTCAAAGTAATTTTATTGGGGCTAGAATGTATTTTGTGGAGACAGTAAAGTCTCTCTGCAAGTGTGTGGATAATGTACTCAGTTTAAGCGTAATGTCGAAGTTGCCAACTTGAGATAAATGAGTTGGTGTGTTGGGGCGATGATTTGGAAATCCTTGGTTCAAGGAAGTTAAATTTTTTTTCAAAGGGAATGTATTGGGAAATTATTAATATTTCGAGGAGTAATATGCTCTCTTGATTCTTGTTTAATTGTGTGTGTTTATGGCAGAGGTCATCTGCAAATTGAGTTGTTTGATGTGAGGTGTATTCTTTTCCAGTTGGGAAAAGAAATTGATTGTTTTGGTTTGTCGAGTGATTATCACTCTTGGCTTGTGCAGTGTGGATTCTCCGAATGTCTATTTGGAGAGTGTGAATGGTTTGTTGTGAATCCTTTGTTTTGGATTGTGGTCCTTGAAGGAAGGTCATTTCTTTGGTGTGTTGCTTGAGAATGCTTTATTCTTCTTGTGGTTGTGTTACATTTGTATGCTTATTGTTTGTGCTTCGAGTAATGTTATGAGTGGAATCTGTGGTCGAATTCTTTAAAAGGGGTACAATGTATTATCCTGATTATAATAAATAGGGGAAAAAGTTTTCTTAAGAAGGATGGTTTTAGCTAGTGGCTTGATAGTTTTGCGAGAAAGGCGTGATCATTGGCGCTTAGAGTCGTGAGAAGAGTTGCAGTGCTCGGCGTTGATGGCGTGTCGTGGACTCGTTAGAGTTGGACATGAGGAAGAGAGCCGGCAGATATGCGGAGGCCCTCTTGACGAATCGATCCAAGCGAGGAGGTGACGTGGAGCTTGAAGTTCAAATGTAGAAAAGGACCCAATTCTTGAAGTGAGTGTGAACCCGTAGTGGTTGTTCCCTTGTGATGTTCTATCCTTGGGATGCTCTATTCTTTGGTTGTTCTTTTTGTCTCGTGTGTTGACGAGCGAGATTCGAGGACGAATCCTTTTAGGTGGGAGAATGTAATATCCCGAACGTCGTTCTGACATAAGATTTTAAATCGATCGTGGAATCGCGGGTTTTTCAGATGAATCAGGGAAGGAAAAATATAAATTGTAGAACATTGTAAAATGAATTAAATAAATTAAAATAATTAATTTGAATATTTTGGGCTGTCTCGGAGGGTGGGCGACCAATTTGGGCCACCACCCAAATGGGGCCCATACCCACTCCTAACCCTAGCACCCCTTTATAAACCCCTCCTTGGCCCCTCTCCTTTTTTCCCACCTTGGGCGCAGCCCCCTTCTCCCTCTTTTCCCCACGGCCACCCCCTTGTCCCTTGGTGCTAGGAGAAGGAGAAGGAGAAAAAGGAGAAGAAGAAGAAGGAAGGAGAAGGAAGGAGAAGAAGAAGAGGAGGAAAATTTTGGGGAAAATTCTTCAGATTGGTAATTTTCCCTCATCTCAAACCCTCTGTTTTTAGGAATAATTAGGGTTCTTGGCACGGATTCTAATGGAGGATTATAGTTTAATTGCCCGATTAGAGTTTAGTCGCGGGCTGATTTTAGATCTATTCGTGCAGCGCGTCTTGTTTCACGGTTTTGATCTAGTAAACGATTTGTCCTGCGGGTCTTCCCAAAAGTAAAGTTGTAGAGGATTTCCAGGTGCGTCTACTGTATTTTTTTTCAGATTTTTATGTCGTGGGATCTGGGAGATAAGGAGTCGGGATTACAGCTGTCCATCAGGCGGGCAGATTGTTACAGTCCGACTGTAATTCGGATTTTAAAAATAGTAGATGAATTTTATGGTTAGGGACGTAATTGAGAAAGTTGTAGATAATTCATATTTCTAGTAGATGTGCAAATTTCAGGATTTTTAGACCTATGTACTGTCGTGGGGACGCGATTTGGTTTCGCTATCCAGTCTGCCAGATCAGAAAGTTTCTCTGTTTAGGGCATTAAATTACATCTAGTTCTGATCCAAATAAAAATAGGAGTTCTGCATGAAAATTGTAGGTTTTTAAGTCATGTTTCCAGAGAGGTATCGTTTACTATATTGGATCATTATTTTAAAGATACGAATTGTGAAGCAGCTGTCTGCAGAAGGGTTCTTGCCGTTTTGGAGCGGAGAGGAGTTTGTGGGTTCGGGTTTAGTTAAGATAAAATGTTGGGGTAATTGGGGTTGTTGATATTTTGTATCTAAATACCCGTTACTGTTACGTTAGTAATTATTAATTATTATTCAGGAGGAGAGCGGATTCCAGGGGTTGCACCTTCTACTCGTTCTTCGTATTCTCGCGGTTAAGGCAAGTATAATAATGGTTAATTCTTATAGTATGGATTGTGGATGAATAATGAATGTGGATGTGTGATTTATGATATGATTACGTGTGTTCATGCTTATGAAAATGCTATGTGGTACAGGTTATGGTTTATTGCTATTGCAAGTATAATTGAGGTGATAAAACTATAGTGTGAATTGTGGATGATTGATGCTTTGGAGATGATTGTTCTAAATTGTGTGTTCAAATGATCTTGGTTATGATAATGATTTGTTGTTACTATTTATGGTCGATTGAAACTGAAGATGCTCATGAGAATTTATGATGCATAGATATTGTGAATGCAAGTTTTTATTTGTTGAGACATTCACACATATGCATCATGCTGATATTTTGAAGTCTTAGTTACGAGATGACCAAGCGTCGAGGTGCCCGTCATGTTGATGTCATGACGGGCTAAAGGTCCCCATACTTGTAAAGTATGGGCAATTGGTCCCTGTACCAGATGGTACAGGCATGGGTGTGCATTGACGGATGCACACCCGCGTCTGGGTAAAATGCGAAAGAGAAGAGATAAAGAGATTTTGATCACATTGCATAACATGGTTCATTAACATGATTGATGGATAAATTGGTTAAATGATGTTCAGGATTGCTTCTGTTACTACTTATTATATTTGCTGAGTCTTTGTACTCACTCTTGCTGTTGTTGTTGTTGTTGTTGTTTGTTGATTGTTTTAGGTACTTTCATGAGGACAGCATGCATGGGAATAAAGAAGGATTAGCGTTGATGCACTTGCACGAATTATCCATCATAGGAGAAAATAGAGAACTTTGAATATTAATTATTCAATTACTAAAGTGGTATTTATTTTATGGCTATCAGGTTTAAAATGTAATAAAGGTTTAGAACTCTTTATATTGCTTCGCGCTTTGATTAAGTTTGATAGCGTTTGCTTATTATCGATTACAATGCTTACTGTTACTTATAGCTCTTGATTATACTTGTTAGAACTCAGTTTTAGTCAATAAACAAAGGAGACTCTGCCAAAATTTTGTAGTTTGCAGCTAGTTAGAATTGCTATATCGTTTAGTTAGTAGCATTTCAGGCCAATATATGGCTGGGGTGTTACAAGTATACCTTGTTATTCATTTTGAGCAGAAATATTTGCCTAGTGAGTAAGGCTTTATTCTTTAAAAAATGCCTCAATTTCACCATTAAAGATAACATTGTAGCATGAATAGTATATCAGTTTCAAATTGACCCGTCAGGCCTCGTGCTTCTGGTTAGATCGGGAGGATCAATTCTCTGGATATTAAGTGTGAAGCTTTTATATGC
This sequence comes from Bonia amplexicaulis, assembly GCA_036346245.1. Classification (NCBI taxonomy): domain Eukaryota; kingdom Viridiplantae; phylum Streptophyta; class Magnoliopsida; order Poales; family Poaceae; genus Bonia; species Bonia amplexicaulis. The sequence goes on along the minus strand of JAYGGG010000463.1, from coordinate 503,471 downwards.
TCATACACACAACAAAACTTGCACCACTCAAGAACTAAGGAAAACACTCTCTTACCAGGTGATTTCATACACACAACAGAACATGCACCAGTCAAGAACTTAGGATAACACATTGTAAGGCATATAACACACTGACACTGCTAAGTGCTAAACCTGAATAACAGAATATCAACACCGGTTTCTTGTTGTATTTGATTGTAAGGCATACTAGTTTGTTACAGATATAAGCAATATATACATTCAATTTTCTGAAATCTCAAATTTTTACGCACCACTAAACTACATTTCTTTCATTGCCAACAGAGAAAGCATTTTATGGATATTGGAGGAAGATGAAGCACCTTTTGGCTGCTTGGTAGTCAGTAGAATGTACAGGTAAACCTATGTGATGTCATAGCTTTTGTCTACATATTTAAAGCTTTCCCCATTAAAAAATTTTAGGATGTCATAGACTGATGGTTATTATATATTTTTTGTCATATTGATCCTACAAAGTAAGATAAACTCGTTATGTTATGATCACTTTTATGTTATGATTACTTACGTTTTCTTATTGAACTTGTTCTAATGTTTTGTGACTGCGTCTGGCTGCCCCTGTGATGTGAGAATGAATGTTTCTTGATGAAGATATGAAGTTATGTCTTACCGAGCCTAGACGAGCTTTGTCCGAGCGCTCGCTCGAGCTTCGTCCAAGCCGAGCTCAAAGCTCGACCACCAACTTTCGCTCGCTCGAGCTTGGCCTAGCAGGTGAGCTCGGCTCATTTATAGCCATACTCACTGATACGGATCCACGTAGCAAGCTAGCTTGAACCATGTTGCTTTGGCCTTGATCTTTAATGATACGTCTTGTTGGATGCCCTTCTTGTTCTAAGGTTCTTGCAAACCCAAGAACAGCATACACCTCCAACATAAGCTTTCTCCCACGCACACCACAGCACGTGAACAAAGGGTAGAGAAACCAAAGTTTCAGTGAGTAGAATCCATCACCACAATTGGATTCAACACACCAAGAGCAATTCCTCGATGGAAATCTCAAGAACACGCCAACAATGGCCACCAAACCATGGTGATTTTCTGGTTTCTATTTCTCAATTCATAGCATAAGTCACAATGGGGCTAAGGCCCTGACCTTATATTGGTGCACAATGCACGGCCTTGACTAAAACTCACGCACAACCTGGCCTAAGACCGAAACAAACTCCAATACGAACTAAAAAGAAAATATCTAAACTACTACCACTGGATTCTCTCTCAATTTGCAGCATGACCATGAGGATTCTATGGCTGGCACCTTATCTATTGTGTGGAGCTTCGAAATATCTTTCCAATGAGTCCAAGAACGCCCAAATTAGACTCCGTTTGTGAAAGTTATGAACGTTTTAGTATCGGTCTTGCCAGCTGTCCCGATCCGAGTCCGAACCGGCTTCAAATCTTTATATGTTTTGTTTTCTTGTTCAAGGGGCCTCCAAATCCATTTGGAACCTGAAAAGGAATCATTCTCAACCTTTAGAAAGACATGGTGTGGTCGGATTTTACCCTTACTTGCATTGCAATACTCGGACTCTTTATGTTTGGTAAGTCTCGCGCGTCTCTCCGGACAGCTTGTGCTGTAGGAAGTTCCAATCAAGTGCCGTTTGATTTTTTAGAAAGTATACTTCATTAGCTTTCCAAATATGTATTTTGTGTGAATTAGAAACCTCATAATTGGCACTCAAAGCCTTTTGAACATTGTGCACAGAACTACAAGCACTAACCAAAGTTGTAGTGCTACTTGGTGCCACATCATCCTCCCCTCCTTGAAGCAAAGCCATTCTCGACTTTGGGGTAATCTTGGAAGCTTGCCTCTTCTTGGTTGTGATTTCTTCATCAACATGAATAACACCCTCCAATTTTGGTTTCAACACATGCTTCTTTCCCCCATGTACAAAGGTATATGTGTTGGACCGGCCCTCATACGTAGCATTGCGATCATATTGCCATGGTATTCCTAACAATAATCCACATGCATCCATTGGAACTGCGTCGCAATCCACCTTGTCAACATAATCATCAACAACAAACGGAACCCGCACCTTGTGAGTTATCTTTACCCTTCCGGAGTTGTGTAGCCACTCCACATGATGTGGTTGGTGATGCCTCCACATGGACAGCCCTAAAGCGTACACCAAATCTTTGCTAATCACGTTGGTATAACTTCCACCATCTATGATCACCTTGCATGCTTTATCTTTGATCTTGCACTCCGCTTGGTAAAACACTCCACCGTTGTCCTTTTGTTTCAGTTTCTTTACTTTGCCCCATTCGGACCAAAAGATTAACTCCATTCAATTCTGGATCACAATAGACAATATCCTCCTTGGAATTGTCGGATTTTTCACTTTCAGAATCACTACTAGAACTTGTTGAAGCATAGCCATCTTTAGTGAGAAGCACTCTTCGTTGATTTGGACAATCACGCATCATATGACCTCTTCCCTTGCACTTCAAATACTCAATTCCTCTAGCACGAGTATTAGAACACAAACTAGAATCAGTTTTAGTTGCTTCTTTACTTCTGTTGCTTGCCTCCTTTGAAAGAGCCCTATTTGAACGGCTTGATGTCGCCACCTTGGAATGTGAACCAACATCATCGCCTTGCTGTGATGGACACCTCCATGGGTTTGTTTGAGTGTTGGTATGTCCACCCTTGGCTTGTTTACGCTTCAATTGTTGTTCAGCACATTCAGCTTGATGCACCAAGTTTTGAATGTTGTAATAATGGACTATCTCCACCCTATCTTGCACATCCTCATTTAACCTATTAAAGAAAAGTGCCATAGTAGCCTCATCATACTCCTCTGTCCCTGTACGGATCATCAACATCTCCATCTCTTTATAATATTCATCAACACTAGAATTACCTTGGCGTATTTGTTGTAGCCGGTTGTACAAGGACCTAGTGTAATGCGCCAGAACAAAACGCCACCTCAAAATATTTTTCAATTGTACCCAAGTATCCGGACAAGCACCTGCGCGACACAATTGATTCCACCAAACAAGAGCATATCCGGTGAACTCAATTGTCGCCAACCAAATCTTCTTATCCTCACTATAGTGATGGCTATCAAAAATTTATTCGACGCGCATCTCCCACTCCAATACTCCTGCGGTTCAGCTTTACCATTAAATGATGGGATAGAAATTTTTATCCGCACAATTCCATCATCCACGGCAACACGCTGAGCAAACCCAACACCATCACGCATACCTCCACCACGGGCAGCACCTCTGCCACACATGTCCCTTCCACGGTCAGCACCACGGTAGTTCTGAGCACAGCGCGGTTGTGCAGTAAAGCCCGCTGCACTATCAAAGACCTCCTCGTGTTCGTCGTATTCGTATGGTGCACGCCGTTCGGGATATTGAGGTCCCCGTTCAGCATGCTGAAATTGTGGTGGCTGGTTGCGTATCGCCTCCATTAACGCGTCAATTCGTGCCCCAAATCATCAACCTTGCTTTCAAGCTTCCGGTGACAACTTAAGAAGTAGTCACGTGTCGCTTGAAGTCCGTGTCGTACCTCGGGCAGCAAAGACGCCGCATATTGGGGCGCCTCCCCAATTGGCTCGGCATGATTATGTCGCGCCTCGCCATCTTCAGTCTTCATAGAACCCGCCATCAAGAAAAATTCAGCAGCCTCGTACCGTGATCAACCACGCTCTGATGCCAAGATGATACGGATCCACCTAGCAAGCTAGCTGAACCACATTGCTTTGGCCCTGATCTTTCACGATACGCCTTGTTGGATACCCTCCTTGTTCTAAGCTTCTTGCAAACCCAAGAACAGCATACACCTCCAAGATAAGCCTTCTCTCACGTACACGACAGCACGTGAACAAAGGATAGAGAAACCGAAGTTTCAGCGAGTAGAATCCAACACCACAATTGGATTCAACACACCAAGAGCAATTCCTCGATGGAAATCTCAAGAACATGCCAACAATGGCGACCAAATCATGGTGATTTTCTGATTTCTATTTCTCAATTCATAGCCTAAGTCACAATGGGGCTAAAGGTCCTGGCCTTATATTGGTGCACAATGCACGACTAAAACTCACGCACAACCTGGCCTAAGGCCGAAACAAACTCTAATACGAACTAAAAAGAAAATATCTAAACTGCTACCACTGGATTCTCTCTCAATTTGCGACGTGACTATGAGGATTCCATGTCTGGCACCTTATCTATTGTGTGGGGCTTCGAAATATCTTTCCAATGAGTACAAGTACGCCCAAATCGGACTCCGTTTGTGAAAGTTACGAACGTTTTAGTATCGGTCTTGCCAGCTGACCCGATCCGAGTTCGAACCGGCTTTAAATCTTTATATGTTTTGTTTTCTTGTTCAAAGGGCTTCCAAATTCGTTTGGAACCTGAAAAGGAATCATTCTCAACCTTTAAAACGACATGGTGTGGTCGGATTTTACCCTTACTTGTATTGCAATACTCGGACTCTTTATGTTTGGTAAGTCTCGCACGTCTCTTCGGATAACACGTGCAGCATCTAATAAAATTGCCATAACTTTTTGCAGGAAGCTCCAAATCAAGTGTCGTTTGATTTTTTTGGTAAGTATATTTCATTAGCTTTCCACTTATGTATTTTGTGTGCATTATAAATCTCAGAATTGGCGCTCAAAGCTTCTTGAACATTGTGCATAGAACTGCAAGCACTAACCAAAGTTGTAGTGCTACTTGGTGCCATATCACTCACTACTCAGTTTCTTGAACAAAATGACAAAGTGAAAACGGAATGAAATGAGGTTGTGTGATGGGTGCCCTTGGAATGGTGGGCGAAGCCCTCTATTTATAGCGCATAGGTGGCTTGGAGAGGTGGAAGAAGTCTCTTCATGAATGAGTAGCTGGGTGGAACAATCTCTTTTTCTCCCACAAATTTTGGAGCCAAATCCCAGCAGATGGACCTGTTCCCATGTGAGAAAAAGTCCGGGCGTCTCCGTCGCTCGTGAGCCCATTGGCAGGCACACGACACACAGCATCGACAGCAGCAGAGTACGTTGGACCGGCCTCGTAGAGGAGCGCACAAGAAATCAGCAGCGACTGCTTGCCCACAGCAGCGGCCCGCACAGCCTGCTTGGCTCTCGCCCGACCCAGCAGCCAGCCCGGCTTGGTGCAGCCTAACAGTGCGGCCAACCAACAAGCGCGCAGTCCAGTGATTGAGCTAGCTCAGCTCGGAGCAGCAGCAGCCCAGCAGAAGCAGCGGCCCACTCGAGCAGCAGTATCATCGCCGGTAGCTATTTCGAATAAGACTATCGTAGCCACGAGGAGTGATAGGTATTGTAATGCAAATGTCAAGTCTAGATATTATTCCTATTCATGAATTCAACCTTAAAATTTCATCATGTTAAAATTTCATCAGATCAATTATATTAACCCAATTCTAAACCAATCTCTCACGAACCCAACTTTTTACATCGAAGACTATTGATCTTATCAACCAGCGCATGACTCCCAACATGCATGACTGGAGTAGGCATATTTTTACCTAACCTGAATTACCGTGCTGAATTGAAACGAACAAACTAAAATTTCGGTAAATTCCCATGTTGGTGGTCTACTCGGTTTTTAATTTGAGTTACATTGGGGACAGATTTTACTACATCTCAAACTTAATTTAAACTGTAAATCAAGATTATTTCCAACCGCCAACAGCAGCTCGTCGCCGGCGGGGACCAACGAGGTCTAAGCATAGACCGCCATTGCTGTCTCTCTCTTGTGTTGAATGCGGTGTTATGCGTAGCTTGCTTACTGCGTGGTGATCAGAATTAGAGTGGATGGATCAGCTGCTAATGAGAAGTTGATATTTTAATTGAGAAGTTTTATCAATCTCACGTGGTGCGCGATGTGTGCTTAGCGCCTGGGTTTTTCTTAGCTCTCATTTGCTTTTTTAAGGAGTTTTATAAACATCATTCGGATATTTTTTTTCAAACAATCATATAAATTTCTCACCTTTAGATATTCATGAAGATTCATGCGCCGCCACTTCCACCTTCTTCTCCAGCGACCTCTTCTTCCTCCTCTCCGGCGCCCACTTCTTTCTCCTCTCCGGCGATCCATTCTTCGTCCTCGCCGACTAACGCTTCTTCCTCCTCTCCGATGATCTGAGGGGAGAATCCCACCCCCCACGCTTAGGGTTCATCGTTCCCTCCGGACATAGAGGGAGGCCGGGGGTGGTGGGCAGCGATGGGGTGACGAGCAGGGTAAGAGGGTGGTGGACGGTGCCGAAGGATAGTGGCAGTGGAAGGCACTGGCTATTAGGTTAGGTGGGGATGGCACGGCGGGAGGGTAGAGGGCGGTGCGGCGGGCGGCGCCACCGCTGCAGTAGTGGAGGAGGGGTGGGAGGCGCGGAACTGCTTGGCGAAGGAGGGGCGGCGACGGTGATGAGGAGGGTTGGTGCGGAGGGCGACGAGGGGGTGGCACGAAGGGCACAGGGTGGGAAGCGACGGGGTTGGGTTGGTTAGGGTTAGGAATTATATAGTAAAGGGAAAAGGGTGAGGGCCGCTGGATTTTAATCCGAGGGTCACAAATTTGGATGATTGTTTGAAAGAAAACATTCGAATGATTACTAAACACATATTTTTTTTAATCCAGAAAATACAAGACAGACTCGGGTACTAATAGATATCACTCGGTCCAGAACGAATTACTTGATCTGATTCTTATGCCACTATGACCAGATCGTGCGCAGCATCTCCTCAACACACGCACAACCCATTCTCCTACGTGCAGCTACGTGCAAGACTGAAGGAATCCACATGCACATGCACCCGGATCACATCTACATGTTCAGTATCATGCAGACACACACATGCAACAAGCTAAGTGATCATCAAACTAATTAACATGCAAAACACTAATGCACCATACACAAGATTATTCCTAACAATGTGGACGGGTCGTGGAGCCATCGCGCATCCGTCACGGGGAAAAAAATGACACCTTGGGCGTCTAGCTAGCACCCCCAACCAAGTTGCATGACAGAGATAGGTACCGAATTTTATTATTAATAATAATTATTAATTACGAAATTTAAAAAGTAGGAAAGGAGGACTAGGATTTGCAAAACTAAGAAGGACGCTAATAGGCACAACCAAGTCCAACCGATAATCGTCCATGTTCTGGTTCCCATCGAAGCAGGGTTCACCGTACCAACAGATAATCGTCGAAAATCGGTTACCGGTGAAATTTCGGTGCTAGATTTTTCTCTGATCCCACTAGGAGCCTAAAATCCGCGTCCTATTTAATTTCCAGCTTTGAGTAATTATAAGTGTTGGCTTAACATAGTCCAGCTAAGACTTCAACTTTAGAGAAGTTTTCATATGAATATGTTCATAAAAAAGTATAAATTTATTATTATGAAAAAAAATTTCATGACTAATGAGAGCATTTTCATATGACCAATCTTAGTAGTTTTTAATATATTAACATTCAAAGTTAAAGAAGATTGATAGCATGTTTTCTAAAACATCATATATTTTTTTAAACGAGGGAGTATTAGAATAGACATAATACATAACATATCATGGTGGTGCATAATATGGATGCCAACAAGAATGAAACCAGCTGGTCTTGTTGGAGCACTCCAATTATATACTACCTCTGACTTTTGTATGTGCCGTCCTAGAATACGTACAGTCAAACATTCTAAAGTTTTGGTACAGCACAAATTAATAGAACCATAATTTGTACGCGAGTTTAGGCCGTTCTTCACGGCATGTCCTCAATTCGCTTGAAAAGCGATGCTCTTGATTCTCGGAACAGCGACTACAGCGGCAGAGTGAATTCAATAGCAACGGCTGAGCAACAATCTGCAGCAGCAGTAGATGATCAACTACAGTAGCTGAACAACAATCTTCACAGTCTCCAGTACGTAGAAGCAGTTTTCAATAGCCCCTTCGACGGCAGTAGCAGAACTCCTACAATTTTCAGATCAGCCGAACAGCAACAGCCCTGTACTACCTAACAACCACCTTCACAATCGACACAGTAGTGGATTCGACAGCTTCTCCTTTCCACGACTTAAAAAACAGCCAGCTGTAGAAGAATAGAGAAGAATAGTAGCAATAGTCACCCTTCAAGTGAACGGGAAGCAAACACCAAAATGTTAGCCGAATAGCATAACAACTCCTTCAGATTGCAGCAACTGGCCCTTCTCTACGTGAAACAATAGCAGCACCACGAAACCAGCAAGGAAATAACTTAGACAACGTCCACTCGTGCGCGCGGCAGGAATCCATTCGTATATGGCCGCCGAACATGGTGTATTTTTTTGTATATAAAACTCAAGCAAAACATCTCCGATTATATGGCCAAGGGCCTTATCTATTTATACTGCTAGCACTTGACTAAAAAACAAACTCTCAACTCTCAAACCAAATACTCATATGCAGTGGCCACACGCATACATGCATATGTATAGTACATGCATACGGACAGCATGCATGCACCACGTCAATGGCCCATGCATGCATACGGCAGCATGCATGCACCACGTGAACAGGAGACCATTAGAAATTTCAACTTTAGACATGTAAATAAACTCAACACTAGATTTTTGCACTTAAATATTTTGTTGATTCTAAATCAAGAGATATGTGAAATCCAAATATCTCCTACCAAAAATCCTGACCTACGCACGCCTTGGTCGTAAGCTCACCACGCTCGTGTCTACTTGCCACGCTTGCACTCGGCTTCAAGTTTGTACTCCTTGGCCTTCCCCCTCTTGGCCACCATAGATGTAGTGGTAATAGTACTTGGCACCGCATCATCCCCTCCCTCTTTAAGTAAAGCCGTTCTCAGCTTTGGGATGACTTTTAGAACCTTCTTCTTTGCTGAAATTTGTTCATCAACATAGATAGCACTCTCCAATTTTGGTTTCTAACACATGTTTCTTAACTCCATGTACAAAGGTGTATGTGTTGGACTGGCCCTCATTTGTAGCATTGCGATCATATTGCCATGGTCTTCCCAATAATAACCCGCATGCATCCATTCAGGGGCGGATCCAGAGAAAAAAAATGTTGAGGTCACTCTTCTAAACATATGATGTCATTGCCTGTTTATAAGTACCATTTGTTATCTTTAAAGAAGATTTGTACTAGATTTACCAAAAAATCATTGATGTCACATGACAGCAATGGCTACATACTACATCCGCCCCTGCATCCATTGGAACTACATCGCAATCCACCATGTCAACATAGCCACCAACAACAAATGGCACACATACCTTGTGAGTTATCTTTAGCCTTCCGTAGTTGTGTAGCCATTCCACATGGTGTGGTTGAGGATGCCTCCATGTTGACAGCCCCAAAGTGTACACCAAATCCTTACTAATCACATTAGTGTAACTTCTACCATCTATGATCAACTTGCATACTTTATCTTTGATCTTGCACTTCAATTAGAAAACACTCCACCATTGTCTTTTTATTTTAGTTTCTTTAGTTTGCACCTTCCGGACCAAAATATTAACATGATTCAATTCTGGATCACAATAGACAACATCCTTGGAATTATCGGATTTTTCACTTTCAGAATCACTACTAGAACTTGTTGAAGCATAGCCATCTTTAGTGAGAAGCACTCTTCACTGATTTGGATAATGACACGTCATATGACTTCTTTCCTTGCACTTGAAACATTCAATTTCTCTAGCATGAGCATTAGAAGGCAAACTAGAACCAATTTTAGTTACTTCTTTATCTCTGTTGCTTGTCTCCTTTGAAAGAGCCCTATTTGAATGGCTTGATGTCTCCATTTTAGAGTGTGAACTAATATCATCGCCTTGCAGTAATGGACACCTCCATAAGCTTATTTGAGTGTTGGCACATCTATCATTGGCTTGTTTGCGATTCAATTGTTGTTCAGCACGTTCGGCTTGATGCACCAAGTCTTGGATGTTGTAGTAATGGACCATCTCCACCCTATCTTGCACATCCTCATTGAACACATTAAAGAAATGTACCATAATATGTATAGTACATGCATACGGGCAGCATGCATGCACCACGTCAATGGCCCATGCATGCATACGGGCAGCATGCATGCACCACGTGAACAGGAGACGGTTAGAAATTTGAACGCTAGACATGTAAATAAAATCAACACTAGATTTTTGCACGTAAATATTTTATTGATTCTAAATCAAGAGATATGTGAAATCCAAATATCTCCTACCAAAATCCCGATCACGCATGCCTTGGTCGTAGGTTCGCCACACTTGTGTCTCACCGACTTGCCACGCTTGTGCTCGGCTTCCAGTTTGTACTCGTTGGCCTTTCTTCCTATTGGTCACCATAGATGTAGTGGTAGTAGTACTTGACACCGTATCAAGTTTAACCACTAATAAGTTCGAAACTATCTAGATTGCTCCAATGAAAATTGTATCATCAGATTTATCATTATAAATATTTTTATAATAATATAATTTTATTTGTATATAATAAGATAAAGTTACAAAAAAATAACAATTAATATCATATTTCGGAGGCCGTAAAAAGTCAAAAATATCTCTTAAAAAAGGGGTGGAGTCGTGCCTAGGAAAACGCACCGAGTGCTAAATACTTCTCCAAACGAAAGTTACACGAGTCTCAACCTACTTTATGAAATGTAAAACTTTCTTTCAAAGAAAATTAAATAAAAATTAGCAGTTGGATTTGTATAGAATTCCAACATAAGATCAAACTTTAAAATTAAATAAAATTAGCAATATGATTTTCATACTACCTCAAAAGTTAAAATATAAATTAGATTGTACTTTCCACTCATTAAATTTTATATTAAGTACTATTTTCACGTTCTAAAATTTCAAAATTTTACCTTTTGAGATGGAGACTATGAAACATATGTAAGAAACTAGCTGGTGCAAATGCACGAGTTGTCGAGTAGTATGATTAATACTCGATATATTCAAGAATATATAATGTTTTGGATATTAGCTGGATATTTTCAATAATAGTTTTTTATGTATTGGAATGTTAAAAATGTTTAACTCTATGTCTTCTAAAACATCATATATTTTTGAACGAACAGAGTATTGGAGTGGACATGTGACATAACATAACAAGGTGGTACATAATGTGTGGATTCCAACAAGCATGAAACCTGTTGGTCCTGTTAGAACACACTGTTGGGATATGGGTAGACTACACAAGCGCAGATTAAAACTTTTCTACCATGTAAACCAAGAAGCCATGCGAGTAAGAAATCATAGATCATTACCACTAGACGCGTAGTGTAGCAGAAGTAGGGTTGAAGCAGCCGATTCAACGAAGAGCGCGTCAGTGTTGCGGTAGTAGTCGAACGTCCTCGTCCAACCGTCTCCTCCTCGTGATCGTCCCGATCAGCACCGCAGTCGCAGCAGCGTTTCTACCGAAGTCCACACGTCCAGGGATGGAGCACCGCGAGTCGATGTGCTAGCACCAGTGCGCACGGCAGGAGATACGAGAGGTGACGGCTAGGGTTTCGATGGGTGTGTTTTTGGGATACCTCCCTCAGCCCCGCACCTCTCCTTATATAGCCTCCAATCGGATCCATATCCGATACAAGTAGAGATCGAATCCTACTCGGAAACTATCATCTGACCCCTTATCGTTCCAGCCCATTAAGTGTGTGACCCTGTAGGTTAATGTGTATTTGGCCATAGGCCGAAAACTCCTTTCCAGCCCATAAGTCAGTAGCGGTCCCTATCAGGAGATAATAACTCCAAAACACACATAAAGATCATATCGGACGAACCTATATAGTGCTTATGTACAGATCCCTTTGCCACATGATACTAGATCGAATTCAAGACGAGAAACTATGATAGCTCGATCCTTCACTTGAACCTGTAGTGGATTACTCAGTTGTGATTGACTCCTCAACCACATTTGCCATGGCCATGCGCTTTCTTAATCCTACCACATCGAGGGGCCCAGAGATGTCTCTCCTGTTATATATGAGGGGCAAATTCCATCTTGATCGCTCATATTCTTCCGCATGCTTCATAGCAAACCAGAAAGCTACCTTTATTACCACTCAGTTACGGAGTAATGTTTGGTAACTCCTAAGCAAACTATTTCACATGTAGGAAACAATGACGATCTCAGGTCAAGAATCCTACGTACACTATGTATGAGACTAACTGATGACACTTAAGAATATAACAATTCTCGCAGTGTCTCATGATGGGTCAATCTAATATCATGTTCTCTAACATGAGTCCACATTATTGATTTGACATCTCATATCCATGATCCATGAAACATGATCATCAATCAATACATGTGCGCTGATCTATAAATCATAATCGTCCCATATAATGATATAAGATCGGGGATAATTTAGAATAACATCAAAACATGAATTAAGAGTTTCACGAACAAGTCACATACTTGTTGATCAATATAAAAGATATTTATTCAAGGGACAAAATAACATTTTATTCAAACATTCATAAGCATAGAAGTGATACAATCATCTCGATGATTGCCTCTAGGGCATATCACTAATACACACGAATTATATGGTACATAGCAAAACACACCGAGTGCTTCAACACTTCTCGAAACGAAAGTTACAGGGATCGATCTTAAAGTAACCAAGACTTAGAGCTTGAACTACTTTATGATCTGTTAAACTTTCTTTCAGAAAATAAGGCACTCACTTTATTATTTTCATCACAGGACATTACCCATAGCAAACCACAATTACGCCAAGATTATTTTGAAGCGCAGTCTTACGGATAGACCTCGAAGACACCTCGAGCCCCCAGTTTCTTGACAATCTTATAGTCGCTGAACCCTGCTTTCATGAAGATCTCGCGCCAGTCGTTCTCGTCCCGTTGCCGGCCTCTTGTATCCACTAGCATGAGCATGTCCATCAGCATCTGGGCTTCAAACATTATTGGCCCCATGGAATGGCTGACCAGTATTTCTATGATGATCACCTTCCCTCCCTCCTTTCGTGAAGGAATGGCCTTCCTGCACTGAGCCAGGATCTTCACACAATCGTCGTCGCTCCAGTGGTGCAGCACAAGCTACAATTGATGAAATTCGGTAAAATTAAGCCATGCATAAGTGATTAAGTAAAACTTTAGAGCATGACCATGTCAGCGCAAGTCGATCTCTCGATTCCTCGAGCTATTTATATATATATATATATATATATATATATATATATATATATATATATATATGTAGAACCACTGTAATTTTCTTATAGAAAGACATGCATTTCCCATTGGCTCCCCACTTATACCTTGAGCATCACAGCCTGAGCAGGTGGGATGGTGTGGAACATGTCACCCGCGACATAGTTAACGACACCATCAGCGGGGGCTTTGTCGATCACCTTCGGAAGGTCCATCACGTTGCATTTGATGTGTGGAAGGCCTTGACGATGGCCCTGGCCGTCGTGCCGTCGCCACCACAGCAGTCTGTCAGAGACCCCAGCCCCTTGAACAGGTCGCGGCACTCCCGCAATATCGTGCCGATTCCTAGGTTGTCGTGTGCCGCCAAACCTTCATTGACCACCGCGTCGAGCTCTGGGTCCAGAAGCGGCGTACTCGTCGAAGAGTGATGCGCCGTGCACGTCCTCGAATGGCGATGGCACAGGTGGTGGCACGTCCTTCTTGAACCAGTCAGCCAGCCCCAACGCCGCTTCCACGTAGTGCCGCGAGGTCCCGGCGAGCACGAAGGACGTCTGGCTGTGGTGTTCGTCTGCGACGACGCCGTCCACGAGGATGCTGGACAGTGGGGCGAGGCGGTAGCACTCCACCTCAGAGTCGTTGCCAGCTGCGAAGACGCCCGACGTGACCAGCACCCGCATGAGGCGGCGGAGGAACGGCAGCTTTGACTGGGGTAGGGACAGCGCGGTAAGCAGGTCCGGCAGCGAGGCGGCACCGCCGAGTCGGTGGATGGCGGTGGGGATGCCAAGCTGGACGGCGCACCGGATCCCCATGGACGTGAGGTAGTAGAGGGTGTGGCGCCACAGGTCAGCCTGTGCCTGCAGCAGCTCAGCGTCCGTGGGAACTATGGTCTGAGCCTGAGCCGCCATTGATGTCTCTCACTCTCTCGCTGTCTGTCTTGAGTGTGTAGTTGCTAATGTGTTGCTTAGTTAGTGCGTGCATACAAGGGTTTAAATAGTATGCATCGGTCAGCTATTGTTGCGAAGCTATGCATAATTTAGGAATTTTCTATTTTTGACCTCCGGTGACGATTTTTTTTTTTTTGAAAATAGGCCCGCACCTGGCGCGGCCAGCTAGTGTGCCAGGTACTGTAGCAGCACTGTACACATTTTAGAAAATCCATTAAAGCATATTTTGTATGAATTTTAGATGTAGGTAATATGTCCAAAATTTATGAACTTTTTGTGAGGTCGCTGGACACAGTATACTTGGTTGTGTATTTTTCATAATTTTATACATTCGTTATTTTCCTCTAAAATTCATTTAATCATATTAATTTAGGAATGTTGAGATATAGCAATGAGTTCCATAATTTATGAAATTTTTGTGAAATCTCTTTACACAGTGTATTTATCTGTGTATGGATTATTTCATCAAATTTCTATAAATAGTATAATTAAATTAACTTTAGAGGAAAATATGAATAGATAAAATTATGAAAACATTACACAAACAAATACACTCTGTCCAGAGGATCCACAAAAAATTTCATAAATTTGGAACTCATTTGGTACGCTAAAATTCATACAAAAATATAATTTAATGAATTTTTTGAAAAATACTACGGTATTGCTACAGTAACCTGGCTGCTTCACCCGTGCCAGGGCTATTTTCTGAAAAACCTGCCACCAGGGCATTTCTTAAAATTACTTCTCCCAATGGGCCAAAACAAAATCTCCACAAATTATCAGGTTTTTAGCCTCGCGTGGAGCTCAAGGTGGTTGGGGCACAGGCATGGAAATAAATTACAGGGGCCCTCGCAAGAAAAAAAAGAGAGGAAAGATACACATCTTGCGCATCTAGAAAAAAATAGTCATAAAAATAATAATTACACCCAGAGTAGAAAAGAGACTATATATATATATATATATATAGGAAGCCTCTTTTCTACTCCCAGGTATAGTTACACCTATAATATCTACCATCCATTTATCTCGGAATATCACCTGATAATTTAGGTTATTGGGTCTCAAATACCATCCGTGGAAGCACCAGATTGGCTATTTGCAAGTGTTTTATGCCACATGCATGCATGATTCTCACGCCTTTACTGGCGTGATTTTCGGCCAGGCCTCCATGGCTGTAAACATACCCCTTTCAAATTGCACGAACTTTTGCATGGCTGCATGTTTACAGGAGTATGTATCATGTTATAATCGACGTATCAAGAAACTGATTAGGAGGAGTATGCCGTTTTAGGAAAAAAATTAACGAGATGGTATGATCAAAACCACTCTCATTTGTATGTACTCTTTTTTGTACGTATAGATACTCCCTTTTCTATACGTATTGATAATACTTTTTAAGTGAACACGATACCACTTCGCTGTATTTGTATGCAATGCATTTTGGCATGTAGCATTGGGGATTATTAGCAAGTATAGGAATATGCACCAAAGATTACAGTCTAACGGATGCAGTAATAACTGCCGTAATTATCTCGTCACCTGATGGTAGGAGTATTTGTGTTGTGTAGCACGGGCATTAGTGGTGTATGACAATTTAAGTACTCAACAGACATTACATACTCCCATTGTGAGTACCGGATAGACTAAAATTTGCTATGGATTTTTACAGTGAAATATGGAGAAGACTGTGGGTACAAACAATAGAATCGTCATGGAGAGCCATGCAAGCGAACAAGGAGTAATGTCAGTTTCACATACTCTACCTTGTGTAACCCAATGGCATGAAACCAAATGGTCTGAATCGAATGGAAGTATGTACATAAGGAAAACAAATGGAGTTATGTTTTAATCTGGATACTACTTCATGATGTCACAGAGATTGGTACAAAATGATGCGAACACATTTGGCAACCCATGGAGAAAATCAATCGTGGTGCGAGCTAACAAATTCAACGCTTAGTTTTGTGCTTTCATTATTCAATTTCGGACATGATATAGTAAAAAGAGAGGGCAAATCAAATAGTTCAGTTCTACAGCATGCACATACACGATGGCTACCAAAACCATTTGATTAGAGTTGACATACTCCACTTTGTGCAACCAAATGGCCTGAAACTGAATGGGAGTATGTATACTTGAAACACAAAGGAGTATTGCATTAACCTAGATACTACCGCTTTAACTCGGATACTCTTTGTGGACTCTTTCGCAAACCGAACTTCGTAACTCGTAATTAAAGAGAAGAAGGACAGACCATGAAACTGCAATGAAGTATTCTCCTCACTGCTGGAGACCTAATTGGCAAGATGACGCACCGACAAGCTGATAGCGTCCAGGCCGCCGACGATATGGTCACAACGAAAATCGACATGGATAGATTTTGGTGTCCTAGAGTTTAACGACGCATAAGACTGAATCATCCGTATCCCTTCCAGCGATTTGGTCGGTTGCACAAATCCCGGATACTTTTTGGTGGGTGGCGAAACTAACAAAAATACTTCCTTCCACCTGCTCGGACGGTTTCTAAACTCTCGGATATTTCCTTCTTGATGATTTTCTCGATCGGGTCTTCCTCTAACCCGTGTCGTCGTGTTCGTTAAACTGTTAAGTGCAGCACAAATCTCAAAACATCAAGAATAAGATGGATGAATAGGTGTAACTACACCCTAAGTAATTAATACTTTTCCTATAGGTGTAAAGGTATTTTTCTATATATATATATATATATATATATATATATATATATATATATATATATATATATATATATATACATACTAGTGAATACACATGCGTTGCTACGGATTTTAAAATTGTATTATATCATGTTATAATATGCTCTGCCATAGTGCCAAACAATTCTAAAATCATTGTTAGGCTTCATGGGCATGGAAATTATTTAACTGTTAGTGTCAAATATTGGATAAACATGCTAAGGCCAATCCTCATTTAACATAATTAGCACAAGAAAATTGCAAGCCAAATTTCCAAGTCATGACAAATACTTGTTTCATTAGCATTACCTTCACACTAAACAAGTAGCATAAGTTCATTAATCACAAGATCACACTAAACATACAAGAACATCATACAAGACAACAAAGATGGATCGTAGTTCGCTTACCTTCGAAGTACATGTAGACACCGCCCTTGCGGCGCCACGGTTTGTGCTGGTAGACGATGACGGCGGGCATGACTTTCTTGCAGAAGTCGGGCTTGCCCTTCTTTGATAGTGGCCATGACCATGTCGCCGACGCAGGCCGATGGTAGCGTGTTGAGCCTACCCTTGATGCCCTTCAGGGAGAATGAGATGGCACAAAAAATGTATCAATGACTTGAAAAGATAACTGAACACCATGTTGTGTACACAAGGGTACTATCCAGACAAAGAAAGGAGATTGTTTTATTTTGAAGCACTACATAACTAAACCAGACATATCACCTTATAGGTTTTGTCCCCAAAGAAATGGATCTCTTGAAATTCCCCAAGATATCTCAAGCAGTAGGTCTTGTCCCAACCTTGTGGGAACACTTGAATTTTCAGTGATGTAGTAGTAAATAGCATGAACTTAATATTTCCAGCAAATATGTACAAGTCTGAAACTTATATTAACACTAATCTGCTCTCCGATAGAAAATGTCAGGTTCAAGTGTGCAAACTTATCACAAAGCACTGACACCATTTTAGGCCCAATGTTATGTACCTATAGAAAATCGGTCATTTCAGATTCATGGCATTAAAATGACAACCTTCTCCCTCTGATTAGAAATCGTTATTGCCTTTTAGAAGATAATTTGTACCTTATCATACGTTTCAAACTCACCACTTTCTTGTTGAGTATAGTTTCTCCTTATAGGCGACACATTAAGCATTCCACTTCGGAATTCTATGAATGTACCCCTGAGCAAACAATTACTTGGTCAGTAAAGAGCTAGTGCCAATGGGAATTCTTGGACAGGGTTCTTTACCGACCTTTTGATAGGGATATCCAGGTCAGCAATGTAATGAAGAGTGAATTTAACAATTTCCTAAAAAGAACACATATCATCATTAGAAAGGCCTCAAAATTTTATCAGTAAAAATAGTACAAGAATGTAATCACAAATAGGCTTGCCTTAAGATTATCATCTCCAAGAAACAATTTCAAACTCTGCAGAGTGCAAAACATCATGTTCTAGTATGTACAAAGTGCATACAAAAGCTTCAAGCTTGTCATTCTAATTGGCAACCAGGAACAGTGAAGGATTATAATTTGCTTTGTCTAGCCAATGTTAGCTCATTCAAACACTCAACAAATGAAAAGATGGATATTTACTAATATTTCCCAGAAACTTGATAATCCCCAAATGATTTTGATAATATCCTAATTTCAGACACTATCCAATGCAGACATGTTAAAATAGTATTCATAGGGTGCCAAGAGACTTACTTGAGTTCCAATGAGCTTGCCAATCCTGTGCGCAACCAGGCAATTTTCAGAGAAGACATAATCATAATCAGTGATAACTTCGAAAGAAATATCAAACCAGTTATTTACAGTGTTCATAACGAAGGCAACTCTCATATGTGCAGAACTGAGCATATAGGTTCGGTGTAAGTCGCATGCGATTATTTCAACACCCAATGACATAGAAATCTATTGGAGGTATAAAAGATTTTGATATGCGTCGAGTATGGACCTCACGATACCTTCTCATTCCTTAATTTTGGTCCTGCCTCTTGGATACATTGGTTCTCCAACATCTTTTTTTAGTAAAACAAATCTGAAGCAAAAGACAATAGCAGACCCCATGAAATAAAATCTAAAAACCAGAATGATCTTACCAATTCTCCATGCCAGTGCTGCTTCTCCTAGGCATTTCTTCGAACACATGGCATGCATGACACCAAGCCACCTTTGGTCTGCAAAAGTGAGGGGAAAGTAAAAATTGAGGAGCAAATAAAGGGAAAGAGATCACACAAATGGAAGGCCGACCGACCAAACGTTTTGATCCTCGCTCTGCAGCGTGCGGATCACCCGACACAC
This sequence comes from Bonia amplexicaulis, assembly GCA_036346245.1. Taxonomy (NCBI): domain Eukaryota; kingdom Viridiplantae; phylum Streptophyta; class Magnoliopsida; order Poales; family Poaceae; genus Bonia; species Bonia amplexicaulis. The sequence goes on along the minus strand of JAYGGG010000463.1, from coordinate 484,317 downwards.
CCAGTGCGTGGCCGTCCGGCCACCCGGCGGTGGCGCGATGAAGGAAAGGCGCGGGGTGGGCAGGAGAAGACGACCGCAGGTAGAGCGGTGGAGTGGGAGGAGGAGGCGGTGCGGGGTGGGAGGAGGAGGCGGCGGAGCGGAGGGGTGGGGAGGAGGAGGCGGCGGAGCGGGGAGGAGGCGGTGGTGGCGGGGTGGGAGGAGGAGGAGGAGGCAGCGGCGGACTGGAGGAGCGGGAGGAGGCGACGGAGTGGAGGAGTGGGGAGGAGGAGGAGGCGGCACCATGGGTGGGAGGGAGGGAGGAGGCGGCGGCGCTGGCTGGGAGAGGAGGCGAGGGCGGAGCGGGAGGAGGCGGCGGAGCGGAGGTGTGGGGAGGAGGAGGCGGCGCGAACGGAGGATTAGGGGAGGAGGCGAGGGTGGAGCGGGGAGGAGGAGGCGGCGGAGGCAAGGCGGAACGGAGGAGTAGGGGAGGAGGAGGCGGCGGAGTGGAGGAGTGGGGAGGAGGAGGCGGCGCGAGGAGTGGGGAGGAGGCGGTGGCACGGGTGGGACGGTGGGGAGGAGGCGGCGACACGGAGTGGGGAGAACGAGAGGCGGGCGCTGGGAGGAGGCGGCGGCGGGGGGAGGAGGAGGCGGGGAGACGCGGAGAATGGGGGAGACGGGGAACGGGGGACAGGTGGTTTCTTTTTTGAGTCAGGCTGGCGTTGTTTTTTTAGAAAGGGTGGGGAGAACGCACCAACCACTAACTCCTTCTTTTTAAGGAGTTGCGTTGCAATGAAACTTATTAAATGTATAAAGAATCGTGCTATAGAAGAGAGTTGCTCCGATCGATTGGAAAGTGGAGAATGATGAGAAGTTAAAGAAATAGAGCGGTTGGAGGCGAATGGACGTACAACCACCAACTTATTATCATTCTATCGTAGTAGCATGTTGTACGTGTGTATTCTCTCCGCAAAAAACTGACGTAATGGAACGTGTACAGTCAAATCCGATTAATTTTAATCAAAGATATTGTTTAAAACGTATAGTTTGGATAAATGAAATTGGTATGAGTGAATCTGTTATGAAAAATATTTTATTAATATATAATAAAAGAATTTAGTAGTAAAAAGATCACTCTTTGTGACCTGATGAATTATGAATTTTTCGAGTTCTTTGGACAAGTGCACAAAATGGGCGCATGTAGTACTGAATTAATCTCTACGTTGTATTTTTGTTAGAAGAAGAAGATTATAAAACCAAGAGATGATAGAGGAAATTAAATGACCATGATGCCTCTAGTGACAATTCTTGTGAATACGGCCTCACTGCAAATGGCCTTTGATTTTAGCTTCTAGCTTCTAAAATTAGAAGCCATTTTGTATACGTTAGCTTTTAACGTTGTTTTTCTTTTCTTTTTCTATTGTATTGTTTGTGAAGGTATAGCAGTTTTTTGTTTTTCTTATTTTTTTAATTAAATGTCTCAATCAAAATCTAACTGTCGCTGTAGCGTCAATTTAGCCAAAACTAAAAGGACCTACGAGAGCGTGATGTGTGAATGTTAACTCATAAAAGTTGATTAAAGAGGAAAGAAATACGAGTGCAAACGAGCTAGAGAGATAATCCTCCTTATACCAGGGGAATCGCCGCCCCACTCCGCCACTCACCTCACTGCGCTGCAACCCGCGCTGCCGCCTCACGCCTGCCGGCCGATTTCGCACGGTCGCGTGGTCTTTTCCCGAGGTTTTCCAAATTACGTACATGTCTTTATTTCTGAACAGGTCCTCGTAGTTTTAGCCCCCGCACTTTTACGGATGGCCCCGCGGTTTCGAATTACGACGGATCCTCGCTATTTACGTACAGGTCCTTATTTATTTACGCACGCCCTTACAGTGTTCCTGTTTTTGCGGAAACACCCTTTGTTTCTCCTAAATTACGCATCCGTCCTCGGTTTTTAAAAACCCCGTCTCACTAATTTTCGGTTCTTTTATTTCGATCCACACGGTAGCTAGCGCGGCGTGGCGCCGCGCTTTTTTTTCTAGTTGTTACGAAAGATGCACGAGAGATGCATTCTTGATTCTTTAATCACGTGCTATCCTCTCACGCTCTACGGCGTCGTTTCTCACTGGCGACACACCCAAGGGCTACATGCACGAGAGATGCATTCTTGATTCTTTAATCACGGTAGGTACGCGCACAAGGATAGAGTTGAACTTGCCACCGCCGTGCGTCACCCGCCGCCTGACACGAGATATATATACATTATGTTCATAAATCATGCATGCATGACGCGCTTGATGTTATGAGCTGGCTAACGTAAATGCTACGAGATCTTCAGACTACTAGTTTAGATTAGTTATACAAAACTCAGATCTCGTCAGATTCAACTTAATTAAAGCAGCAATTCGACAACCACACCTTTCTAGCTTTGTAAATTTCAGTGCATCTTAATTTCCTACTTCTGTGATCTTGTAATAAGAAATTTGGTATACAGTGCTATGGTCATTTTCTTATTTCCCATATATAATAAACTTACGTGGTGGATATATATATGGGGAAAACCGCATTTGCATAAATACTGCAACGCCCGTTTTTGGGAATAGGACCATCGTATGGCCCACAATAACCTAGAAGTTCAGTTGCAGATAGAAAAATTATTATACCTGAACACGAACATTTACAAGGGTTAATGTTATTAAAATAAGACCCAACAATCAACTTTAGCAACTTTAATGGACGTCCAAGCCAAAACATAACTTATATTAAGAAGAACCAAAGAAAATAAAGCAAGACTAAGTACAACCAATCGTACTCAACAAGTCATATGGGAAATGCGATATAACGACTTGCTAGGATTTTCAAGAGATGGGGATATATGAGTTTTATTAAGTATTTGTGGATGCAATTTTATTTGTAAATATTTTTAAACACAAAAGAACAATAACTTCTTAATGATTGGGGTTTCAAACTAGATTAGCAAACTTCAATATTTTCAAATCATTTCCAAATTTACTTATGCTTCGCGTTGGAATCACCCATTAAACACAACTTTATTTATCGAAAACACGTTGTATTTGAATACCATTAATTATGACTCTACATATCTGCCCAGTTTTACCCATAATATTCTTTAACCCTCACGACAGAGTTAAGAAAATAAGACTTTTTACTGCTCAATTCTTTATATAGCCTTTACCTTGTAGGTGTTGTTTCGCAACAAACTCGAGTGGCCCACGGCCTCATCAAATTCAAAGCGGATCTACTGTAGTTAAGTATGGTTTTACCGTTTCCATACCACATATCTTCGTTCTCCCTCTACCCTTTGTAGATATTCAATTGAACTTGAGCAGCTAATAACCAGGTTCGACGAATTAACGCTTGTGGTTGAGCGATCACTATGTTCTTTACTTGGCATAAGGTTCTAGTCCTTATATTTTCATTGAGGCAACTTCCATCCACAAACCCTTGTTTAAGTGCCTATCCGCACTACCACCTTTTTGGTCCAAGTCTCCACCCTAGGTTAAGGTCATGAGACCCGATCATCCTGCGAGTTCCCATGACATCTCCTTGTCCTAGAACTACTTTTGAAAAATTTACTGGTAAAATGCCAAATCTCTTAGTAGTGTAAAATAGTTCGGTTTTCTGATTTACCACGATTATTAAATACTATATTTAATACTACTAAGTCTTGTCAAGGTGAATATAGCTACCAAATTAAACAGGGCTTGTTCAGGTGGTAGGACATAACTAATATCATGTCATTCTAAATATTTATTGTACGTAAAATAATAGCGTGTAAATAACATAATGAAAATACTAATAATTAAATAATTAAAGGAATGTAGGTTCAACATGATCAAAAATATGTGACTTGCCTCTTTGTCCATAGTCTCTATTTTACTATAGTCTTCAGTTTGGACTCTGACATCTGGAATTGCTGTTGTAGTTCTTCTGTTGACCCACTCGTGTGGTCTGAATACTAGCGTAGAAAATAAATGCAAATAAGTTACTTCTTTGCATAATGCAAGCCGAGAACAAAACACAAATAAATAACCAAAAGACAAATAAAAAAGGTTTGGGTGGTCAGGGTTTGGATGGTGCATGGTTGGCTTAATGGAGTTGAAATTGGGCTAGGGAAGCTTAAGACAGTCGAGCTGGCTATATAGGTGGTATATGAGTTTCTGCGAATGGCTGTGGGTATGGACGGTATTGGGTTGGAGTTGGAATATCATCTGAGTGGTTTAGAGCTTTATCGGAGTCTAGGATGGCGAGATGGAGCTGAGAATGGTGTAGATAGGCTCAAGATGATTCGAATGGGTATATACGTTTTTTAGGGTTTCAGTGAATAATGATGGTGAATACAGTACTAGACATAGGCTCGAAATGACGTCTATGCTGGCTAGGATTTCATCAAAATTTATTTTGGCTAAACGGAGATGAGTATGGTCTTCAGGAGGTCGTAATGGTCAAATTGAATATAAATATGTTAATTGGGTTTTTGCAGACAATGACAGGTCTTGGGTGGTACTGATTCTGAATTGGAATATCAAGCTTAGGTTATAAATAGTAGTAAGCTAGCTAGGTTTTATTGGTGTCTGATTTGGCCAAACAGAGTTGAAAATGGGCCTCGTGGGATCAAAATGCTCAAAATGGACACATATATGTTTTTCAGGTTTTTGGTGAACAATAATGGGTAGGCAGGCGCCACAGTGCCGGATTCGATACTTTTCATGACGGGATCCGAGTCTACTATTCACTTTGGGTCAGTACTATTTGCTAACGGGTCGGGTTGGGTATGAATAGTGGTGGCTCAGCCTGATGGGTTTCACACTTTTGGGCCAACACTGTGCAGCCTAATCCACATGAACAGTACTCCTTCCTCCTCTGATCGGTACTCCAGTGCGAGAACATTGCTTTTTCTTCTCGGCAATTTTTGGCGTGACGATGGTCCCCTATGGAAATCGATGGCATGCATGGGTTGTGGGGGGTAAGGGGAGTCCATTTTAGGGGTTAGTGATGGCAGGAAATCATGGGGTGGCCAGCGGCGAGGTGGGGAATTCATGGTGGATAATCATGGCACTAAGGCTTTAGGGGAACTAATCGGTCAAGGCATAAGGAGTTCAAGCATCCTTAGAGCATGGGGGTTCTGCATAATTGTCCCAAGGTTGACCCACATATGAAGTACACACTCATTTCTACACTTGTTTTATATGTAAATGCATGCTATTTACCTTTAATGGTGAAATTGAACAATGGTTTGCAGTTTGTTTAGACAAGAGCTAGAGCGAGAAGGTACTCATGATGTTGACAAAAGACTTGAGGATGGATTCGCGAATTGGTTTAAGAGCCATGTGAGTTTTCTTTACAAATTTTGAGTAATGTTTTCTGTACATTATATGGCCCTGATGCATATTTCTTGTAATAGATTGCAAGGTTGCATTGTGAAGATGCAACACAAGTTAGTGGTGACTTGTATGCACTGTCATATGGTCCAGATAAGAGACTTGGATTTTTCAAGATGTAATGTGAATAGTGTTTGTTATCACACGATCGATTCATGTTAAAGTGTTATTTCTTCTCCATCAGTTTTACAACATGGAATCATATAATAATTAATGCACATAATCTTGAGATTAGGATTGATTATAAACTGAGTCCGCATTGTTATTTCGCATCCTTAAAGTTCACATTTGCAATACACTTTTGTATTGTACATTCGATTCCACCCTTATTTTGCTACTGATCTTGTGCCTAAGCCTATGTACAGTGCTGTTATTTCAGCTCTGCTCTTGACCCCTTCATGAACCTTTTGGTACCTTATTACTGTTTGAAAGATCAAGCTCTGATTAAGTTGGTTTTGGTGTTAATGGCAAATAGTTTTATAATGTGTTGGTGATAATGACAAATATATATATGAGACTAATATATTTGCTTAACTATATTTATGCTTAGTCTCATTTAAATGAAAAGGTAAAATCATTAAGAAATACAACAAGACATTTCTTTCATCCAAATATATGATTAAATGATAAATATTTTATGTGACTAATATATTTATGCAAGTATACTATAATTTAATCTCATTTAGATGGAAAAGTGAAATCAAAAGAGATATGCATTCGAAATATCTTTCTTACATATTATTGCATTCCTTAGATCCAAAATATAGATTGAACTCCACTAACAGTCCAAAATGAATATGTGTATATGTCTTCATTTTATACACTTGTATGCACACATTTAGGGGGAGTTTTCTCTCTATATTTTGGAGTTTTATACGTATTGATCCATGCTTCTTTTAATATGCATATTCAGGATCTTTACATTGAAATACATTCTTGAATATATATAGCTTGTGTAGTTCATATATACTCATGTGCAATCAAGTTGTCATCTAACTCCTCTATTATATGTTAATGGCTGGACAATTAATGACAACTGGATAAGTAAGCTTTATTTAAAGCTTATCTTAGAGTATACAATTGTTGTGTATAAGTTGTATACTCGCAAATCAATTTTTATATCTCATTATTTGTTGAGATTGTCATGAATTACCAAAAAGAAAATATTGTTGAATCTAGTCCCTCTATTATGTGTTAATGGTGAAGATTGGTAATTGATGATAATTGTTTTGTGGACTAACATTTTTCATGTTTTGGATGAATATGTTAGGTTCCAAAAATGAAGATGACTTGGGATGACTTCTTGTGTTGAAGATCATCAAGTCAAGATACGAGAAGAAAATAGCTTCATATGTTGAAGGCTATTAAGAAGAAGGCTTCATATGTTGAAGGCCATCAAGAAGAAGATGGATCATGAGTTGATGCATGTCCAAGATGATCATGTGTTGATCAAGTAAAGACCATCATGTGTTGATGGAGTTGATGAGAAGAATGCATCATGAGTTGATGCATATCAAGACGATGACCCAAGGCAAAGGTATGAACTAGCTAGGGCTACGGATGTGTTCCTAGTCTTTTACCGGTCTTAGTGTTTGATCGGAAGATCGGATTGCTAGTATAGTGTAACACCCCAGGAGTCACATTACCCTGGGATGCCACTAAACCACGGTACAAGCTAGCCAATTTACTTTACAAGGTAACATAAACTGACAACAATGTTTAAATCGCGATAACCTAAGCGGAAGCATACTAAAACAAAGGTGAAGGAACACTGCTAATTAAAGAACAATCACTGATAACTTTAACCAACTAAAGCGAACCTTAACCTAACTTTAATAATTAAAAGTGATCAGTAATAAGAGAAAAAATGAGTATTTGGAGACTGCACTTATTTATTACAGTATGAAACATGATATAGTGTGTGACAGTGATGTGCTGCTCTACCCGTCCCATGTATGCTTGAGAATCACCTGGAAGGGGGAAGAAACAAGAGTGATATAAAAATCTCAACAAGCAAACTGTTTAACAGGCTAATTAAACTATAACAGTTTAATCATCAACATTTATTTTTTCCACAATGACCACGTTTATATCCTCAACCTCAAATCACCACCAACGACGATAAACCATTAACAAATAAATCTTGTTTGACTACTTTAAAACCTCAACCACTACCACTACCAAAGACAATAAAGCATATTTATGTTTTACCTCACTACTTTATTATTTCTCACATCCACAACTGTTATCAACAGTTACTACAAGAGAAAAGAATCTCATGCCACAATCACAACCCCTACCATACCACAAGGGACAAACCCCATTCCACGACCACAGCCACATTCCTCATACCACAAGTAACTCACATGAGCCAATTCCACATTACAACTATGAAGTTGTATTTGACTACAAAATAACTTCACCACAATACATTACATAGGTTTGCAAATGATCTTTCCACAATGCAATGCATATGAATGTGTATGATCTACTACACCTTTTTCCAACAGATAAGAGTGCATCGTACTACGACGGCAATGTACGATCTTTGTCTCAGTCTGATCGCAGACTAAATGCGGCGACATCCACAATGCAAATGTCATGACATGTTATGAATGATATAATAATCATAAACCACAAGAGTTTAATCACGAAGGTCAACAACCTAATCATCATGAATACTTCCTCATAACCCACCTGTGTCTCATTAAGCATAATACCAATATTTTATAAGATCATTACCACATAACCCACATTCGGTTCACCAAGATCATAATCTATTGATCTATAGGGAATTCTACCACATAGATCACAACATAATCATCAATAATGCTACCACCACAACCACAAATATTCACTAAGAATACTACCACCTAGACCACAATATACTCGTAAAGTATTCTAACCTACAACTATATTGGTTCATCAAGAACAATTCCGTATATCCACAATTAAACCATCAAGATCATAAACAATTGAATTCTTAAAATACTACTACATGGACCATATTAAGGAAGCATGTAACTATGATATAGCACCTCAAATTAAGAGAATTAATTAATATGAATGTAGAATAATTAACGAGTTAAACAGTAGCACAAACACTACGTTTACTTGCCTCTACCGTTGAAGGGAAGCAATTACGTGCGTTCAGGAGCAAAACCACTTGTCCAAAAGTATCTCTCAGCACAATACAATAGCAATGAAAACACGTCTTAAGAAGTAAAGATATCGCTAAACCCCAAATCCCCACAACATCTCTCTCCGCTTAACGGTTCTACACTCACCACACGCGGCTACCGCTGTAATTTTTTCTATCTTTAAGATTATTAAACCATTTACAAAGACAGATATATTTCTGGATTACTCACTTAAATACCTTCACTTTTTGTGTAGATCACTTATTTTTATTTCATTACTATCAAGGTGTAATTTAACACGCAAAACAGAGGACGTTCTCTGCTACGGCAATCTGAGCGAGATTCTAACGCATCCCACCACGGTGTAAGGCTCTAAAATTATGATTTTATACAGTAGTTAGATTACTGAATCCCTACATTTTCCTCAATTGTGACCAAAAACATAAAATAATCTACTACCCCTAATTCACATCTGAACAACAATCTGCCCTAGTCTGCACCCCTGACAGACAGAGAGGTTCCCGACCCTGCTACAACCAAATCCCGTGGCCAAAAATTCTAAAACAATTATAGTAGATGGGTCTCAACGTCCTCTATAATTTTACCTCGGGCAGACCCACAGGAAAAATCGTTTCGTAGGTCTAAACGACGCAAACAGTCGTGCTACGCGGATTATTCTACAGACAGACAGCAGGAATTCCCTAATCGGGGAATCTAATTGCTAATCGCCACCAATTCTTATGCTAACCCTAATTACAAAAATATTAGAGATAAGGGAGAGTTACCTAGGGGATCCACTTGGAATCACCCGTCTTCTTCCCCTTCTTCTTCCTCCTTCCTTTCTTCTCCTTCCCTCCCTTCTTCTTCCTTCCTTCTCGCTTTCTCCTAGCACCAAGGGACATCAATGGGGCAGAGGTGGAGGCGCAGGAGGAGGTGGGGGTGGCGGCCAGGTGGGGAAAAAAGAGAGGGGTCAAGGGAGGGGGTTTATAAAGGGGTGCTAGGGTTTAGGAGGGGGTATGGGCCCCCCTTTGGGCTGGCTAGCCCAAAGCGGCTGGCCCACCCCTCTGGAAAGCCCAAAATATCTAAATTATTTGTTTTAATTTATTTTTTTAATTGTGTACAATTCTGCAATTTAATTTTCACCTCCCGCGATTTACCAAAAAATCGGGAAACTCCGCGATTATTTTAGAAACCTACGCCGAATCGACGATCAGGATATTACATATAGGTTGCCGTACTATTTAGAGGGGTCTTGTCTATTAGTTTGAGTCTCATCATGTGTTGATGGCTCATCCTCACCTCATCTAGCTCATCTTGACATGAGGCTTGTATTTGCGAATGTGTTTTGCAGATGGTTCAAGCTCACGTGTTGAATTCTTGTAACATGGGACTATGCATTACAAATGTGTTTTGTAAGTGCTTACATGAGGCTTGTATTTACGAATGTGTTTTGCAAATAGTTGAAGCTCATGTGTTGAACTCTTGTAACATGGGACTATGCATTACAAATGTGTTTTGCAAGTGTTTGAAGTCCATGTTTCTATTCTTTGTGATATGAGGTTTATATTTGTAAATGTGTTTTGCAAATAGTTGAAGCTCATATATAATCCTTGTGGCATGTGACTTAGGTTTGCGAATGTGTTTTGCAAATGTGAAAAGTCCATGTACTAATTCTTTGTACCATGATTCCAAAAGTGTGCGAATGTGTTTTGCAACTTGTTGGAAATCACATTTGAGCCTTGTGTGCATGCTATCGTAGTTTGCAAATGTGTTTTGCAAAATCTGTTGAGATATCTGCACATCTTAGGAAAAGTCGAAACTACCATTGTGTGCGTAGCGGTACTACCGACTATGTGTGAGCGGTACTACCGGACATCAGAAGTACCGATATGTGTTGCGCGGTACTACCGGATGTGGGTGGTCTGAGCAGCTCTGCGTGAGCGGCTGGTCCGGCCAGCGGAAGTACCGGCTCTATGTGAGTGTTACTACCGAAAGGCGGAAGTACCGGCATGTGTTACGCGGTACTACTGGACGTCGGATGCTCCGGACTCTCCTGCGGAACCTTTTTTCCAGAGAGTGCCAACTTCTGGTCTCGGTTCGAGCGGAAGTACATGCCGACTTTGCGTAACTTTCAGTTCTCATGGCTGATCGGCAACTAGTTCAGAGCTCGACATAGCCGTTACTATGGCATCAGACCAGGAATGGAAGTACCAGCCTTTGGCCTGTGGTACTTCCGCCTGTCCTGATTTTTCAGGAAGTTGGCTCCAACGGCTAGTTTTTTTGTGTGGGGTATAAATACCCCCTTGTGGCCCGTTGGAGTTGTTGTTGCTGATGTTGTTGCTTCACTCATTCATGTGTTCCTGAGTTAGAGTGAGGCTCTCCACTCAATTGTGCATGTGTTGCACTTTGTGAGAAGGGAGAGAGGTTCTATATTGCATGTGTTGCATCTAGTGGTGGAATTTGTGTCCAAGTGAGCTTGTGCATTCGTTGCACGTGGTGAGAGTCAAGTGAGGGACTTGACTTGTTACTCTTGGAGTTTGCCTACTCCTACACGGCGTTGGAAGCGTCGTGTGCGGTGATTTTCTCAAAGAAGGTTGTGAGAAGACCCGACGAAGTTGTGAAGGTTGGAGATCACCTACCCGGAGCGGGAAAGAGCTACCACTAGTGGAATTGAGGTGCAGGCTTAATTCGTGGAGCCGGTCCTATTAGTTCGGGCTTACCTCAACATGGATTAGGGGAAACCGGCAAGTTTCTGAACACCACGGTAAAACATCAAGTGTCTATTGTGGTTTGTTTCCTTGTGCTCAATTTAGTTCAAGAAATTTATATTCATAGAATTAAATTGATTGCTTGTTATCCTAGAATTGCAAACCTTGACCTAGATTAGAATTTAGTGCACTTAGGCGAATTCACTTGCTCTAGGCGCTATTTAAGCTAAACCAACTTGGATTTAGTTTCCGCATTGCTTACTTGGTTTAGGCAAATAGAGAATAACTTCAATTGTTAGTATTAATTTGAAGAGAATTTTTATACCGCCTATTCACCCCCCTCTAATCGGCCTTCTCGATCTTACATTGTTGTGACCAGCAGTTAAATGTGATGTGTGAACTCTTGTTCAGGTGCCATTTTGAATCACTTTGTTGAGTGCTACTTACACCACCTTGCGGGCAAAATTTGTGACAGACAATTACTACACCGCTTGTGTAAAATAAGCCAAAAGTTTAACTTGTGATTTCTATTAAATTCTATTAGAATATCTAGGATTTGCCAATCCTTAATGTCATTTCCCTTTTGGTCTACATTTCTGTTCTCATTTCTCACAGTTGATTATAAAAATGTTTAACATGAATTTAATCCTTCCTATTCTAGACCAATATGGAAGCTACTATGCAACAAAGTCTACAATAGCTCAAAGAAGCACTTCATTTCGAGCAAGAGGGAGTAGCTACACTTTGACAATCAATAGTCTCAACAGCAAGAATTGCAAATGCTGAAGAAGCACATACAAGAGGGGGAGGCAGCAAGGAACAAGCAACTAGAAGAGATGGAAGAGTTGAAAAAGAAGCAACAAGAAAATGAAGTGATTCTTCATCATCTATTGACCATGACACAAGTTCAGCAAACCCTTAAACTGATGGTCAGAGAAGTTCATATTTATGAGTAGTTCAATAGCATTTTGGAGTAGTTTAATGTCATAGGTTCAATGACTGGTAAGCATTGGAGATTCTTCTAGGACATGTCCACTGTTAAAATTTCTATTTTCTGTATGCATTTTGATGTGAACTTTAATATCTGGATGGTACTTGCCATGTGAGAAGCCTCTTATAGTATTCTGCATCTATCACATAACTGCAGGTGCACTGAAGTAATGCTACTTTTGGCTGAAAAGTACAATAACAAGCTGTTGTTTCTGAAATCTTTGTATATGTTCGATGATATTAGATGCTTGGTTTTGGTATGGATTTGTTTGTAGTGTTCGTGTTGCATGAATTTGTAATGAAATAATATGTTTTATATGTGACAACATTTCTATCATAGACTACATGTTTTGTTGAAAAATGAAGTGCAATTAGTGATGAAAACAACGTCATGCAGCTCAACACCGGTTTGCCTATGCCAATTTGTGACGACTATACAAATTTAATTATGACGAAAAAAGTTTGTCCATTTGCCTAACAAAGCGAGCAACCATTTTTGACAAAGACAAACGAATAATCTATGATGAAATAAATGTCATCCGACAGCATGCCTGGGGCTGCCCGGGCGGGCAACCTACATTTTGTGACAAAAAATAATGAACCATCCATGACGAAAAACACGCCACAAAACTACTGCCTGCCCGAGCGGGCAGCCCTCCCAATGCATGACAAACATCGTATGGCATCTATGATGATACAAAAAGTCATAACTTGTACTGCTCGGGCCTGACAGCCGGGCATCCCTACAATGAATGACAAAAATGTTTTCCCACCCGTGACAAACAAATGTCATGCAAAACACCTGTCCGACAGCTACCCTACTATGCAAGCCTGCTAATCTATGATGAAATGGCACATTTAGATGATGTTTATCAAATCTTGCACGATGATTATAAATGCCACTAATTGTTGAATTTCCATGACAATTACGGCTTCGTTATTAAGTTTATGACGAAAAAAGCTTCCCAAGTCACTAGATACAATCTATGACACACTTTCTGTGACGATGGTAGTGACGCCAACTTTTCATCACAATAAATTGTTTATGACAAAAAACTGATCGTCTATGATGATTTCTGCTCGTCACTGAACCTCATATTTGTTGTAGATCTGTCTCTAATTCCCATGTTGCTTGCTTAATTGTTGGACAACGCAAGCACTTTATTGTGATATCAAATTATGTTTAGCCGTGAGTAATAGTATACCTTGTTATTCATTTTGAGCGAAACATTTGCCTAGTGAGTAAGGCTTTATTCTTTAAAAAATGCCTCAATTTCACTATTGAAGATAACATTGTAGCATGAATAGTATATCAATTTCAAATTGACCCGTCAGGTCTCGTGCTTCCAGTTAGACCGGGACGATCAATTCTCTGGATATTAAGTGTGAAGCTTTTATATGCTCATACACACAACAGAACATGCACCACTCAATAACTAACTCTTACTAGGTGATTTCATACACACAACAGAACATGCACCACTCAAGAACTTAGGATAACACATTGTAAGGCATATAACACACTGTTAAGTGCTAAACCTAAATAACAAAACATCAACACCGATTTCTTGATGTATTTGATTGTAAGGCATACTAGTTTGTTACAAATATAAGCAATATTACATTCAATTTTCTGAAATCTCAAATTTTTATGCACTATGACTACATTTCTTTCATTTCCAATAGCGAAAGCATTTTGTGGCTATTGGAGGAAGATGAAGCACCTTTTGGCTGCTTGGTAGTCAGTAGAATGTACAAGTAAACCTATGTGATGTCATGTCTTTTGTCTACATATTTAAAGCTTGCCCCAAATTTTAGGATGTCATAGACTGATGGTTATTATGTTGTGATCTGTCATTTGTGTTACAGTGTGTAATCCTATTATATATGTTTTTGTCATATTGATCCTACGAAGAAAGATAAACTCGTTATGTTATGATCATTTTTATGTTATGATCACTTCTGTTTTCTTATTGAACTTGTTCTAATGTTTTGTGACTGCGTCTGGCTGCCCCTGTGATGTGAGAATGAATTTTTCTTGATGAAGATATGAAGTTATGTCTTACCGAGCCTAGACGAGCTTTGTCCGAGCGCTCGCTCGAGCTTCGTCCGAGCCGAGCTCAAAGCTCGACCGCCAACTTTCGCTCGCTCCAGCTTGGCCTAGCATGCGAGCTCGGCTGATTTATAGCCATCACTCACTAAGTTTCTTCAACAAAATGACAACGAGAAAACGAAATGGAATGAGGTTGTGTGATGGGTGCCTTGGAGTGGTGGACGAAGCGCTCTATTTACAGCGCATAGGTAGCTTGGAGAGGTCGAAGAAATCTCTTCATGCATGGAGTAGCTGGGTGGAACAATTTCTTTTTCTCCCACAAATTTTGGAGCCAAATCCCAGTAGATGGACCCCATTCCCATGTGAGAAAAAGTTCGGGCGTCTCGATCGCTCATGAGTAGGGATGGCAATTGTGCCCGTTTACCCGTGCACCCGTGTGTAAATACCCTAATAGAGTCGGGTCACCAGGCTGACACGTCAGTGAATTTGGCCCAGTCAGCCACCATTTGGAAGCCACACCATCACCCCGTGCCACCTCAGCCGCCTTCCCCGTCCGTGGACCCGGTCCATAGACCAGGGCCCACCTGTCAGTCGGACCACTCCCAGGGCTGACGCCAGCATGACGCAATAAATCCATTTTTCCGTAGAAAATTAATTCAGCCAAAAAGAAAATCCCTGCTGATGCAATAATTTTCATTTTCCTTTAGAAAAATAATTCCAAAAATCCAGTTTATTCATTTTCTCTGATTTTAAACTTCTAAGAGACCGTTCTCCTTCGTCCTAACTACAATTTAGCCCATTCAAATTTCTAAATTCATCAAAAATTCCCCTCAATCCATTTTTGCCCTCAATTTAATATTTGGAGTTCATTTGAATTTATTTGGATTTTATTTTAGTTTGGTGGGTTATTTTTAGGGGTGGAAAAGATCGGATACGATCGAATAGTCTCAAATACGAATACGAATCCATATTTTTAAAACAAAGACGAATACAAATTCAAATATTCTCAAATACAGATACAAATATTCTCGAATACGAATACGGATATTTTTGAATACAGATTTTCTCGGATACGAATATCGGATGAAACGGATTCCTAGCGGTTTTACCGATTTTTCACTGGTTTTTGACCGGGTAGTGGTTTTAAACCGCCTAAATTCAAATTTTGAATCACAAAATTCATACGAATTTTTCATGGATTCTAGAAACAGATCGAATACGAATCGAATAGTCTCGAATACGAATACGGATACGAATATTCTCGAATACGTATGCGAGTACGCTTATTCTCAAATACGGATACGAATATTCTTGAATACGAATATGAACATTTTCGAATACGGATTTTGTCTACCATATTCGTATTTTCTCGGATATGAATATCGGATAAAACGAATTATCCGTTACCATTTTCCACACCTAGTTATTTTCACGTGTAGACTGCGACGAATCTAGAGAATTCTACGACGACGAATCACACCCACTTGAGGAGCAAGGCAAGTCACCCACTTGATCATGTTGATCCCAGATTGCAAATAAAATTATGTTGTTTTAAATTATATTGCATGCATATGTTTATTCAAGTATTTCAATTCCAGTTTTAAACTTAGTTAATTCCTAATTGTTATTAACACCTTTGACCTTGTGAAATATTATACCTTGTCACCCTAGAATCAAACTCTAGTTAGTACACTAGTATTGGCTAGAGAGTTTTATATCAAATCCTTTTCGCATAAAATGATGAAGTTTTCAAATGTATTCTTGACTTCGGTGAGTCAAGAAGGATTATCAAAAATTTTGAAATAAAATATAAAATCTGGTTTAGACTTAGGCTATTGGTTAGGTGGTGGGTGCAGGTATGTACTGTTGTTCGGTGACACAGTGTTGATTGTCGGGCACAGGGGGTATGTGGTTTGAGCCTAAATCAATTAAACACCGGAATGGCAACAGAGGAGGGGTGAATGGTGCCTTCAAAAACCGTCCCCTCAAGTATCCACACTTATGCTTCTTCTCCAATAACTATGGAAGCTATGAAGATAGAATATATGCACTCACTGGAAGCAGGAAAGAAGATCAGCAAACAAGACCAGAGAGAAACAGTCGTAAAAAGCAGTTCGGGGCTAGTCGACCATAGCGGTAGTACCGCTGTGAGGAGCAGTAGTACCGTTTAGCGGTAGTACCATTGAGCCGAACGGTAGTATCGACGTTGAACAAGCGGTAGTACCGCGCGAAGACATCTGGTGACAACAGAACCAAAAACTGAGAATTGATTAATTTCTCGCTGCTCTTCTTAGGTCAACTGAATAGGACATCGTCCTAAATATCATATTGACCTCATTGAGAAGAAATTGCAGACAAAGATCAAAAGAAGACTGTTAACTCTGAAATTGTCAAGAAGAAGTCTGCAGGAGGTCCAAAACCCAAATTACTTGTGATTCTTGTATTCATTGATCATGTGACTTCTGAATTCTGTAGGAAGTGATCTCATGACAAGAAGGCACAAGGAAATAGCAGTTCTTTTGCCAAGATACCAAGATGGTACAAATCCCCTATCTCTAAGCCCTTGAAATGAAGGAACCAGAGGAAATGGAGCGTAAGATTGCAAGAAGACAGTACCCTTTGATTCAGCCTTCTACTCTCAAAAATGGATTGATCACAAGACCTTGAGAATATCCCCAGTTGAGAGCTAAATCAATACACATCTACTTGATTAAGGATTCAACACAAAAGGTCAAGAACAGAGTAGAACGCAGAGCAGAAAAACTTAAGCCAAATCAATCAAAACACCTCAAATCAACAGAGCTCGAAATAAATGCAAAGAGATGAATGATTGTATTAACTAAGAGTTTTACAACCATTTCATACATGATTTCGCATTCTTGGCTACTCCCACACAGAGACACCAAGAACTCCAACTCAGGCAGAACAACCTCTGCTCTGCCTCACCTACTCCTCAACAGAAAGGAAAAAGGAAAAGACACACACAACACATGGAGAGAAAAAGAAAACCCTAACTTTCACTTTGCTCTCATGTCTACCCCTCTCCTTTTATAGTCTCCACTAATGGGTTCACAACCACACTTTACTCATTAGCGCCAACAACTTCTGTTCTTTATCCATTAACTCGAACCGAATCCGCTTCCGCTTTTGCAGCCTTGCGCATTTACCACAATCCCCTGCTGCACCTTCCGGGAAGCCTCCTCGTTTCTTGCCGTCCAAACCTCGCAACCACTTCGAGTCTCGCCGTCATCGGCACATCCCGACCGCTCCGACCTTAGCACCGCCTGTGCCTAGTCCGGTCATCCCGTGCCTCGCCACGACTCCGCCTCAAAGTCCTGCAGCCACTCAAATCAAACTTAAACTTTCAGAACACGCATCAATTACTCATCACAAACATGAGAGTACCTCCACATGGTCTCTTAGTCTCCCCTTGATGAGTATATTGACAAACACCGAAAAAGCATATAAAGTTGAGTTTGAAAGTTATACATGGTCCAATAGAAATACAAAGAAACTTATGACCATGTTGACAAAAGAGAATACTAGTGCAAAAACAGAAAAAGCAAGTTTTCCTCAAAAGCTCTAGAAAATCCCCATGAAATAGCTTTTTCTTCATTATTCCCCCCTTTTGGTAATAATATCATCAAGATGCAAGGACAAAAATAAATCATGATTTGGATGAAATGGTTGTATTGTATTCAAATTAAGCATTAGAGCCATGAAGATTATCCAAAATGACTTTTGAAGTATTACACCAAACCATAACACAATAGAATGCTATCTAGATCATGGCAATGTACGTATAGACAAGTTAAGCCAAATAAGTCATAATCTGAAATTTAATCGAATTTCTTAGCATGTCAAGTTATTCAAGATCATAGTCTAACTAAAGGTATCCAAAGATGATGCAAGCCATGTCAATAATCTAAGTGGAACCGAGAAGCTAGAATTGAGCCATCTTAGAGTGCTACAAATTCAGGAATGAATCATTTATTAAAGCACTTGATCATTTTGTAATTAAGCAAATTTACAATTGACTTGTTTTTTTAGAAACTCATGGTTGTTTCTAACCAGATTTTTGTTTAGTCGTGTGCTAGATCTCAAGCCTTATGCGACCACTCCAAGCTAGAAGCTTAAGGAAATGATCTTGGTCATCCAAAACTCCCCTTGAGTTGATGCCTAGTGCAATGGCAAGTAGTCTCATGAGCAAGAATTGGTGAGATCAGTTTTTTCATACAAAAAAGATCTTTTTGCTTATGCTGAATTTAGTTCAAGAACAAAGAGTTAAAAACTAACTCATGCTTCAAAAAAGAACTAGCATAGCTCACTCTATGGCTCAATAAAGATTCAAGACTCAACTCAGCCTATTTGACATGGCATGAATCATAAAAGGATAACTAAAGATAGACTAGTCTCAAGAGCTATCATGACAAGAATTAATTCAAGTTTGTGCATTTTTAATCAACTTATCATGGCAAGGACTAATCTACACATATAAAGTCATGATAAATCTAGCAATTAAGCATATATTATGGCAATATGTAATGCATTGTAAACATGTCATAAAGAATAATAATCAAGGCTCCATGTAGTTATATTACAATGCAGAATGAAATACAAGAAAATTCAGTTTTCTCTCAACATGTGAAACACCTTTAGTTCAAGTAGAGTTATGTCAACATTAAGATCCAAAAAATCCCAAATATACTCCCCCTGAACCAAAGCAACAAATACGAGAAGCTAACAAAGAAATCAAAAGGCAGTCCTTAAAGCATAGACAAGATATAGAGAAGACTATGGCTCAGACTAGCTCTCACCTACCCCATATGTATCTAGGTCTAATAGCTGGTCTACTAACACACTAGGGAGTAAACACATTCCCTGTCTACCCAAGGGTGGCCTGACCCTCGCTAGATCGCAAGAAGTGAGTGAACTCAACGTAGCCATCTCGACCAAGGTACGGTTCTTCCTCTCTATGACACCATTTTGTTGTGGGACGTGCGGAGAAGAGAACTGGTGCTGTACACGGTTCTTCTTAAAGTAGGAATTCTTGAACTCCGTGCCGTTGTCACTGTGGATCGCTCGTAAGGCACCTGGGAGTTCAACAGAAAGTCTACTAAAAAGACCCCGAAAGTGACTGAACGTCTCATTCTTCGAGGCTAAGAAAAACATCTAAGAAAACCTCGAATAGTCATCGACCACGACAAGGACATACCACTTCCCTCCTGCTGACTGCACTCTTGCTGGTCCAACTGTGTCCATATGGAGCAACTGTCCTGGTGCATCGGTCATAGTCACTGTGACCGGAGGATGAGAGGCGGCAACCATCTTGCCGTGCCGGCAAGAAGCGCAAACAAGATCTTTGACCATCTTGAGTTTAGGCAGACCACGAATGAGATCATGGCCGCTAACTCGAGTCAAATGGTCAAATCCAATATGACCAAGTCTCCTATGCCAGAAAGTAAGGTCACGGGACTCAGAAATAACTAAACACCTGAGAGAATCACCAGAATACTCAAGAAGATCAGCACGAAAGATTGTCCCATATCTAGAGATCCCGCAAACCAGACTCCCCGAAGAATCAAGAATTTTACAAGCATTTTTCTTAAAGCTCACCTTGAAACCGTCATCGGTAAGCTGGGAAACTGAAAGCAAATTATATTGCAGCTTACTCACTAAGGCAACATCTTTTAAAACGAAAGAATCATTAACACGTATTATACCTTTAGCGATAACGCGTCCAAAAGAGGCATCTCCAAAGGTGATTGTCTCATCACCTGGAGCTCGGACTAGGGAAGAGAACCAACGGGAGTCTCTGGTCATGTGTCGAGAACAGCTGGAGTCTACAAGCCAAACCTCTCCCTTCCCTACCATGCGAACCTCGTCGGAGTCGGAGTAGAGTTCGCTGTCGCTGTGTAGGACCGAAATGGCAACAGAGGGGGGTGAATGGTGCCTTCAAAAATCGCCCTCAAAGTATTCACAACACCTCCCTTCTCCAATAGCTATAGAAACTATGAAGAAGGTGATTCATGCTCCCTCCTAATTCATGCTGACCAGACACGAGAAAGAAAGGAAGGAAAAACAAAGCATTGAAGAGAACTCGGCGGAAAACCTGCAAAAGAAATTGAACTGCTCTCGACTGAAATTTGCAAAAGAGATTGAAAGCATTTGACTGAAATATGTTCTTCACGAAGGTACTGACGAAATCACAGAGAAACTGAAACTGCAGCCAAAGAGACTGAACCGGCAAAGCGAAAGCAGTAATTACTTTGCTGCTGAAAATAAGAACCAGAGAAGAAAGCAGCAGCCAAAACTGACTGAAGGGGAGCAGCCTAACGGAAGAAACCACAGCCGGTCAAACGACAATAGAGCCGCCGGTCTGACCGGAGAGGAACACGTGGTCTGGCCGCTGGGCTGATTCCAGTATGCCCGAGAGACAGACTTACAGATTTGATTTCACCAGCCGAACAACACACTGTAGACTGAGTAGAAAAATTTCGGCAGAGAACAGCCGAAGCAAAAAACTGCAAGGAGATTGAAAAGTACTTGGCTGATTTCTGCAATTGAGATAAAGTGTAATTGCCGAGAAGCTCACAGGAGACAGAGAAGAGATCAATTGAAAGCAAAAGACTGAAAGCTGTCGCTTCAGTAAATACAGACAAAGAATTAAAACAAACTTTGCTGCAGTAACTTGACTAAAGGAAAACTACAAAGAAACCTTGAAAGAGCTGCCAAAAACTGAGAGGCTGTAATTACTGTTGACAACCGAAATACAAAGCAAAGAACACTTGGTCTTTTTGGGTCAGTTTCTGGCCGAAAGGATCACAACCTGCAGACTAATTGTTTGCTGAAACTGAAACTGCAGTCTGAAATACAAAGTGCAGAAAACAGCCTGCTGCCGACAGAAATCTGCACTGCTGAGAAGACAACAGGAACTGCAGTATTTAGCCAAACAGGATGAGCAGAATTGACAGCTGCTTGAAAAACTGAAAATCTGAAAGCTGTTGGCAGCAGTAAATGACAGCCGAAAAATAGAAATTTGAAGCTGAAATGCTGAACAAAACCTGCAGTAGATTCATGACCAAAAACTGCAGAAAATTGCAGACTGCAGCCAAGAACTTCTGGCCGAAAACATCAGAAACCGAAATCATCAGCTATGCACAGTACTTACGGCAGCCACCCGAAAACAAAAGAAATAGATGAGTTCTTGCCAAATTTTTTAGAGCTAACAAGTGGACAGAGAACTAAATAGCAGGAAAGACCTTAGGAATCAAAGGTTATGACCAAAAGAGCAAGAAATCAATTTTCGAGCACAAATCTGAAAACTTGACAGAAGAGAGCTGATTTCCAAATTTCCTGAGATTTGTCCATCTTCTGCTTATGATACTTTGAAAACAGCCAGGATATGATCTTAGAGGGGAGAACAACACCTCAATCTCAGCTTTGCATCTAGAAAAGCAAAGGGGCAAGAGTCCCCTGACATCAAACCCTAGAAACTGAAGAATAGGGGAAAAGAGGCGAAGAACTCAGAGATGAACAAACCCGTTGAATCTGCCTTTTGCTTTCAAAAATGGATTGATCAAGAGTCCTTGAGAATATTCCCAGTTCAAAGAAAAATCAATTTGCTAGTTCTTGACAAAAGATTCAATGAATCAACTCAGAGAGGCAAAAACAGAAGGAAACACAGAAACAGGAAACTCAAGCTAATCGGTCAACACACCACAAGACAGCAGAGCTTGAAATAGATTCAAAGTGATGGATGATTGCATTCACTAAGTTTTCATCATCACTACTTGTTTCACATCACGAGCCATTCTTACACGTAGTCACACACACTCAAGAACGAACGCCACACGACTCATACAGACATTTTAGGAGGAAAGGAAAACAACCTCTTTGCTACTCCACCAACTCCTGTCCAACTAAAAGAGAAAAAGAGCCCAAAGCAAAAGCAAAACCCTAAGAATCCATTTACATCAAGAGAGGAGGGAACCAGGATTACGCTACAAACCCTAACCCTCATCTCTATTTATAGCTTCCACAAACGAGTCTCCTCTTTGCTTTATGCATTAACTTTTACCAACTCTGCGCTTTATCCATTAGCGCCAACCGAATCCGCTCATGAGCACGAGTCAATTTTTCCGATTGCCCTCACGCTCCTTCCGGAAGCTTCACCTTTCGCGCAACCGCAACCAAGACCACGATCGTGCGGACCTCCGACTCCTCCTAAGTCTGGTCCCGGTCCGTTCCGTCACACACGACCGCACCCGGCATCCGACCGTCTGGACCTCCGACTCCTCCCTGAGCCTAGTCCCGGTCCACCTCGCCGCTGCCCGTCGTGTCCACCTCCGGTAGCTCCAACTCCAATTCCTCGTCTCCCGACTAGCACCCACCTCAGCAGCCTCGATCATCTTCGACGTCTCTGACCATCCGGACCTCAACACCTCCTGTGCCTAGTCCCGGTCCTCCCACGTCTCACCACGACCTAGCTCCGAAATCCTGCAACCACACAGACAAACAAACCGTCACATAGCACCGCACGAAACAGGCAGACCATCAATCGGTACAACCAACAAGTATCACAGCACAACACCTGGTCGTAAACCCCCTACGACCGATCGAATGCACAACACAAGAAGTGCACAAGGTCTCCAACCGTAATCGACCAAGTCCAACCGTACTAGACTGCGCCATGCACCGACTTAGCGCTAACAAACCAAATCAAACTCAAGCTTTTCAGAACACGAGTCAATTACTCATCACAAACATGGGGACACCTCCACATGATCTCTCAATCTCCCCCTTGATGAGTATATTGACAAACACCGAAAAAGCATATAAAGTTGAGTTTGAAAGTCACACATGGTCTAATAGAAATGCAAAGAAGCTTATGACCATGTTGACAAAAGAGAATGCTAGAGCAAAATAGAAAGAGCAAGTTTTCCTCAAAAGCTCTAGAAAATCTCATGAAATAGCTTTTTCTCCATTATTCTCCCCCTTTTGACAATAAAATCATCAAGATGCAAGGAGGAAAATAAGTCATGCTTTGGATGAAATGACTGTATTTTATTCAAATTAAGCATTAGAGCCATGAAGATTATCCAAAATGACTATTGAAGTATTACACCAAGCCATAACATAATAGAATGCTATCTAGATCATGACAATATATGTATAGACAAGCTAAGCCAAATAAGTCATAATCTGAAATTTAATCGAATTTCTTGGCATGTCAAGTTATCCAAGTTCGTAGTCTAGCTAAATGTATCCAAGGATGATACAAGCCATGCTAATCATTCTAAATGGAACCAAGAAGCTAGAATTGAGCCAAGTTAGAATGCTACAAGTTCAAGAATGAAAACATTTGTTCGAGCACTTGATCATTTTTATAATTAAGCAAATTTAGCACAATTGACATGTTTTACTTTTGAAATTCATAGTCATTTCCAACCAAAATTTTAGTCATGTGCTAGATCTCAAGCCTTATGCGACCATTCCAAGCTAGAAGCTTAAGGAAGTGATCTTGGTCATCCAAAACTCCCCCTGAGTTCATGCCGAGTGCAATGGCAAGCAGTCTCATGAGAAAGAATTGGTGAGATCAGTTTTTTCGCACAAAAGAGATCTTTTTTGCTTATGCTGAAGTTAGTGCAAGAGCAATAACTTATCAAGAACTAGCATAGCTCAATCTAAAGCTCAATATAGATTCAAGACTCAACTTAGCATTTGACATGGCATGAATCATAAAAAATAACTAAAGACAGACTAGTCTCAAGAGCTAACATGACATGTCTTAATTCAAGTTGTGCAATTTTAATTAACTTAACAATGGCAAAGGATTGTCGACACATATGAAGTTATGATAAATCTAGCAAATAAGCGCATATCATGGCAAGATGTAATGCATTGTAAACATGTCATAACAGGATAATAATCAAGGCTCCATGTAGTTATATTACAATGCAGAATGACTATGCAAGAAAATCCAGCTCCCCCTCAACATGTGAAAACACTTTTAGTTCAAGTAGAGTTAAGTCAACATTAAGATCCAGAAAATCTCAAATGTACTCCCCCTGAACCAAAGCAACAAATACGAGAAGTTGGCAAAAAATCAAAAGGCAATCCTTAAAGCATAGACAAGACATAGAGAGGACTATGGCTCAGACTGACTCTCATCTACCCCATATGGATCTAGGACTAATAGCTGGTCTACTAACACACTAGGGAGTAAACACATTCCCTTTCTACCCAAGGGTGGCCTGACCCTCGCTAGATCGCAAGAAGTGAGTGAACTCAACGTAGTGAGAAGAGAAGCAACTAGAAGCAGCAACCTAGAAGCATAAGATAAGAGAAAACAATCTAAGCAACTACGCAAGATAACCACTCTAGCCCATATAGAAGGACTAACCCACATGCACCCTTATGCAAAGCATCAGAAGGAAATTGGAACATAAAAGATAAAACATAAAGTACGAAGCTCCCCCTCATAACAACCCATAAGGACAGACCACCCCAAGCTTTCCCCGCAAGGCTGACAAACTAGAGCTATCCAAAGGCTTGGCACGATATATGACCAACGGTGGTCACTCTCCACAACTAGAGCACTATTCGACATGGCATGAATCAGGAGATGATCTCTAAAGCTAGACTAGTCACAAGATTGAATTGTACAAGATTTAATTCAAGTTGTTCATATTTAATTAAGCTAGTATGGCAAGAGCAAAGCAACACATAGAAGAGCATGATAAATCAAGCTATCACAAGATATGGCAAGATATAAAGCATGATATCATGTCACATAAAGATAATAGTTAGGGCTCCAAAATGCATCTCAAGCATTCATATGAATATTATGCAACAAGATACAAATGAATGCACAAGAGGTGAACTCTCCCTAAACATTAGCCCGAACAGACAGAAAGACTCCAACTCCCCCTAGAGAAGGCAAATTGAGAAGAACCAGAAAAGTTGGCACAAAATCCAGAAGTGAAGGTTCTAACTCAAAGAGGTGATTCTCAAACACACTCCATCCTCATGGTCTCTAGCCTATAACCTCATACCACGGAGCAAAGGCACACTATGTCAACTCACAAGACTCTAGTGGCCAAGAAGAAAGTTCAAGCTAGGCAGAAGAGAAACCTAGAGAACCAAACCCCAGACTAGGTAGTAAATAATCGTAGAGAACCATTTAAAAGAGAGGTGTAACTGAGACAATATCACCTAGAGATGGCTCTCATCTATCCAATCGGACCCTTCCTACCACTAGAATAAATAACCAATGCAAAGCCAAGTGATGGGAAACAAAATACTAAAGATCACAAAAGAGCAAACCTCTCTCACGGTCACTCGATGGGGAGTTGTGATCGCAGACCTAATGTAGTCGCATCGAGTTCGACCGAGAGTCCAGACCACGCTCATAGTTGCTATGACATAGTCGTAAAGGCCAAGGAGCGGTCGTAAAGGCTGTAGCAGTCTCCCCCTCATTCACAGCCTGCAGGTTAAACACAGAGACGACCGGTGTCCTAGTACTGGGGTAAATGATAGACAACATAGAACCAGTACTGGGACAGATGACAACAACAGTAGCATCACTAGTACTAATGACATAGAATACATGAGAACACATACCCACACAAGCTCAATCTAACCCTCATCAAAAGCATCTAGAACAGCAAGCCTAGAGCCACCCAATACTAGAAGGAGCTTGTGACCTAACCACAGATCTCATGATATCTAAGCATAAGCACAAACTAACGCTACCAAGATGTCATACAGTTTATTTCATGCCATAACTGAAATGAATAAGAAAGGTATACATGCATCACAATGAATCATAACCATATACATAGCAGGTGACAAGGAAAAGTCACAGAAGCATATGCTAGTATGGATATAAGCATGTACACAAGTAAAGATAAGAAGGCATGAATAAACATAGCATCATGACATAGAAAACTATCCGAGATATTAATCAAGCTCATAATGTCCATACTCAAACATACATCATGACAGAACAAAATCATGAAAAAGTATGCTAACATGGATAAATAATGGTGAATGGACATAAGGACCAAGATATAATCAATAAACCATGATGGATACTACAAGGCACAATGTCATGATGATACTTGACTTCTAGTATACATTTTCTACTTATGCTCATGAAGTCAAGTCAAAGCTTAAGCATCCAATTAACCAACATATATAACATAATATAAGGACACCTAAGCAACATACACATAAAGGCATGACAAGAATGTATCGAAACAAAATCATGCCAATATGGTACAAGTGAGCACAAGGACACGCGCAACATACTAATTAAGACTATCATGAATATTAGAGCATGAGGGTATAGAATCGCTCACAAAGTAGGTGGAGACGTCAAATGTGAAAGCATATGCCTCATGGAGGCCATGTAGTGGAGAACCAACAAATGTTCTAATCACGTGATCAAGGAAAAGATTAGAACCCAATCAAATTGTAGGACCGAAATGGCGACAGAGGGGGGGTGAATGTCGCTCTCTTTAAAATCGCCCCTCGAGAATTCAGAAAATTAATTCTACTGAAAACTGGAACGCATGCGATACTAAAAAATTCAGCATAAATCAGAGAGTAATCAGTAAAAATTTTAGCTGAAAATATTGCCGTTTGATCTGCATGCAAAATCGTCAAAGAATCAACAAAAAGTGTAAAAACTGAGCTATGAAGCTGATTTCTGCACTGAACTCATACTGCCGACGGAATGACTTTGGATTAGAAATAATAGAAGCTGCACCAACCAAACAGCGGAAGAAGCATGCAGTTCTCTACAAAGCTGAACCAAAGTCTTGACTGAAAATAAGAAAAGGAAAACAGAAGCACTGCCAAAGTCCTGACCGAAAGTAAGAAATGGAAAACAGAAGCACTGCCAAAGTCTTGACCAAAAGTAAGAAAAGGAAAAGGAAGAACTTATTGCTGCTCTCTGTACTCAGGTTTGCTCAAAGAGAACAAAACCTTTTTTTTAAAACTGGACCAACAAGAAGAAGATCAACCGAGCAGCACATGCTGAACCGAAAACAAATCATCAGGAAACAAAGTGCACGGTGCAGCAAAACAAAAACTTGGCCAAGCTAGAACTAGCTTCTCTCCTCTGTCCAGAAGAAAGAAACTGCAGACTAAATAGCAGATTGACTCAGAACCAATAAGAACAAACCAAAAGGGAAAACGGCAACTAAAGAAATGGTGCAGCAAGTAAGGAGAAAAGACAGAGAAGAGATTCAACTAATGCTGCTCTTTTCTAGACGGAGGAAAGAACTTCAACCCAACCAACAGATCTACTTCATGGATAAAGAAAGTGGGCAAGAATCACTCGGCTGAACAGAGATAGAGCAGATCAAGAACACTCTCAAACCAAATCATTTCTCACCAAGAAAAGCAAGGAATACAAAGAACTACACCCCCATACGCATGGACATTAAAACAAGAAGAGTGATTACAAGATCTTTAATCCATCCTCTATCTCTCAATCCTCAAACACACCAAGAGCCTCTCGTGCTTCTTGGGAGGAACACACACCACACAAAGAGATAAAATGAGCTCTAAAACCCTAACTCACTCTATTGTGTCCTAAGGGGTATGCAGCCCCTCACCTCTATTTATAGCCTTTGGCTAACGGGTCTCCAACCCGTTACGCCGGCTAAACCATAACGGAGCCGTCTTCCGCTTGTGCAGCCTTGAGAAATTCCCGTTTAGCCTCCTCCGCACCTTCCGGAAGCTTCGCGCTCCTTGCCTCGCACGCCTCGCAACCACCTCGAGTCCACGTCGTCTTCGACACATCCCGACCGTTCTGACCTCAGCGCCACCCGCGCCTAGTCCGGTCCACCGTGTCTCGCCACGACTTTACCTCGACGTCCTGCAGTCACACAGACAAGAAACACATCAAATAGCACCGCTCGATACATGAAAGCGTAAATAGAGATCAAACCTGTCGAGTCATCAGAATATGCAACCTAAACCCATTCGACTAGGTTCGACCAAGTCCGACCGAGTCCGTTACGCCACGCAACGTCTAGGTCCGAACCAACCGACTCAAACTCGACTTTTCCTAAACCGATGTCAATTACTCATCATACACAACGGGATGACCTCCACATGGTCTCTCACAAATCCATGTTCTTCATCCTGCGTCTTGACACCTACAAGAGTAATGTGCCCGAGTCTTGGATCCCGAAGGGTTAGTAAGCATGTACTTGGGAACCCAAGACTTGACACATTTACACTAGAAGTATGCAAGTTAACATGATGCAATAGATGGTTCATGCAAGAAAATCGATCCTAGAGGTACACCGCAAGTGGACAACTCGACAAGTGAAACGAGTCCCAACTTCGAAGAAGCGGTGAATACTTAACTTGAAAGCACCAAAAAGAGAACCAACAAAAGCACCAAAGAAACTCACAATTTCTCCTTGCCGTAGATGCGCACCTCGTTTGGGCGAACGAGGTCCATCATTTGAGAAACGGCGGAAATTCCTCCTCGAGACAGCACGTGGACAAAAACGAGAAAACACACGAAACAAGTCCACGATGCCAATGAGCCAATGAGGTCCATCCTTCTCACAAAAATGAGCAATGGTGCAAGCGTCTACTACGAGACAAGATCCAAAAGGACAAAGCACCATTCTTACTCAAAGAGAAGTCCCTTGGACCTCACGAGAAGAGCCAACAAGAAATGCACTAGCCAAAATAGAAGCAAAAGATATGAAACAGAAAGATTTATGCTCACTACAAACGGCTCCTAATCCAAAAGAACAGGAGACTAAGTCACAAGATGCAGCACTCATATCATCGTGCTCTCTCCTCAAAGCATTTACACCTTCCCTTACAGAATCACACTATAAACCAGGGAAGGAAATGCAAACAAATTGGATCAACAAGAGCAACATGGCTAGTACAAACATAAAACAAGAGAAGTTAGAACAGAAGAACATAGCCTTCTAATCTCAGCCCTAGCAAACTCAAGCTCCTCTACACATGTGTAGTGAATCAATTTTAATTTCTCATTTTCAGATTTTAACAAGCAAGTAGAGAGATTAAATTTAAGCCATCTACAGAACAAGACTCACAACCTACACATGATAAATGAGATTTACACCTAGCATAATCAATCTAGCAATTTATCATCTAGGCATCTCACATTCTTCCTAAGAGTAAGTATGTTCATCTTGGACAAGGCCAAGGTCACAATAAGGTTTTGCCTTGCTCATGATGAATTAGCGCTCGTCCTTCTTATCAACATCATCATCTATGCGTTCTTTCAAGATTTTCTCAATCCTGGTACTTGAGCAACAGAGGGGGGTGAATGGTTCCTTCAAAAATCGCCCTCAAAGTATTCACAACACCTCTCTTCTCCAATAGCTATAGAAACTATGAAGAAGGTGATTCATGCTCCCTCCTAATTCATGCTGACCAGACACGAGAAAGAAAGGAAGGAAAAACAAAGCACTGAAGAGAACTCGGCGGAAAACCTGCAAAAGAAATTGAACTGCTCTCGACTGAAATTTGCAAAAGAGATTGAAAGCATTTGACTGAAATCTGTTCTTCACGAAGGTACTGACGAAATCACAGAGAAACTGAAACTGCAGCCAAAGAGACTGAACCGGCAAAGCGAAAGCAGTAATTACTTTGCTGCTGAAAATAAGAACCAGAGAAGAAAGCAGCAGCCAAAACTGACTGAAGGGGAGCAGCCTGACGGAAGAAACCACAGCCGGTCAAACGACAATAGAGCCGCCGGTCTGACCGGAGAGGAACACGTGGTCTGGCCGCAGGGCTGATTCCAGTATGCCCGAGAGACAGACTTGCAGATTTGATTTCACCAGCCGAACAGCACACTGTAGACTGAGCAGAAAAATTTCGGCAGAGAACAGCCGAAGCAAAAAACTGCAAGGAGATTGAAAAGTACTTGGCTGATTTCTGCAATTGAGAGAAAGTGTAATTGCCGAGAAGCTCACAGGAGACAGAGAAGAGATCAATCGAAAGCAAAAGACTAAAAGATGTTGCTTCAGTAAATACAGACAAAGAATTAAAACAGACTTTGCTGCAGTAACTTGACTAAAGGAAAACTACAAAGAAACTTGAAAGAGCTGCCAAAAACTGAGAGGCTGTAATTACTGTTGACAACCGAAATACAAAGCAAAGAACACTTGGTCTTTTTGGGTCAGTTTTTGGCCGAAAGGATCACAACCTGCAGACTAATTGTTTGCTGAAACTGAAACTACAGTCTGAAATAAAAAGTGCACAAAACAGCCTGCTGCCGACAGAAATCTGCACTGCCGAGAAGACAATAGGAACTGCAGTATTTAGCTGAACAGGATGAGCAGAATTGACAGCTGCTTGAAAAACTGAAAATCTGAAAGTGTTGGCAGCAGTAAATGACAGCCGAAAAATAGAAATTTGAAGCTGAAATGCTGAACAAAACCTGCAGTAGATTCATGACCAAAAACTACAGAAAATTGCAGACTGCAGCCAAGAACTTCTTGCCGAAAACATCAAAAACCGAAATCATCAGCTATGCACAGTACTTACTGCAGCCACCCGAAAACAAAAGAAATAGATGAGTTCTTGCCAAATTTTTTAGAGCTAACAAGTGGACAGAGAACTAAATAGCAGGAAAGACCTTAGGAATCAAAGGTAATGACCAAAAGAGCAAGAAATCAATTTTCGAGCACAAATCTGAAAACTTGACAGAAGAGAGCTGATTTCCAAATTTCCTGAGATTCGTCCATCTTCTGCTTATGATACTTTGAAAACAGCCAGGATATGATCTTAGAGGGGAGAACCACACCTCTGAAGTCTTCAGCGCCGGCGTCACCTTGCCGTAGTCGATGAAGACCAGCGTATCAGCACCTGAAAGTAAACAATGAACGAACAGTGTTTTGTATTCCTGGAATCGTTACTCCTTCTTTGATTCAATTGCTATATATAGAAAATGTTACAGAGCTCAACTGGGCGTAACAACCGCGCCATCCCACGACTGAGCAACCAGCCAAACAATACGCAACAGAAAAACGTAGTAATCGGATCACCTCTGCATGAACATGCATGCATCAGGCACGTAGTTATGAGTTGGTTGCAAATACCGAACTCTGCTTATTGAGACAAAAACAAGAACCTGAACTAATGACTGATAATAAATGTATAACCGTGCCAGGATTATCTAACAATCTCCCCCTAAGCCTTGCACGATTCACTTGAGTTCGACGATGCCGATCTTCTCGCGAAACTCCTGGAACTTGACGCGTCCAAGTGATTTTGTCAGGACGTCAGCAAGTTGTTCATGAGTATTTGTGTAGTCCAGCTTGATACTCCCATTATCCACACATTCACGAATATAGTGAAATTTTGTATCAATGTGTTTACTTCTATCATGGAAAACAGGATTCTTACTCAATGCTATGGCGGACATATTATCCATCTTCAAGCTTGGCGACTGTGGGACTGATCCGGTGACGTCTTTCAGCAGCCGAGCGAGCCATACCCTTGGCATGTCGCTGCTGCCCCAGAGATATATTCCGCCTCACAGGAAGAGAGGGCTACCACCCGTTGCTTCTGAGACTGCCAGGAGATTGGCATATTGTTTAGAAAGTAGATGACACCTGTGGTACTCTTTCTGTCATCGACGTCTCCCCCGAAGTCACTGTCGCTATAACCCACAAGACGAAGCTCCTTCTTCTCATGCCTGGTGTAGATAATTCCATACCGGATAGTGCCAGAGATGTACCGCAGAAGATGTTTTACTGCTGCCAGATGATCCTGCTTGGGGTTTTCCATGAACCTACTCACAAATCCAACAGCAAATGTGATATCGGGTCGAGTATGTACCAGGTACCTCAGACTCCCAACCAAACTGCGGTACATGGTTGCATCAACCTCTGCGGCTGCACTGTCTTTCTTCAACTTCAACCGTGCCTCCATGGGTGTCTGGCAGGGATTGCATATTTCCAGCCCTGCCTTCTCCAGCAACTTGCGCGCGTATGCTGCTTGACTGAGTGTCACCCCCTCCTTGCTCTGCTTAACTTCTATTCCAAGGTAATAAGAGAGCAGACCCAAATCGCTCATGCGAAAGAGTCGCAGCATCTCCCCCTTGAATGCATCAACCTCCTTCGCACATGAGCCAGTGATGATAAGGTCGTCGACATAAACTCCTACCACCACACGCGATGCTCCCAAACCCCGAGTATAAAGGCCATGCTCACTAACGCACCTGGTAAAACCCGACTTGCAGCAGCTATTGTCGAGCTTCATGTTCCACGCGTGGTGCTTGCCGAGCCGTACAAGGCCTTCTTCGACCGCAGACCTTCCCTTCGTGCCCACCGCGACAAAGCCAGGTGGTTGTCGAACGTAGACTTCCTCGCCAAGCTCGCCATTGAGAAAAGCGGATTTGACATCCATATGGTGTACAAGCCACTTCTCATGCGCCACGGCAAGCGAGATGCGACGGACTCCATTCTTGCCGCGGTAGCGAACACCTCGTCAAAATCTATTCGGCTTGTTTGAATGTACCCTTTGCGACCAGGCGTGCTTTATGCTTGACTACGGCATCGCTCGGTCGCGCTTCTTTGAAACCCATTTCAAGCCTATCGCACGATGGCCTAGTGGGAGATCGGCGAGGTACGGTGCACCGCTCGCCGATCGAAGTCATTTCCTCCAAGACGCCTTGCGCCAAGACTTTCTCCGCGCGCCTCCTCAAACGTGTTCGGCTCTTCACCAACAGAGAGCAGCAAGTCTTCCTCGATGTCGCGCTCGGCCAAACCAGGTGGTGTAGCAGGGCCGAGCACATTCTCCATCGTCCTGAATCGAAGCGGGACGTCGTCGTCGTGGTCACCGTCCAGATCCAAGTCTCCACTTGGCGGAGAGACGAACTCGATCTGCCCTGTGGGAACCAGGGCTGACCGAGGCGTATGAGGTTCTGACCACGTGGTCGATGCAGCTCCAGGTGTTGCAGGTGTTGTCGCTGCCTCATCGCCAGGCGCGTTGTCGTACCCCGCGTCCCGTACCGCCGTGTCTTGGCGAATAGTGACCGCCATCCGCCGACATGGAAAGGCTCTTCATTCGTCGCGCCAGGGTCTTCTCCGTGCTTGCTCCAATCCCACGCTCTTGATTCGTCGAACACAGCATCGCGCGAGATTACCACGCGCTCGGTGCTCGGATTGTAGAAGCGGTATGCTTTGGAGCCCGGCTCGTACCCGATGAAGACCATCGGTGTACTTCGATCTTCAAGCTTGCGCTGATAGCCCCCACTCTTCTTCACGTGCGCAACACAGCCAAACGTCCGGAAGTAATGGACTGGCGGCTTGCGTCCGAACCAGCTCGAAGGTGTCATACCATTGACACTCCTCGTCGGTGCTCGATTCAAGATGAAGACGGCCACAGACACCTCCCCCAAAACCAAAGGGCATCTTCATCTCCTTCAAGATGCTCCTTGCCATGCCCAAGACCGTCGATTTCTTCGCCCACCACGCTGTTTTTGTGCGTGTACGGTAGCGGTGAGGTGGCGCCGATCCCCGCCAAGACAATATTCGCCAAGGTGTGAGCGGTGAATTCTCCGCCACGGTCGGTGCGGAGTGTCTCCAACTTCCTCCCAGCCTCCACCTCCAGACGCGCCTGAAGGCGCATAATTGCCGCAGCAGCTTCATCCTTCGAGGCCAGCAAAACAAGCCACATGTATCGACTCTTGTCATCAACAACTAGAAGAAACAACTGCTTACCACCGGGAGTCTTCGGGGTAATAGGCCCACATAGATCTGCGTGGACCAGCTCAAAGGTGCGGCAAGAACGGGCTGCTGCCACCGAAAAGGACGCCTCTTGCTTTGAAGGCAAGACAACTCTCGCAGATCGATCGACATGATCAATGCTGGAGTCCACGTACTCCACCGCTTCCTGGACGGTTGCATGAGCCCTTGAAAACCAAGATGACCATACCTCGCGTGCCATCGCCAGGCTTCTTCCGTGCTCCTTGCGGCGAGACACACTGGCTTCCCGATGTCGAGCTCGAGCACGTAGAGACGATTCGGCGAACGTTGGACCTTCGCCAGTAGCCTCCTCCGTTGATCCCAGATCTTGAGGACCCCATCTCCGATCTGGATCTTGAAACCAGCCTCGTCCAGCTTGCGAGATCGAGGATGTTCGCCGAAGCTTGAATATGGTAGACTCCCCAAGATCTTGATGCTCCCCATTCTTGCGAGGAGATGAGGACTGCTCGCCCTTCTATTCCGACAACGGAGCCATCTCCGAATCGGACGGAGCCGCGGATAGCCGTGTCGAGCTCGGCGAAGGCAGCCTTTACTCCTGTCATGTGATTTGTGGCGCCAGTATCGAGAATCCATCTTGTGTAGTCGCTATCTCCCTTCCCTCCAAGCTGAACGTACAGCTTATCCTCCTCAAGATGGATTGTGGAGGTGGAAAAATCCGCCGGAGTGTCCGACGCAGATGGAGAAGACGAGATGGGGAAAGTACCGTCGACTGTTGCTGCAGCTACCAATAAAGTGGTCTCGGTCTCCTCCTCAGCGTGGGCTGTGTGGGCCGCCTCATCCCTCTTCTTTTTCCTGCATTCGCGGGCCCAGTGCCCTGCCTTGCCGCAATATCGGCAGTGATCATTGCCGATCGGACTTGTGGAATTACCGACGCCGCTCGTGGACCTGAAAGACGACTTGGAGCCACTATGCGCTCCAGCCTCCCTGCTACCCATGGAACCACGCCCTCGTCTCTGGAACGACGAAGACCCTCTGGATTGCCTGGAGATCCTCTCGCCGGAGACTTGCATCTTCGCCGCAACACGAGCGACGAGCTCATCCTCGGTGAGATTCAATTTAGCGATGGAGCCGGTTCCACCACCAAGGTCGTGCCGGTCCTCCGCCGATTTTAGCCGACCAATGAGCTCCTCAACGGAGACCTCGCTCAGGTCGAGGAGTGTCTCAATTGCCATGGCGATCTGCGCGTACCTTGGAGGAAGTGCTTGGAGAAATTTGCGGACAATCTCCTCCTCCGTGCAGCTGTCGTTGAGGACCGCTAGTTGGTGCGCAATTCGGTTGATACGGACGCCGAACTCGTCGACCGTCTCGCCGTCGCGGAACTTGATGGCTTCAATTCCAGAGAGTATTCGCCGCTTTGCGCACACGTTCTCGCCGACGTGCATGGCGGATGCATCCTGCAATCTTGGCGATGCTTTGACGCGATGGCGCCCATCATCTCTGTCGGAACCGCCTTGGCGATGACTTCTAGCGCCATTCGATCCTCGACAAAGTCGGTGGTACCTGCACTCACAAAGAACCCACGCACCACGCGCTGCAAAGATTACCCTCATGAGCGCCGCCCGGCGAGTAATTCGTCTTCGTGAGCGTTGGAAACGCCCCACTGGTGCTGACTTCCTTTGTGACCCGGTGAATTACCGTGCCACGCCCGCTCCGCCGCCGCCATCGCTTCCCGGTCTTGGCGTTGTCTCCCATGAGACCGCCTTTGGGGCGGCGATCGATGACGCGCATGAGGAATTACACGATTACTTGACCGTGCTCCGGACCGCAACGCCTCGATACCAAATGAAGTCTTCGCGGCGTCACCTTGCCGTAGTCGATGAAGACCAACAGACAAGACCGAAAGTAAACAATGAACGAGCAAAGTGTTTTGTATTCCTCGAATCATTACTCTTCTTTGATTCAATTGCTATATATAGAAAATGTTACGAGCTCAATGGGCGTAACAACCGCGCCATCCCACGATCGAGCAACCACCAAACAATACGCAATGTAAAAACGTAGTAATCGGATCACCTCTGCATGAACATGCATGCATCGAACACGTGGTTATGAGTTGGTTGCAAATACCGAACTCGCTTATTGAGACAAAAACAAGAACCTCGAACTAATGACCGATAATAAATGTATAACCGTGCCAGGATTATCTAACAACCTCAATCTCAGCTCATCTAGAAAAGCAAAGGGCAAGAGTCCTCGACATCAAACCCTAGAAATCAAGAATAGGGAAAAGAGGCGAAGAACTCGTAGATGAACAAACCCGTTGAATCGCTTTTGCTTTCAAAATAGATTGATCAAGAGTCCTTGAGAATATTCCCGCTCAAAGCAAAATCAATTTGCTAGTTCTTGACAAAAGATTCAATGAATCAACTCGAGAGGCAAAAATGTAAGG
This sequence comes from Bonia amplexicaulis, assembly GCA_036346245.1. Taxonomy (NCBI): domain Eukaryota; kingdom Viridiplantae; phylum Streptophyta; class Magnoliopsida; order Poales; family Poaceae; genus Bonia; species Bonia amplexicaulis. The sequence goes on along the minus strand of JAYGGG010000463.1, from coordinate 447,875 downwards.
AAACACGTAAACGGAAACTCAAGCCAATCGGTCAACACACCACAAGACAGTGAGCTTGAAATAGATTCAAAGTGATGGATGATTGCATTCACTAAGTTTTCAGTCATCACTACTTGTTTCACATCCTGAGCCATTCTTACACAGAGTCACACATAGCTCAAGAACAGAACGCCACACGACTCATACAGACATTTTAGGAGGAAAGGAAAACAACCTCTTTGCTACTCCACCAACTCCTCTCCAACTAAAAGAGAAAAAGAGCCCAAAGCAAAAGCAAAACCCTAAGAATCCATTTACATCAAGAGAGGAGGGAACCAGGATTACGCTCCAAACCCTAACCCACATCTCTGTTTATAGCTTCCACAAACGAGTCTCCTCTTTGCTTTATGCATTAACTTTCACCAACTCGCGCTTTATCCATTAGCGCCAACCGAATCCGTCATGAGCTCGAGTCAATTTTCCCGACTGCCCTCACGCTCCTTCCGGAAGCTTCACCTTTCATGCAATCGCAACCGGCACCGATCGTCGGACCTCCGACTCCTCCTGAGTCTAGTCCCGGTCCGTTCTGTCGCACACGACCGCACCCGCATCCGACCGTCTCGACCTCCGACCTCCCCACGAGCCTAGTCCCGGCCCACCTCGCCGCCTGTCGTGTCCACCTCCGGTAGCTCCAGCTCCAGTTCCTCGTGTCCCGACTCGCAACCACCTCATTAGCCTCGATCATCTTCAACGTCTCTGACCATCCGGACCTCAACACCTCCTGTGCCTAGTCCCGGTCCTCCCACGCCTCACCACGACCTAGCTCAGAAGTCCTGCAGCCACACGCACAAACAAACCGTCACATAGCACCGCATCAAACAGGCGGACCATCAATCGGTACAACCAACAAGTATCACAGCACAACACCTGGTCGTAAACCCCCTACGATCGATCGAATGCACAACACAAGAAGTGCACAAGGTCTCCAACCGTAATCGACCAAGTCCAACCGTACTAGACTGCGCCATGCACCGACTTAGCGCTAACAAACCAAATCAAACTCAAGCTTTCCAGAACACGAGTCAATTACTCATCACAAACATGGGGACACCTCCACATGATCTCTCATGCTAACGTCGCCCTCAAGGGACATGAAGCACATGCCAGAGAAGTCATCGCCATCCTTGGGATCTTGCTCATCCTTCCCGTCATCGTTGCTCCACCCCTCCAACTCGCTGAGGTCGAGGTCGTCGAAGGCGGTGAGGACGCGATGAAAGAGCATCTTGGCTTTGCCAAGGTTGCGGTTCTTATCGGTGTAGACATTCTTGCTCGAACCGCCATTGTCGCCCTTGCCCTTCTCCAGCATGGGGCAATTCGCCTGAATGTTGTTGGGGCCACCACATTCGAAGCAGATTATCGGCCCACTCCTCTTTCTATCTCTCACTCTCTTGTAAGCGTGAGAGAACTTTCTGGCTAAAAGGGCTAATTGGTCCTCTGGTAGCTGCTCTAATTGATCATTGGTTACTTCATAGAGAGTAGCTAGGGAAAAACCAGTAGCATTATCCGAGAAAACACCAGAAGCAGGACTGGGATTGGTGACTATGGCCATCGACTGCGACTTCGACCTACGAGAGACTTTGTCAATCTCGTGAGTCTTGAGGCGTGAGTACAACGCGTCAAGAGTCAGGGTCGAAAGATCGGTCGTGTCTTTAATGGTGGTCACCTTCATCTCCCAAACACGTAAGTCAAGAGCAGAAAGCATCTGTTGAGTGTTATCCGAGTCGGGGTACGTGAGACCGACCGCTCGGAGGTTGCTCAGAATTTTGTGAAACCTCGCAAAACACTCATCCAAAGACTCTCCAGCGAGCATTTCAAACTTGTTGTAATCTCGCTTGAACTAGTCTGTCGTATCGTCTTGATCTGGGTGGTGCCCTCATGGTATGCATCGAGGGTCACCCGGATGTTTGCAGCCGACGCCGATGAGATGCGATCGACCCGCTCGCTCGCACCTTGGGTTATGATGTTCCTTGTCTTAGCATTCGCCTCAACATCAGCCATGTTTCCGGCATTGATGTTCTCATCGGCAGGAACAACATACCGGGTCTTGACCTTTCGCCAGATGGCGTAGCCCTGAGCCTAGATGTAGGTCTCCATCCGACTCTTCCAGAAGGGATAGTCGATCCCATCGAAGATCGGGAGCTTGGTGGAATACTTGTACATTGTCATGGCTCTAGAGACCGGATAAGATCTACGAGGAAGAGCTAACCGGCTCTGATACCAATTGTAGGACCGAAATGGCAACAGAGGGGGGTGAATGGTGTCTTCAAAAACCGTCCCCTCAAGTATCCACACTTATGCTTCTTCTCCAATAGCTATGGAAGCTATGAAGACAGAAGATATGCACTCACTGGAAGCAGGAAAGAAGATCAGCAAACATGACCAGAGAGAAACAGTCGAAAAAAGCATCTTGGTCGGTCCGACCGCAAGTGGTAGTACCATGTGAGGAGCAAGAGTACCGCTTAGCGGTAGTACCGTTGAGCCGATCAGTAGTACCGATGTTGAACAAGCGGTAGTACCGCGCGAAGAAATCTGGCGACAGCAGAACCAAAAACTAAGAATTGATCAATTTCTCGCTGCTCTTCTTAGGTCAACTGAACAGGACATCGTCCTAAATATCATATTGACCTCATTGAGAAGAAATTGCAGACAAAGATCAAAAGAAGGCTGTTAACTCTGAAATTGACAAAAAGAAATCTACAGGAGGTCCAAAACCCAAATTACTTGTGATTCTTGTATTCATTGATCATGTGACTTCTGAATTCAGTAGGAAGTGATCTCATGACAAGAAGGCACAAGGAAATAGCATTTCTTTTGCCAAGATACCAAGATGGTACAAATCCCCTGTCTCCAAGCCCTAGAAATGAAGGAACCAGAGGAAGTGGGGCGTAAGATTGCAAGAAGACAGTACCCTTTGATTCAGCCTTCTACTCTCAAAAATAGATTGATCACGAGACCTTGAGAATATCCCCAGTTGAGAGTTTTAACTGAGAGTTTTACAGCCATTTCATACATGAATTCGCATTCTTGGCTACTCTCACACAGAGACACCAAGAACTCCAATTCAGGCAGAACAACCTCTGATCTGCCTCACCTACTCCTCAACAGAAAGGAAAAAGGAAAAGACACACACAACACATGGAGAGAAAAAGAAAATCCTAATTTTCACTTTGCTCTCATGCCTACCCCTTTCCTTTTATAGTCTCTAGTAATGGGTTCATAACCACACTTTACCCATTAGCGCCAACAACTTCTGTTCTTTATCCATTAACTCAAACCGAATCCGCTTTCACTTTTGCAGCCTTGCGCATTTACCACAATGCCCCTGTTGCACCTTCCGGGAATCTTTCTCGTTTCTTGCCGTCCAAACCTCGCAACCACTTCGAGTCTCGCCATCTTCGGCACATCCCAACCGCTCCGACCTCAGCACCGCCTGTGCCTAGTCTGGTCATCCCGTACCTTGCCATGACTCCGCCTCAAAGTCCTACAGCCATCACAGACAAGAAAACACATCACATAGCACCGCTCGAGATAATGGAATCAACATATGGATTAGTCGAAACACTCACGCACAAACCACTCAAATCAAACTCAAACTTTCAGAACACGCGTCAATTACTCATCACAAATATGGGAGCACCTCCACATGGTCTCTCAATAATCTATCCTGGATAGCCGTGCCCACGGTCATGGGCATGCTAAGTAAAAGTTTTTCATAGATTAGACTTTGTTTTTCAAAATGATTTACGAAAACCTTGCGGATGGATGGAATCCATCAGAGTTGTGCAGTGGAAGCGTGTGGATGGATGGAATCCAGACGTGACCTTTTGGAAAAGATGGTCCGGGTGGGATGCCCGTGGTTTGGTTAGCGTGGGGGATGGGCCTGCACTAACGGTATTAATTTTATTTACAATTACTGTTTTTACATACTCTATTAAATTCAGCAAATTCAATCTATTTATTGTATTTCTTTAAATACTGTTTTATGCTCAAACTAACCCTATAAGCCTTCCTTTGTTGCCTTTATCATTATATTGCATTTCACCGTGTGACTTGCGAAGTACAAGTTTGTACTCACCTTGCTATCTCCACACAGAGGAAAACGACTTCGACTACGGTGAAGACCTGGACGAGTAGGCCGTGTCTTACTGTCATTTGCCTATGGGCAGGCTCAGTGGGCTTCTTCCGCTTCGGTGTTTTTCTTCCGCTGCTATTATTTAAATTTTGGCTTAAGTGCCGTGGATGTAAAATTTGGCATTCATGCCCATATTTAGTTAATAAATGTCATTGTGGTTGATATTTATCTTTGTTGTCTACTGTGTGCACTAGCCGATCCTGGACTAGTGCGATTTACACAGAGGATCCAAGAGTTGTTGCTCCGGGGTCTGACACTTAGCCTCAGCACTGCCTTAGTTGAGCCACCTTGAACCATGCTTTGCTGGCCTCGGCCGCCACATGGACCTTGCCACTCTCGTGCTCTGCTCCTATCGTCGCTTCACTAAGCCGCCCCTAGGGCTCCTAGACTCAGTCTACTGAGCTATGCACTGCCTAGCGGCCGTGCCACCAGGCTGGTCTCTCCTGGCTCCGTCGTGGTCACCATCTAAGCTACACCACATCAGGCTACTACCACACCCGTGCTCCAGCCACAGCACTCCTTGGTTGGATTACTATGCGCTCGGTTGGATCAGGCGTCTCCAGCACTATAAACATCACCACAGGCACACCACACCATTGGCCTTCTTGGCCTTCCTGCTCTTGTCCTACCGGCGGGCTCAAATGCCTTCAGCAACATTGCACCGCACTGGTGCGCCCGTCGACACCTGGGCCCCGACGCTGCCACCACTCTATGTGTTACTGTCGCATCTTGTGTGCTACGCACTGATAGAGTTAACATAGTTGTCTTCTAGTCTGCTCAAATCTACGACCATGTTCAAGTTCTGTAATGGTCGTAAGTTGTATGGACTATAGCAGTCGTATGTCATCAGGAGTCAGAGTCTGTTTAGATTCAGAGTTGGAAAGTCTGGTTGTTTGCTTATTGGATGCCAGCATGGTATGCTGTGTTGGTTTCAAAGTCATGTATGTTGCTCCTCTATTTAAGAAAGAAGAAAAGGACACAAACACATCGCATTGCATCATGTCGCAAAAATTAGACTTGTGTCTACATGTGTTTCATGTGTGTGTGATCGTCTAGACTCCCTGGGTGATTTCATTAACAATTGGTATCAGAGCCTAATGGGACGAAGCAATGGTCAGCAACACAAGTAACCCATCAAAGTCAGGAGAGCTCATCAAGACCATGGGTGACATACTCGATCCATCAAAGACAGGCGTGCTCATCAAGCCGATGATAAGAAACGCCATGATCCCAATTCAATACACGATGTTAAGCGAAACTAACTACGGTATATGGGCTGTCAAGATGAAGTTAATCTTGCATTTTCTAGGGGTTTGGTCGGCGGTCGAAGATGGAGACGACGATGGTGACAAGGATCAAGGTGCGATGGTGGCCATTTCATAAGCTATGCTAGACGATGTGATGATGTCGATTGCTGAGAAACAGATGACAAAAGAAGCCTGGAGCACACTCAGGGAGATGCGAATAGGTGAAGATCGTGTCAAGAAGGAATGAGCGCAAGTGCTCAAATGACAACTGAGCAAGCTACAGATGGGAGACTCAGAGTCGATAAGAGAGTACTTCATGAAACACACCACACTGGTGGGTGAGATCCGTTCACTCAGCTTGAAGCTAGAAGAAAGAGACATGGTCGAAAAGCTATTCAGCTCAGTTCCTGACCGATTCCTTCAGATTATCGGCATGATTAACAGTTTGGTAATGTTGAAATGATGTTGGTCTTAGAAGCCATTAGTCGTCTCAGAGATTGATACGAAGATAAAAGGCTTAGTCAAATTTGGAGATGGTTCGGCTATGGAGATACAAGGATGGGGCTTGGTACCGTTGGAGTGTTCCATAGGTGAGCATCATATTATCACAAATGTTTATTATATTCCAAGGCTGAGGAGTAGTATCATCAGCCTCGAATAGCTGGATGAAAATGGCTGTCGGATCGTGGTCGAAGGAGGAGTAATGTCTATCCTAGATAGAACTCAGCGGCTATTAGCCAAGGTGAATGATCAAGGAACCGGATGTATGTGTTGAACATCCATCCGCTCTCCCAGAGTGTCTTCTAGCAAAGAGCATGGAAGAAGCGTGGAGATGGCATGCTAGGTACGGGCATGTTAACTTCCATGCTCTAAAGGATCTGGCTCACAAGAAGATGGTGCAAGGCATGCCCATGATCGAGCACGTGGATCACATCTACAATGGTTGTCTGATCGACAGGCAACATCGAAACCCATTTTTGACCATGTCTCTGTATCGAGTAGTCGTGCCTCACGAGTTATGGCACGGTGACATATGAGGGCCAATCACTCCAACCACGCACGGCGAAAATAGCTACTTCCTGCTACTGGTTGACTACTATACAATGTATATTGGCTGGTGTTACTCCAAAGCAAAGACAAAGCATTCAAGGCATTCAAGAAGATTAGGTCGTAGCCGAGATGGAAAAACATCAAAAGCTAAAAGCTCTATGCACCGACTGCGATGGCGAGTTTACCTCAAATGAGTTTGACAACTATTGCGAGCTGCTAGGAGTTAGGCATTATTGGACAGCACCTTACTCGCCCCAACAGAATGGAGTGGTCGAAAGGAGGAACCAAACGGTGGTCGGCATGGCGACAATTCTGTTGAAGAGCATGGGCGTCCCAGGAGATTTTTGGGGGAAGCAGTCTTTACTACCATTTATCTCTTAAATCGAGCACCAGCGAAAAGTGTCATCGACAAAACTCCTTACGAAGCCTATTACGACCGCAAGCCAAGTGTGGGTCATCTCTGCACTTTCATGTATGTCGCACATCTAAAGATGACCACACCTCACCTCTCTAAGCTGGTAGATCGAAGCAAGCTAATGGTGTTCATTGGGTACAATTCAAAGATGAATGTCTATCTGATGTTTGATTTGATGACACGACGAGTCATGGTGACTCATGAAGCCGTGTTTGAGGAGGAGAGGAAGTGGGAGTGGAGCAGAGATCCCTCGGTAGAGGTACGACCTATGGAAAACATCTTTACGGTGCACTATCCTCCTAACACTGATGCAGGTCTCAAAGACTATGTAACCGATGCACCGACCATGGTGGGCATAGTCAGAGGATCCGACCACAATGTGGTCGTAGATCCTAATGACAACGTGGTAACTTCCAATGCTATGACCATGGAGAATGAAGTCAGAGGACACAGGAACTGGCTTGCCTGGCTCGACTACACCACACTCCAGTAGCGACAGTGAGAGCGCCGGTCTCTCCTAGTGCTCTGCGAAAATTGGAGCTCAATGTGATGTCGCCTAAAGGACCTCGATGGGAGCGTGACATCAAAAGCCTCTACGAAGCCACATCTCCAATCAAGCTGGAAGACTCCGAGCTTTGCTTGCTCAGAAAGGAGGAGCCAGCGAACTTCGAAGAAGCAAAAAGAAAGCCATAGTGTTGAAGAGCAATGGAAGAGGAGATATCCTCTATCCAAGAAAATGGAACTTGGTAGCTTGTTCCATTGCCAGTCAATCACAAGCTGATTGGACTAAAGTGGGTGTATAAAGTGAAGAAGGATACCGAAAGCGTAGTCGTAAAACACAAGGCAAGACTAGTTGCAAAAGGGTACGTTCAATAACAAGGAGGTGATTTCGACAAAGTCTTTGCCCCAGTTGCACGACTAGAAATGGTATGACTACTTATTGCGATCGCGGCACAAGAAGGATGGGAGGTTCATCATATGGATGTGAAGTCGGCCTTCCTCAATGGCGATCTGGAAGAAGATGTTTATGTCGTGCAACCTCTAGGTTTTGAGAAGAAAGGAGATGAGCACCTGGTACTACAACTGCACAAAGCGTTATATGGTTTGCATCAAGCCCCGAGAGCTTGGAATGCGAAGCTAGACAGGTCTCTGGTCACACTCAGCATTGAAAGGTGTCCGTTAGAGCATGCAGTGTACAAACGGAACTAGGGAAGAAGGAGTCTATTGGTTGGAGTTTATGTGGATGACTTGATCATCACTGGAGAGAGTATTGAGGACATCAATAGTTTCAAATGCTAGATGAAGAAGTTATTTAGCATGAGCGACCTCGGGTTACTCAGCTACTACTTAGGTATTGAGGTACGACAATGCTCTAGAAAAATTACCCTCAGCCAGACCGCTTATGCAACAAAAGTGTTGGACAAATGTGGCATGAAGGACTGCAATCCAATGCAAACTCCAATGGAACCCCGCCTGAAGATGAACAAATACAACACAAACCTGCCTGTAGACAAGACATTGTACAGAAGCATGATCAGAAGGTTGTCTTGTGGTACTTGCTACACACATGACCAAATCTGACGTTCTTGGTTGGGATGGTGTGTAGGTACGTGGAGAATCCGACAACAAAGCATATGGGTGCAGTAAAACGCATCTTGAGGTACATCAAAGGAACACTAAATTACGGGTGTGTCTACGAGAAGAAGAAAGAAGGTTTGGAGCTAGTCGGTTACTCAGACAGTGATCTAGCTGGTGATACAGATGATCGGAAGAGTACTTCGGGCGTGGTGTTTTTCCTGGGGTCAAACCCAGTCAGCTGGTGTTTATAGAAGTGAAGGTGATCACACTGTCTTCGTGTGAATCAGAGTACATTGCAGCTTATGCAGCAACCTGTCAAGAGGAATGGCTGGGTCGATTGTTGGTTGACATATTGAAGATGAAGGTTAAGATAGTAACCTTGAAGATTGATAATCAGTCGATAATTATGTTGTGCAAAAACCCAGTCTACCATGAGAGAAGCAAACACATCCATACTCGGTTCCATTACATAAGTGAATGTGTGGAGTCAAGGGTGATCGAAGTGCAGCATGTCTATATGGAGGACCAACTCGTAGACATCCTGACCAAATCACTTGGAAGAATGAAGTTCGTGGAGATGAGGGAGAAGATCGGTGTGCGAAACATCAAAGATGGAAGACAACAAGCTTAAGGAGGAGGTTGATAGAGTTAACTTAGTTGTCTTTAGGTCTGGTCGAATCTACGACCATGTTCTACGACTAGGTAGACTACGGCCATGTTCAAGTTTTGTAATGGTCGTAAATCATAAGTTGTATAGACTGTAGCAGTCATAAGTCGTCAGGAGTCAAAATCTGTTTAGATTCTGAGTTGGAAAGTTGGGTTTCCGTATGGGATTCCAGCATAGTATGGCGTGTTAGTTTCAAAGTCATGTATGTTGCTCCTCTATTCAAGAAAGAAGAAAAGGACATAGACACATCACATTGCATCGCGTCGCAAAAACTAGACTTGTGTCAACTTGTGTTTTGCATATGTGTGATCGTAAACGTTGATGACCATCATTCGTCTAGACTCTCTGGGCGATTTCCCCAACACGCGACACCCTCACTTGCGCCGCCGCCTCCTCTACTTGGCGCCGCACGCGACCGGGCTAGCTGTGCCACGTGCTAGCTACAGCATGCCCCCACGGCCTCCTTCTTCTCCCCTTTCGCCAACTTGCTCAAATGATCATGCATACGCAAACTAATGGTAGAAATAGAATGTCCTACGACGAAGATCGCAATGGTGTGACATGCATTGAGGATTTTCAAATCATTGGTGGTGATTGGAAGGAGAGAGGATAGTTTGGTTAAGCTCTTGATGAAGAAAAGAAATGTTCTGTGTGTGCTCAGTTTGGGGAAGGAGATGAGAGGGAGAGGTAAATGAGAAAACACTAAATTTTATAGGCTGATTGGAGAAGACCAGAAAAAGGGGTCATCCAGGCGATTTGTTCGCTGTCGATCCAACTAGAGAAAAGGGTGGTGAGTGCGTCAGACATGAATGTCTAACGACAAGATTTTTAGATGCATGCGAAAACATGAATCCAAATTAATTAAATTTTGATGTAACCTTTCAGACAATTCAATTTAGTGATTAAATTTCAATTTAGTGATTAAATTTCAGTTTAGTGATTAAATTTTAATTTAGTGCGACTCCTTCAATTAAATATTGAAAATTTTTAAAATACACTCAAAATTTTACAAATGGTCAATCTACATATATTTAACCCAATTTTTTTAAAAAAATCGGGATGTTACAGGAAGAATATAATATCCCAAAATATTAGAGGAAGAGAAAAATAGAGAAAAAAAGGAAAAAATAGGGCCGGTAGAGACCGATCTGAGGCCGATTCGATCGTGCATATGGGGTGCATGCGTGTGTGTAGGCCTGCGTGTGTTTATAAGCAAACAGGGGAAGGGCGCATCAAACCCTATCCGTTGCCCTAGTCTAGTCCTTGCCCACGCCGTTGTCGCCATGCGCCGCTATGCGTCCTAGCCGCAGTCCTGTGCCCTTGCTGCGTGCGCCGTTTGCCGCGTGTACTAGTGATGCATGTCGCCGCCGGCTTATCTTTGGTCTTTGTTGCCATTATCGCCGCAAGCTAGATGGCAGGGACGTGCCGTGTGTGCATGGCTGCCACTGCATGCGTACATGTTATGCTACCGCCACTGTGTCACAGACACGCCATGCTAGAAGAGAATGTTGTAGAGAAGCAAGACATTAGGTAGGAGCCAGATAGCATTCATGGGGGATTTTGGATTAGGGAACTTGTTCCTTCAGACATACATAGAAGCCCTTCACCACTTAACAAAGACTCGAGAGTCACGCCACTCTGGCTCAGTTACACGGCTCAGTTACACGACCCAAGGCCTAGCATCCCGCCCACACGCCCCACCGCCACACACACGCTACTTACTACCCTTACCACCACAAGGTTGTCGGCACCTAGTTACCCCGACATGCTCTCCTCCTTATGAAGCGGTTTGCCCTCGCTCGGAAATGCAGGCAACGATGTTACTGACTTGAAGGCATTTTCCTAGGTAGCCAATGTGGAGGCATACCTCACCATTGAACTAACTTACAGGGACAAAGCACCATTCTTGCTCAAAGAGAAGTCCCTTGGACCTCACGAGAAGAGTCAACAAGAAATGCACTAGCCAAAGTAGAAGCAAAGGATATGAAACAGAAAGATTTATGCTCACTACAAACGGATCCTAATCCAAAAGAACAGAGGAGACTAAGTCACAAGATGCAAGACTCATATCATCATGCTCTCTCCTCAAAGCATTTACACCATCCCTGCGTAATCACACTATAAACCGTGGAAGGAAATGCAAACAAATTGGATCAACAAGAGCAACATGGCTAGTACAAATATAAATCAAGAGAAGCTAGAACAAAGAACATAGCCTTCTAATCTCAGCCCTAGCAAACTCAAGCTCCTCTACACATGTGCAAGGAATCAATTTTAATTTCTCATTTTCAGTTTTAGCATGCAAGAAGAGAAATTAAATTTTCACGGTCTACAAGAAAAGACTCACAACTTACACAACATAAGTGAGATTCTAGCCTAGCATGATCAATCTAGCAATTTTAACACTAGGCATCTCGCATTGTCTCTAAGAGGAAGTATCTTCATCTTGGACAAGGCCAAGGTCACGTTGAGATTTTACCTTCCTCATGATGAGTCGTCGTACGTCCTTCTTATCATCATCCGTGTGTTCTCCAAGACTTTCTCCTTCCTGACACTTGAACAATCAAAGGTAAAGAATGTACCACAATGTTCATACTTGTGATTTCTTGCAAATAAAATCACCCTCTCGCCGAAATCAAGCCTCTTCTCGCAAAGGACATCATTGGCAGAAAAACAGCCCAGCAAGATACACAGAAAAGCTCACAAAAGTCCCTACTAGTTGCCATGCTCAAGATCGGTTAAGATCAAAGACAGAGCGAACCTCGCTCTGATACCAACTGTAGGATCGGAAATGGCAAGGGTGAATGGTGCCTTAAAAAACTGTCCTTAAATATTCTCACCATTTTCTCCTCCGATAGCTATGGCAACTATGAAGTAGGAAAATATTTGTTCACTGGGAAAATCACAACTAAGCTCATCGGGTTCTTCTCTAAAGAGATAATAATAGCCTGAACATATACTTCATTTGAGGGAACAAAACCAGACCCAAAGTTACAAAATCAAATCTGGTCTAAAAACTTAAAAACTCCTCAACATGCAGACTGACTAGGCTGAACACATCACAGGCCGGCTACCACAAAGAAGAAACTGACAAGAAGGCTGCAGGACCAGTAAAAACAAAACTGAACACAACTCAGAGAAAAATGATCGTTTGCTGCCGAGAGGATCAATTGACAGAGCCAAACTGACAGCCTGAAGAGATAGATCCAAAGCATATCATTTTCAGACTTACCCATCTCAACCCAAATTAGTCGAACATAGCAATTAAAAAGACTGAAGGACAGACAGAGAGTGAACTGAACCAGAGAAGAGAAGAAATTCAGAAGCAGCAGCCGAATGCAGTGAAATGGATTAGTTGGCCGAAAGACTGACTGCAAAAGCACAAACCTAAAAACCGATTAAAGAACAGACCGGCTGCAGAAAATTGCAGCTACAGTAAATACATATGAAGAGCAAAACGAGAGCAAAATCTAAATTCTCAATGCTCTTCTTAGCCCAAAAGAAACAGGGATTTAAACTCAATTGACAGCTCATTTCAGAGAGACAAACCGAAAACTAAAAAACGGAATGCTGTAGAAAATCAGAAAACTGAACTAAAACCTAAAGACTGATTGCTGCTGAAAACAGTGAAAAGATTGAACCAAAGTTCGGCTGGCTGAAAACTGAAACCATCGGCACAGTGCAGTTTTTCCTTTTTGATTCAGCCGAACAGCAGTTTTCAATTCTGCCGAACAGCAGTCTGGGAGCAGTAAGAAAACTGAAACCTGCAGAGAAAATGACTCAAAATGCAGTCCAGAAAATGCAGAAAACATAGCAGGCTGCTGCTGGCCGAAATCTGCAAAACAGGACTGAAACCTGACAGCCGAAAACAAAGACCAGTAAACATTGTTGACAACAAGAAAACAGAGAAATTGATGAGAAATTACTGCTCTTATCAGGTTGAATGATTTGATCCTCAAACTAAATAGCAGATTGCATTCAAGAGAAGAAAATGCAGACAAAGAGCAAATGAAATTAAGATCTGAGCAGACATTTGCCACTGCACTGAAAATAGGGCAGATTTCCCAATTTGCTTGTCATTCTCCAATCTTTGCTCATGAAACTTGTCAATCACTGCAGGGGATAGACTCAGGACAGGAGAGCACATATCTGAAAAGAACTTTTAGAAGGGAAATCAAGAACATCACAAATCCTCTGCCCTTCAAAACAGTAAACCCTAGTTTTGAGCTAAACAGAGGAAAATGTGGCGCAAGATTTCAAGAAAACAATACCCTTTGATCCAGCCTTCTGCCCTCAAAAATGGATTGGTCAAGAGACCCTGAGGCTATTCCTTAGTTCAGAGCAACATGATTCTTTAGCAAATCAACCCAAGAATCAAACCAGATCAAAAAGGGAAATGAAGAACAGAGAGCAGTTCTTGAGCAAACGAAACATGGAGAAGGCAAGAAACTGAAATCCAATCATCTCAGAATACAGGATATCTTGAAATCGTATAGAGACATGAATGATTAGATAATCAAGAGTTTACAATCATTTCATCCTCCATCTCACAACCTGGGAGGAACTCACGCATGAACTCACCCAGGCTGCCCCATACGCAGTTGTAAATCTAGAGCTCACCCAAGGGCAGCAAGCACACCTGAACCAGTCACGCAGACATAGAGACAAAGATGAAACAAAACTCTCTGCAGTCCTCACCAACTAAAGAGCTAAAGCAAAACCAACTCACAAAGCTCCTAACCCCTCTCACAAGCCATACCCCTTTTCCAAGCACTAAAAATCCATGCATGCACCAGGGGACACACCTCCTCTTATATAGCCTCCACTACTGGGTTCCTTTTTGGCACTTTACCCAATAGATTCAACTAATCTGCGCTTTATCTATTAGCGCCAACCGAATCCGCTTCCGCAAGCCTGAGTCAATTTTCCCGAATTGCCCCTCACGCTCCTTCCCGGAAGCTTCCTCCTTTCTTGTCGTCCACACACGACCGCACCTGACTCCGACCGACTGGACCTCGACTCCTCCCTGAGTCTAGTCCCAGCCACTCAGCGCATCACGATCGCACCCGACATCTCGACTGCCTGCGGACCTCGACTCCTCCTTGAGTCTAGTCCCGGTCCACCTCGCCGCTGCCCGTCGTGTCCACCTTCGGCAGCTCCATCTCCGGTTCCTCGTCTCCCGGCTCGCAACCACCTCAGCAACCTCGATCATCTTTGGCGTATCCGACCGTCTGGATCTCAACACCTCCTGTGCCTAGTCCCGGTCCTCCCACGCCTCACCATGACCTAGCTCCAAAGTCCTGCAGTCACACGGATAAGCAAACCGTCACATAGTACCGCACGAAACAGCATAATCAACATTAGCATCAAAAGGAGGTACTCAAGCATGAAATACCCAAACGACCGATTAAGAATAAGAACAAGCATCCTAAGCACACCCGACCGCGTTCGACCAAGTCCAACAGAACCGAACCGCGCTATGCACCGACTTGGCGCGAACCGATCAAATCAAACTCAAGCTTTCTAGAACACGAGTCAATTACTCATCACAAACATGGGGACACCTCCACTTGGTCTCTCAGAAGTATTATACCAATATTCGGCAAGGGAAAGCCATTCAAAACACTGTTTGGGCCAGCCATGCACAAAACATCATAAATAGATTTGCAAGCATTGATTTAACCGTTCAGTCTGACCATCAGTTTGGGGGTGATATGCGGAGCTCGTGTTCAATTGACTGTCAGACAAAGGAAATAGTTCTTGCCAAAAGGTGCTTGTGAAGACCTTGTCTCAGTCGGAGATAATTGTTTCTGGTAAGCCATGGAGTTTGTAGACTTGATTGAAAAAAAGTTGGGCCACTTGAGGTATAGTAAAAGGATGAGGTATTGGCAAGAAATGAGCATATTTAGAGAATTTATGTATGATTACCAATATTATTGTGTATTTGTGAGAGGTCTGCAAGTCTTAAATGAAATCCATGCTAATGAGAGTCCAAGCTTGAGTTGTCATAGGAAGGGGTTGAAGAAGTCCTGGAAGCTTGATATCTTCTACTTTTGCTTGCTGACAAACTTGACATGTTTTAATATATTCTTGTACTGTTGTCTTCATTCTCGACTAAGCAAATAAGGCACGGATCTTGTAGTATGTTGCATGAATACTGGAGTGGCCACCAACACTACTACAAAATAAGTTATACTGGCCGTCTCATCACAGACGGTTCATGTGGAACCGTCTGTGCTTTGATTATTACAGACGGTTCATGGCTAAAACCGTCTCTGAAACTATCACAGACGGTTAGGTTTAAAAGCTATCTGTGATATACGCATTATCACAGACGGTTTTTAATTAGAACCATCTATGAAACTATCACAGGTAGTTTTTATTTACAATCGTCTATGTTTTGTGCTTTGTCGTGTGAACTACAGAAGCTACTGAGATGAGAGACAAATTCAAGGCAAATGTTTTACAAAAGTCCCCAAAAAAGTGATTCACCAATCTTAGTCTTCTGGGCTTCATATGCTTTTTCTTCAACTTTTGTAGTTGAAGGATCAGCGGCTGAGTTCTCGAATACCATGAAGATTTTCCTTGCCCTTTGAACTTCCTCCTCTAGCTTGGGCAAATCATTAGCACGATCCATAATCTCATAGAGGATACCATGATAATCTTCCTCAGAATCGGCCGCTTCTGCTTGATCGGCAATGTTATCCGTGTGTCTTTCCACTGCCGCAAGAGTTTTTTCCACTTTGTGCACATTGTAGAGAAGAACGAGGCTGAGGGTGGTTTCCCTTTGCTGAGCGGCAATGAGACACCGCCGTCGACGGCGGATGATGAGGTCTAGTTGATGGATGGAAGCGAGTCGAGGAAGGAGAGCAGGGCCGTTAATTATCACAGACTTATGACAGAAACAGAGTCTCTGATATTGATTATCACGGATGGAAGCGAGTCGAGGAAGGAGAGCAGGGACATCGATTATCACAGACTTATGACAGAAACGGAGTCTCTGATATTGATTATCACGGATGGAAGCGAGTCGAGGAAGGAGAGCAGGGCCGTCGATTATCACAGACTTATGACAGAAACGGAGTCTTTGATATTGATTATCACAGACGATTTGTATAACAAACCATCTCTGACAATAACACGTCACCGATCTGTGGCGTATCCCCCACGATTTCGATCTCACCCGTCCATTCTCCCCATATCGAAAGGCAGGCATTGGTTCCTCCCCACTACATTATTAATTACACCCCACCTACTGTAACATCCCAAATTTCAAGTTTTGAAAATTTTAATTTCAAATTAATTATTTTAAAGCAATTGACTTTTATTTAGATTTTTCTGTGCTTTTCTGGATTTTATTTCAAAATCTAAAATAAGAAAATGTATTTTAAATATTTTATTGAAGCCAAAAAGAGTTCATTTTATTTTTCCCAACCTTCCCAGAATTTTTATTTAATTTTTGAGAATTTTCTGGAATTAAAAATCAATTTTAAAAGATAAAAGGAATTTTATACAATTATTAAAAGCAAATCCGAAATTAAAAATATTTTTATCAAGTCTAAAATATCTCCAGTAATATTCTATAAATTTTCTGTAATTTTTAGATATTATTTATTATTTTCTAAGCAGTTATAATATTTCTAGTATTTTCTGAAAAATTAATCCGAAAATTAAATCCGAATTAATCTCGGGCCGCCACATGTCGCACCCAGATTAAATCCATCTCTCACCTCGATTTAATCTCGGCCGTCCACCACAACTTACCGCTTCATTTAAATCCAACGGCCGAAATCCATACACTTGCCACGTGTCGCTCATCTTGCCAACCCATACCCCTTCATCCCCTCTCTCTCACCGACGGGTGGGCCCCACCCGTCATTCCTTACTTCTACCTTCCTTTCTTCCTCCTCCTCTCACACTCTCTCTCCTCCATTGATGCCGAAACCGAAACTTGACATCCGGCCGTTTCCTTCACTTAAACTCCCGATTGATTGCGCAATGAGAGCCCCTAATCACTCATCCACTAATTGCCGGCCGTTTCCCCTTTTTAATTCCCCTAATTGCGGCCTAATTAGTCCGGTAATTCCCTCCAAACCGCCGGCCTCCCTCTCCGTTCCTCGCCTATAAAAGCCCCTCCAACCCCTCTTCGACACCGCCTCCCACCGCCTCCTTTTCCTCCTCGCCCGAAGGCCAGAGCCACCGGAGAACTGCTGCACCGAGCGCCACCGCCGCCCTACTCTCTCCACTGCCGCCTTCTCCGGACACCTCCCGAGCCGGTGCCGTAAACACCGACTCCCCGCCTCCTCTTCCTCCGCCCTCGCCGCACCCGGCGAAGCTCCCCGCCCCCGACAAGCCGCCGCCCGTCGTCACCATGGCTGCAGGCCATGTCGGCTGGCCGCGCCACGCGCGTGCCACCTCGGCATGGCTCGCCGTCAGTGGACTCGGTCCACGCAGAGACCGAACCCACATGTCCGAATTTTCAATTTCAAATTTTAGTTGACGTCATAATTATGAGTTTTCAATACAAAAAATAAATCAGAAAATCTTTCTTTTTCTTTCAATTAAAACTTCCCGAGGCCATAACTTTCTCATTTTAACTCCGATTTGACCCGTTCAAATTTCTAAATTTTTCTAAAATCATGAACTACCCAAATATACACTCTTTTAAATTTTTGAATTTTATTTGAATTTATGTGTATTTATTTGCTTTGTTGCTTTGTCTTTTTCGCGCGTAGAATCCGACGTCGCCGAAGAATTTGTCGACCCGCAGCAAGAAAGTCAAGACGTCGCACACGAAGGAAAATCTCCTTTGAACATTTTGAACCTATGTTTGTGAAAGGTTTTTGATTATTTTTAATTTATTTGCATTGCTATTTACATAGAACCCTAGTTTCTGTCTTGGCGTATTAGTTAATCCAATCATTGTTATGTCCTCGATTGAAGTTGAATGCCATGTACCTTTGTAACCTTAGAATTTTCTTTGTCTCAATAATGAGATTATTATAAATATTTGATAAATGTTAGAACGGTAGTAAAATGCTTAGTCATGCTATATAACTTTGGTAATCTTGGAATGGGAAATTATATTTCATTGATCTAGACTTTTGTTCAGAATTTAGTGGCGATTGGTGTTGCCACTATTCTTTTAAAATAAAATAAAATGTGAGAGTTCGTTTAGACTTGGGTGAAGGGTAAGATTGGTTTGGTGCGGATTTAGCACGAGAACTTGTAAAGTGTATGTTCCGCCTTAGTCAATTAAGGACCAACTCTTGTGATTGTCCAAACTGAGCACCACCGTGCAACCACATGTCTATATGGGTACGACCTAGCTGAATAACTTACAATAGTCTAGTATAGGTACCACCAGTGGAAAGTGGGTGCCAGGGTGTACTGATTATTCACAGTGAGGGACAGGGATTTACTGTACTCATATAGCGCAAGAGGGGGCTTCTAAATGTGTGGATTTAACCCTTTCAGCAGTGAAACCTCAGCAGGTGGTGACTAGCTAGACTAGAGTATGATAAAAGCTTTGTGATATTTTATCTGGGTCTCATGCCTAAGGAACCATTTTGGCTATTAAGATAACTTGTCTCTTGTGGGTAAAGTTGTACAACCTCTACAGAGTGTAAAACTATTCGAATAGCCGTGCTCACGGTCAAGGGCGGGCAAGGAATGCATTCACATGGTAGATCATTGGTTTTGGTTTTAAAGTAAAAGTTTTGAAAACTAGCGAGTGGATGGAACTCTCGAGTTGTATCCTAGCGGATGGAGCGATCTTGGTGGTTGTAACCCGTTGTTTTGAACCCTGGCGGTTAGAGCCAGTGATCTAGTGTTGGTGGTTGTAACCTTCACTATTAAACTTGATAGATTCTGTTAAAACAAGTACCTTATTTAAATTGATGCCTTCAAAAATATTTAATGGTATTTGAAATAAAACATTGCTTTGTGCAAAAGAACCATATAACCCTCCGTTGTTAAGCCTTGTATCTACTGCATTTTCCCAAGACTTGCGGAGTACTTTATGTACTCACATGTTACACTTAAAACAAAATCTCAGAGGAATATGAAGCTCAGGACTGAGACTTCGACTACGGCGCGTATGGTTTCGACGAAGGCTTTCCGGAGTACTAGGTTGCGCTTCCCCAGTCAATTGCCTGTGGCGTATTAATGGGTTTCCGCTGAATTTATCTTTTGTTTCCGCTGTGTTTTGTGTGTGTGTGAGGTCTTGAAACCTCATTTGTAATAAAGAGGCCTTTTGGTCTGTACTCTCTATTATTGTAATAAAGCGTTGTTGGTTATGTAATCGTCACTGTTTGACTGTGTGCACTAGCTTTGATCTGGGACTAGTGCTGTAATACACAGAGGATCCGGATCTGGGACTAGTGCTGTAATACACTAGACTGTGTGCACTAGCTTTGACTGTGTGCACTAGCTTTGATCTGGGACTAGTGATGCATCCAGCTTGTTCCTCAACAACACCGACTACCGCCGTAAGCTAGCGCCTCCATTGTGACACGACGATCGACTGCACAACACACTATTATCGTAAGTGTTGTAAAAGTGTCTTGTGTAGTCTCACCGTCGTGCCACAAAGTTGGCGCTACCGGCCGCCATCCACTGCATCCAGCTTCTACTGTCTGCTAGGAACTCTGTTTCTTATATATTCTTACTGTGTTAAAGAGTTGGGTTCCTTCTCTTATTATGCTGTAATGGTGGATTATAATCTTAATGGAAATAGAATGTGTTGTTGTGTTAATTTGCCACTGTATTTGCTTGTTTTCAAAGGGCATCGATAACATTATTTCTTGAGGCTAGCCAAAAAATAGAAAAAAATTTAGATATAGAGTAAACTATCACCTACGGTTTTGTGGTATAAACCGTCTATGAAGGACTATCACAGACAGTTCCATATACCAACAGTATGTGATACTCGCCAACCACAGACGGTTGGTAACTAGAATCGTCTATGATGTGTGAGTATCACAGACGGTTTGTGGTTCGAGCCATCTTTAATAGTTTTCTTCACACACGGTTCTAGTTGCAAACCGTCTATGTTGTTTTTGTTATAGACAGCTCACAAACCGTCTATGATAATCTCCGATTATCACTAACACATAAATACATGTTGCAAGGGCTTGGCCCTTCCGTCGAGCCACGTGTCTCTGCAACGTGCGTGGCGAATGACCTTCGTGATTCAAAAAAGTTAGCTTACTCATTCGGAAGGAAAGAAAGAGTATAATATAGTTATGTATGGAGAAAATGTACTTACCTATCGAGTAATTGGTCGATAACAGTGTAGTCGGTTTTGTTCTTACTTAGGGAATCAATGTATATTGCCTTATTCTATTTTAGTATAATTACAATTAAAATCCAATGAAACCGCTGATTGTAGGGCATAAGAACAAATTTCTCATCGCGGTGAGCCAGCAGTGTTGTTGTAATATACCTCTCGACGAAGGATGCATCCTCATTGAGGGTATCCATGGCGACCAAGCGTGGGTCCAGGAAACCAATTGGTGATTTGGATGATCTAGCTTCAGTCACCATGTATCTATATATATACACAGAAAAGCAATAAATTATATATATGACATATATCGGTATTACATGAACGGAGACTATGATTGTACACACTTACAACGTCCAGCATCGAACGAGTGAGGTGTCGAGAGCATTGAGCGTGAAAAGATCAAATAAATCCTCAAAGGTCACCGCGAAGACGCAATCATGAACTTCATGCTGTAAATGATCCGGCCTAAATTTGACAATGATACCTAAGCACCGTTCTCCCTATGGCTTATTGGCCTATTCCATATACCAAGCGTGTAATCTCTGGCAACTAAGTCCTAGGGTTAGGAGGCGCATTTTCGGGACGATCATCGGCTCACCTAGCACGAATTTACAGGCCAATGGCAGGTACGGGATATCATCATCGGTCTTCTTTTATTTGCCCCTGCTGCCTCGGCTGTAGGTCGACTTCATGGTAGTTGACTGTAAAGGTAGCACCGGTGCAAGTTGCTTCATCGAGAATAACACCCGTGGAGATGGCACCGGTGCAGGTAGCGGTGGTGGAGATAGGCTTTGTGGAGATGGCACCAATGCATGTAGCTCTGGTTTAGACTGCCCTTGTGGACTGCCACAGGTGAAGAAGCCTCCAAGCAGATTTCGCTTTTGGGCCACTGGACGAATGTTCCAATGTCTTGCCCTAGAGTCACGATCTCGTCGTTGGGGGCTTCGGTAGCGGGACGACCTCAAAATTGGTATGCACACCATCCACATGAACTTTTTCGATGCCTGGAGCTAAAGGTGTACGGTGCACCATGGCCCTATGAGTAGACGAATATGCCTAGCCCCAAGCAGCTCACAAGGGAACGAAGGCATATCTCACTTGGAGCTTGCAATTCGTAGACTCCTATATAACGATACAAAATTAGGTACTCCAATAGGCCTATCAACGGATCGAGCATTCCAGAAATACCATGCCACCTTAGCAGGAGGTCCTTTCTTCACCTCTGTTCCCTCGCCGTCATCTGATTGATTATTATGTTTGTATCGGGATGTGTTGCACACCGGACATATATGCATGTTTGCATACTCTTTACGGTAGAGGATACAGTTGTTTGGACATGCATGCATTCTTTCTACTTCCATTCCCAATGGGCAAAGAATCTTCTTAGCTTTATATGTGGTTTTAGGTAACTCATTTCCTTCCAGAAGCATGTCCACTAAAGGACCTAGCAGCGTCGTGAAACTCTTGTCGAACCAACCGTTGCTTGCCTTCAATTTCAACAGTTCAAGTATGGCCGGCAACCTCGTGTACTTTGACCTGCAGCACGTGAATAAAGGTTTCTCCGAGTCTTCTATCAAGCCCCAGAATTTAACATACTCTCTCTCATCATAGTTCTCTTCTACATCGTGAAGCATCTGATCCAGATTGTCAGCGTGCAATCTATCCAAATCCGAACACAATCGACATCATCCAGCAGCACATCATTCACTTCACCGGCGATGTTATCCGGTGGCATATCATTGACCTCGCCATGACTGATCCAACACGTATAACCCTTTTTGAAACCCCTCTGAATCAAGTGCGCTTCAATCTGCTCTTAGTTCTTAAACATCTTTAAATTCTTCTAGTCAGTGCATGGACAGTACATATATTCCACCCCCTTATTCAACATATCCTACTCGACAGCTCTTGTAAAAGTAGACATGCCATTAATGTACTCTCACTCACACGGTTCGGTCCTACGTTATGCATATATATAACAACTTAGTATTAAAAATTAAATTAATTAATTATTACTACATATATACCACCTGCGCGCACTGTGCGTGCCAACAAGTTACTGTTGTGTGTGAGTGAAGTTATTGTCAAATACATGTAGAGTTACTACCAGTTGTGTAGTGTTACAACTAACATGTGTACGTTTGACATGCGCCAAAAAGTTGTAACACTACACAACTAACAGTAACTCTATATATGTTTGGCAGTAACTTCACTCACACATGGCATAACTTTCAGCGCGATTCTACACCCACGCCGCAGAATAGTAACTTTAGATGTGTCACAACTCACATATACAGCTGTAGTAAAAAGAAATATATTATGAGAATTACACAGGTTACACAACATAACATGATAGTACATAGTATCCACAGCAACAAGTAGTAAACGTCTTGTTGGAGCATACCAATATGATACATAGAAAAGTTCGCTGAGTGCCCCACTTCTCCAAAATATATCATACAGATCTTAATGTAGCAAAGATTAACATCTCTGCTAGTATTTGGAAGCACAGCCCTACGGATAGACCTCGAAGACACCTCGAGCTCCCAGTACTACAGATCTTAAGGTAGCAGCGATTAACATCTCTGCTACTATATGATCCGTTAAACTTCCACTCAGAACATAAGCATACCCCTTTATTTATTTCCATAGGGCACACCATCTATATATACCAGACCACAATGTAAGAGTATCTGGGAGCACAGCCCTACGGATAGACCTCGAAGACACCTCGGGCTCCCAGTTTCTTGACAATCTTGTAGTCACTGAACCCTGCTTTCGTGAAGATATTGTGCCAGTCGTTTTCGTCACGCTGCCGGCCTGCAGTCATCGCCATCATGGCTATGTCCATCAGGAGCTGGGCTTCTAGCATTGGCCCTGGAGTAGAGCCAATCACTATATCTATGACGATCACCTTTCCTCCCGCTTCTCGCGAGGGAATGGCCTTCTTGCATTGAGCCAGGATTTTAACACAATCCTCATCACTCCAGTGGTGCAGCACAAGCTAACATTGATAAAGTCCCACAAAATTATGCGAGGAACTATTTAGCATGTTAACATTTTTAAACTTGGTTATTCTATGATCTATCATAGGCATAGAAGACTGTATAAAAGTGGTTTAGAATCTTTGTAATTTTATTTTTGCAGTTAAGCATTCAATAGAAATGCCTTTCCCATTGGTTTCTCACTTAATTTGTACGTACCTTGAGCATCACAGCTTGAGCACGGGGGATGGACTTGAACATGTCACCTGCAACGTAGTTAACTACGCCATCAGTGGGGACGGAACCAATCACCCGTGGAAGGTCCAGCACACTGTACTTGATGTGTGGGAAGGCCTTGATGATGGCCCTCGCCGTCGTCCCGTCGCCTCCGCAGCAGTCGGTCAACGACTGCAGCCCCTTGAACAGGTCGCGGCACTCCCGCAGCACCGTGCCGATCCCCAAATTATCGTGGGCCGCCAAAGCTTCATTGACCTCCTTGTGGAATTCCGGGTCCTTGTGTTCCATACTTTCGTCAAAGAGCGTCGCGCCATGCAACTCTTCAAACGGCGAAAGCGCCACATCCTTCCTGAACCAGTCGGCCAGCGTCAGCGCTGCCTCGATGTAGTGCCGCGAGGTCGCAGCCAGCACGAGGGGCGCTTGGCTGGTGTGCCCGTCGTCGGCAACGAGGCCATCCACCAGGAGGCATGACACAGGGTGAGGCGGTACACCCCAGCCTCCGTGGTGTCGTCGGCGGCAAAGACGCCCGACGTAACCAGGAACCTCATCAGGCGGCGGAGGAATGGCAGCTTAGCCGCGGGAGGGACAGCGCGGTGATAAGGTCGGGCAGCGATGCGACACCGCCAAGGCGGTGGATGGCAGTGGGATGCCGAGCTTGACGGCGCACTGGAGGACATGGACGTGAGATAGCAGAGGCTGTGGCGCCACAGGTCGGCCTGCGCCTCGAGAAGCTCGGCGTCAGTGGGGACTACCATTTTCTGGGCCAGAGCTGCCATTAGTTTCTCCCCTCTCTCTCTCTCTCTCTCTCTCTCTCTCGTTTAAGTGTTATGTGTGTTGCTCAGGTAGGAGGATTAATATAGCGTGCATTTGGTACTATTAGTAACCTCGCGTGGAACACGAGGAGGGACATGGTGCTATCAACGGGTCCGCCGTGAGATTTACTCCTTTCACATCTAACCGCGCGCGTGTCTGGCGTGCAAATAAACCGCAGGACACGTAAGAGAAATAAACGGCCCTGGCTATGGCATGCATGCATCCACAACATCAGAAGCTGCACTGAGCGCCTAGTTCGTCTGGCCAACTGGTTTAGGGTTTGGAAATCACTTCCAAAAAAAGAAAAGCTTATCACGTCCGGTTAAGAAGAATGGACTCCCTAATGTCCTGGACACCCCACGGAGCGAGTGTGTAAGCAGGACAAGTACAGTTTGCACTGGGTTGCTCGCCGACGCACACTGGTGCCACGGGCCGGAGGGAGGGTGTGCTGGCAATTGTCCGCCCCTCATGGTTGGAAAATTTTACATTATGACTCTGTATATTAAAAGAAATTTTATTATCGTTAGTGCTATTTAGCCTCTTTTATCAAATATAATTATATTGTATAGGTTATTTGGCTCTTCATTTCTAAATTCTGGCTTCACCCCTGACTCACTACGGGTTCGAGACTTTTGCCGAGTGCGGTGGCACTCGGCAAAGACGAGAAACACTCGGCAAAGTCTTTGCCGAGTGCCACCCACGCATAGCTCACACGTCATAGTTTCGACGGCAAAGAGCTCTTTGCCGAGAGCTT
This sequence comes from Bonia amplexicaulis, assembly GCA_036346245.1. Taxonomy (NCBI): domain Eukaryota; kingdom Viridiplantae; phylum Streptophyta; class Magnoliopsida; order Poales; family Poaceae; genus Bonia; species Bonia amplexicaulis. The sequence continues at coordinate 422,669 of JAYGGG010000463.1, read as the reverse complement.
TTCATCGAGCACTCGGTAAAGTCTTTGCCGAGTGTCAAACGACCCTCGGCAAAAAAAGGACAGTGGACGGCGAGAACACAGTGACGGCGTCGTTTGCCGAGTGCCAGGACGGAATGGCACTCGGCAAAGCTTTAAACTTTGCCGAGTGTCATGGTAAAGACACTCGGCAAAGCCTTGCAGTTTGCCGAGTGTCATAGTAAAAACACTCGGCAAAGTTTAAAACTTTGCCGAGTGTTTTTACCACGACACTCGGTAAAATCGCAACACTCGGCATAGCGTTCCCGAATGCCCGAACGTTACTTTGCCGAGTGTTTTACCATGACACTCGGCAAATCCTCCCTTTGCCGAGTGTAACACACAGCAAAGTGGACAAAAACTGCCTATTTTAAATGTTTATTGCACCCCACTCAAACAAATCACAATATCACAGATATATCAACAAGTAATCACCACAAGTAATCACATATATCACATATAGTCCACAATATATCACATATATCACCATAAGTCACAATATATCACATATATCATCACAAGTCACAATATATCACATATATTACCACAAGTCACAATATATCACATATCACAAGTCACAATATCACATATAGTCACAATATATCACATATCACATATATCACATATCACAAGTCACATATAGTCACCCCGATGATGTGGTGGGTCATAAGGCATATTATTCAAGTCACCGATTGATTCTCGCACAAAAGAGAAGAGATTGCATGTGTGAGACAAGATTTAAGGTAGGAACATACAAACTTAAACATTCATACTCCACTAGAAACTCACGGGAGTAGTTGCGGGAGGAGGTGGAGGAATAGCTCGGTGGCGAGGTTGACCCATCCTCTCGCCAAGACTTTGCATCCACCGAAACATCTGCGTCATCCTCCGCCGCTCGGCCTCACTCCTCTGCCGATCGGCCTCCATCCTCGCCTCCATCTCCTCCCGTAGCCTCTTCTCTTCTTCCACCGGGCCTACAATATTTCACCCCAATGTTACAATGCAAAGCAAAGGTATGTAAAATTAATGAACGACGAATAAAACAAAATAACTGGAGTGCCTCCATCCGGATCGGTGTCAAGGTCCCACCGTGGGCGAATGGCGGGCTTGAGCTCGTGCTCCTTGCTCGAATCTGGGAGAGAGTGGGAGTAGTGGCCGTGTCGAGTGTCTTGTCGCCAATCCAGATCCGCCCATGCTTCTTGCCTCCCACCCTCATGACGACTTCTCCATCAAGGTCCCGGTGCTCGGATCGCACTCGGCCCATGGACCGCCTTGCCATCGATGTGTACTCACCGAGGCGGTGTGGACGGTCGCATTGTTGTACACCGAGGCGGGTCCTCCGGGTTGTAGTCGACGTCGGACGTCGCCTTGCCCTTGTGGGCCAAAGCCCATGCCTTGAACGGGAGCAAGGCTGGCCACCATGTGACGACGATTGCGAAAAACAAAGAAGATGATTAGAAATTATGCGAATTGAGCGTTATAATAAAGAAATGAATTGCGTACCTATGTAGCCGCGAATTAAATCGAGGCTACTGGTTGCCTTGATGGTGTGGTGCACTGGCATCATCAAACGCCGCTCGACAAGCGTTGTGCGTCTCCTCCCACTCGGCGGCGCACCACTTGTCCACATCATCTGCTCAAAGATCGAGATCTTGGGCGCACCACCACGGAGGCACCTACACGTCATCAAGTATATAACATATAAGAAGATCAAATTAAGCGTATTTAATCTCGTAAAAATCAGTATTAATGTTCTATATTTACCGCATGTAGTCTTCCCGTCACCTCATGTTTCTTGCTTGAGTTTTGTTGATCTTCACTCCAAGGTAGGTAGCGTTGTATGTTACGATGGCACGGACGCTACGTAATGCATGTCCTTCACGAGTTTATAACAGCTTTATGAGCAACACTAGCCGCCTTGGCCTCATATCCTCCCGCATCCAAGAAATCCTGCATATAGACGCGATGTATCCGGTCATTATTTCAAGAATGTCCAATGAATGCGATGTATTGAGCAATGTAGTGCGAGAAGACTTACCCACACTCGGCCGTCACCGCGCCGCCTTGTTGGCGAATACCACCGCCATCCCGATCCGTAAATCGGGAAGGCGACGTAGTGGTCCCACGTAGGCCGGCTCCCGCCTCCGCCAAACGCAACTGTGCCGTGGAAGTGTAGCTTTGCACAAAGACCAGTGATGCCATTGACATGGCGTTTGTGATCACCGCAGCCACAAGCGCCCAACCCCGCCCAAGTGATTAAGATAAATTATTAGTTTCTATTGTGATTTTCAACATATCAAATGAAAAGTAGTGATAACATCTAAAGTTACTTACCTAGCCCCTGGGTCGAATCGTGGCGTCTCTCAAGAGGTATCGGTCGCCTCGGGAGGGTCGAGGACCTCGCAACGGACACCCGACGAACCGAGGAAGCGGAATCCCCGCCTCCTCCTCCTGCCTCCTCCTCCTCCTCCTGCTCCGCCTCCTCCTCCTCCTGGTCCCGCTCCTCCTCCCTCCTCCTCCTGCTCCGCCGCCTCCTCCCGCTCCTCCTCCCGCTCCCGCCTCCCGCCCCTTCAAGAGTGCTCCTGCCTCCTCCTGCTCCTCCCTCCTCCTACTCTTGCTCCCCGATCGCCACCAGATCGGGCCGTCTTTGGTAAAGCGACCTTCGCCCTCATACCGCCCACCATCTTTGGTCAATCACCGCAATTAAAAGAGTAAACCAATAAGCACGATAAACAAGACGACTTAGAAAGAGATGCAAAATAAACAAAACATAATTAGAAAATAACAAAGTATTACATGTATTAGAAATAATCATCATGATCGGGATTAATGGATCATAAGTCTCATCATCGATGTCGACCATATCCATATAATCAACACTATTCGAAGGAGCAATGTTGTCATCACTGTCATTGCCTAAATGTAATCGCTGAAGTAATTCTAAGTCCTTGATTTTGAACCTCATCTCCAGCGTCCTCGCCAACAACCCTTTCATTGTCTACTTCCATTCCGATCGCTTGGTTAAGTCTATCTCAAAACCGCCTTCTAGCCCTCTTCTTGAAAGAACTCTCCGTCATATGTGTTTGGGTCAAAGTTGTAATCTTCATTGTTTGGGACGGTAGTTTACCGTGTGGCGATACCTTGTACACAACATCCCAACCCTTAAGACGGTCGTCTTTTGGCACGGTATGAGAGATAATAAACTTGCGTGGCTGTTGAGCCACAATATACACATCGTCTCTCGGTAAGACGGACATCGTCGAATTTCGACTAGCCCAAGATTAGGGGTCCGTCTCGTTACTTGTGATCAAACCAATGGCATTTGAATATGACAGATTAAGAGGTTTGCAACCATGAAACGTGAGTTCGTATATTTCTTCAATTATTCCATAATACTCGACCCCATCAAGGCCAGCGTAAAACTCCGGTATTTGTGGTTCTTCGATTGGGCCGACTCGCTCATGTCTTGTTGTGTGAAAGCGATATCCATTCACGCCATAACCGGTAAATGAGCTTACCCTATAGGCACGACCATCGGCAACTTGTCTCAACTCGGCACTCATAGACGATCGGTTTGGCCTCGCAAGCTCAAGCGTGATAGTTCGTTATATTATTCGCCGCACGAGCAACTTGTAATGTCAAACTAAGTACGAGCTAAATTGGACAAGACCTTCTGCTTGAACCAAGAAATGAAATCGGGCATTCCAGCTCCGCACCACGGCTAAGAAGGGTCTCGGCTTCTGGGTAGGTTCCTTGATTCACGCCGAATTGATGATGAAATTCCCTACACCAACGAGAAACAAGGGGTTGGATGCGAATAGTGACTACTGAGAACAAGTTTGTTGACAACTTACCGCATGTACGGCTCCACCTCGGAAAGGTTGTTCAACACATATAGCATGATAGTGCGCCACTCTTCATGTTTCAAGGTCTTGGGGGTCGCATCACTTGCACTTCCGAGTTGCCCTCAGAAAATGCTGAGGTTCGATTCATTTTCGCCAGCATTGTAACGAGGGGGTGGATTGTGCACGCTAGGAAGGTTGTCACCATAGTACGTTGTAGTGAAGTTTGACACCTCCTCCAAAATGTATGCCTCTGCAACGGAAGCCTCAATTTTGCATTTATTTTTACATTTAGTTCGATGAACCTTTAGACATCTCTCAATTGGATAGCACCAACGGCTCAAGACGGGCCCCCATTCGTGCCTCATACGGAGGTGCAAAATCAAATGTCGCATCGGATTGAAGAAGCCGGTGGAAAGATCTTCTCCAACTTACGAGCAACACGGTGTCATTCTTTCCAAGTCCGCAATCACGGTCCGAGATAACTCCTTGGCACAAAGTCGGAAGAAATTGCTCAACTCTGCCAAAGACTAGCCAGACATGCTCAGGAACATAGCCTCGAACCATCACTGGAAGAAGCCGCTCAAGCCATATGTGGTAGTCATGACTCTTGAGCCCATTGATTCACATAGTAGATAAGTTCACTCCCTCCTCGATTATTTGCATACCCATCGTGGAACATTAACGTTTGGAACCATTGTAGTACTTCCCTCCTTTGGGGCCTGGTCAAGGCGATTCGCCTTAGGCTTTCTCCATGTCCCGCCGCCTAGGAGGCTTCATTTCTTCTTTGGTCTATCGCATAACGTTGCGGATCCACTCTAGCCTTAATGTTGTCCTTTGTCTTATCGGGAATGTCCATGATTGTTGCCCAAAGTGCCTCGGCGACATTCTTTTCGGTGTGCATTACATCAATGTTATGTGGAAGAAGAAGGTCATCAAAATAGGGAGCCTCAACAAGCCCGACTTATGAGTCCATGCATGTTGCTCACCATATCCCACAAAACCACCTTCTTCTTGATTGACCTCGAGAGCATCTATCGAGCACGAACCGCATGATCGGTCATCATCTGCGGTGCGGGGTCTATAACTACGACACCTTCGTAAAGTTCTTGACGTCTCGTCTGAATGCATGGTCAAGAGGAGGAATTGTCGATTTTGTCGAACGAAGAATACTTGCCACCCTTCAAAGAACCAAATGAACTTCGAGCGCCTTGCATCTCGGGCATGGGAACTTCCGTGAACACACCGGTAGAATATCCCATGCGGGAAGTCATGCGGGAGTAGTGGTACCAAACATGCATTTTGAAGTTTCTCTTTGTAGCTCGGTCGTATGTCCATACCCTTCCTCCCAAGCACGGACCAATTCATCAATCACAGCTCCATGAACACACCCATATTATTCCCGGTGTTCAGAATTATCAACGACAAGAATATGTTACGTCGTTGGAAGAGGACGGGGAGATTGAGGGGATAACGAACACGGGCCAACAAGTGTATGGGGCGGCCATCATTCCATAAGGATTGAACCCATCATTGCCGGTATAACACGCACATTACGAGCCTCTAGAGCTTTCTCACGATGAATCACATCAAAGTGGGTCCATGCTTCACCATCGGATGGATGTACCGACTTCTCGTGATTGTATCGACGTCCATTTTGTGCCATGTCATCATTTCGCGGTTTCCTCGGTCATGTATAGCCGTTGGATCCTCGGTATGAACGGAAGGTACCGTAGGATTTTCACGGGATCGCAGTCGCCTCTTCGACCATCACCGAGTCCACCTCCGTGAACCTAGAGGATCCACACTTTCCACGCACTTTGCTTCGCGTGTTCTTTCCTAAATAGGATGCACCCTTCGGACAAGCATGTATCCGCTCATATGGCATCTTAAGTGCACGAAGGAGTTTCTTTGACTCGTACATGCTCTTTGGCGTATGTGACCCTCCCAAGCATGCTTAAAACCGCCAATATAGCATCGGGCGTCTCGACTCAAGCTAAACCGGGACTTCAAGGCCATTACGCGTCCAATGCCATCCGCTTAAGAAACCTTCGTCGCCGTGAAGGGGTTTCTGTGCCGCAGACAACATGTCGTTATACGCCTTTGCGGTTGCCTTTGGCTCCTCCTCCCTCGCCCTTCAATAAGTGTGCTTCATGATAGTCATTTAACATGTCTCCTACCCGCCATCAAGCATCATAATCCTCGACGCGTGGTCTCACGACCTCCTCTCTCATACGATCGGATTCACCGTGGTAGATCCACCGGGTATAGTCTGTAAAATCCAAACTTGCAAAGATGTTTACCCATGACCTCCTTTGTTTGTCGACGCGTGTTTGCACATCTGCTGCGGGGACACCAAGTGGCATGCGCTCCTTTAACCTTGGCAAATGCTAGTTCCAAGAAAGCATCGGTCTTCTCAATCCATTCATCAGACAACGAACCATGACTTGAGCGGCCCGTGTACATCCACTCACGGTCATCCATCCTCTAACATATCAGGGAGTAATATAAGAATCAAATGCATCTACACGATCTTTCTCCTATCTAATAGGTGAAGATAGGTCCTAATCCCACCCGAGGATGCGTAGATGAGGTTAGTTTCCATGCTCTACTCTATCCGAGACAATTTGGTAGCACCTCCCACCGTTCTCCAAATACACGTCCGGCGGGGAGATTGTGTATCCGGAGAACAACAGGAGATGTCTGCCGAAACTCGTCACGGATCGGAGTGAGACCATGGAAACTAACCCCATCTACGCATCCTCGGTTGTCCAAAAACGTGGACAATTCAAACAGATACGGTTATAGATATGCAAAGATCGCATATTTCCAACCGTATCTCTTTCGAACGGAGACGCCTAACTAGGTTACGCCTAACCAGAGAATAAACTGGGCCTAACTCACATGATCAAAACCAATGCCCATATCATCATGATCCATAAATCAACATAACATTTCACATCCACAATCACAGTGCATGAACCAACAATTTAACAGTGCACAAATTAACAAAGTACTGCACATTCACAGATCTCATTCACAGACCAGCTAAGAAATTCTTGAAATAGTTCATGTTGAAACCGAAGGGGCTAAACCACAGTTAACAGGAGGCCAGAGCCATAGCACGTATGTTTAGAATGCAAGCTTTCTTGGTTCTTGGGTTTAATTTGGTTCTTAGTTTTTACATTGCTATTTTTGTTGTCACTCTTGTTATATATTAATTGACATATCTTTCTGATAATTTAAGTAGTTGTGTTGTTCAATCCTGATCCCATTCTCATTTAGCTTTGCAAACAATTGTTTTTTTAAAAAATGCTTTGCAAACGGTTGGACCAAGATATTTTATGCAGTGTATGAATCTAACTTGGATATCAAACAATACATTATGGTAAAAGTCTTACAGTGACATCAAAATGAATGCTTATATCTATTCGTGAGATTGTGCGTATGCTGCACATTGTTAATCCTGATTTCATTTACTTCCAGTTCCGATGACCACTGTATTTTCTTCCTTTTTCACAGCATGGACAAAATTCTTGAACGGTATGAGCGCTACTCCTATGCAGAAAAGGTTCTTATGTCACCGATTCTAAAACTCAGGTAAAATTTAAAATAAAAGGTTTTCTTTTCTTGAGCCATGAAGTTATTTGTTTCTGATATACAATGTTCTGAACTTTATTCACTAGGCCATCACAGATATCAGATAATAATCCACTGGGCAATACAAATTAACAAGCATTAAAAGTAATTGAGAACAGCAATTAAAGAACAACAATCAACCGGCCGGCGGGGCGGGGCAATCGAGGCGTCGCGCGGCGGGCGGCCGCGGGGGCGTCGGCGGCGGCCGGCCGCCGGGGTCGGCGGCGCGCGGGCGGGCGGGCGGGGCGGGCGGGCGGGCGGGCGGGCGGGCGGCGGGGCGGGCGGGCGGCGGGCGTATGGGCGGGGCGGCGGGCGGGCGGCAAGCGGCGGGCGCGCGGCGCGGCGGCGGCGGTGTCTGGGCGCGGGCGCGGCGGGCGGCGGGCGCGCGGGCGCGGTGTTGCGTGTGTGGCGGCGGGAAACTATTAATGTTATGTTTGTATTGTTTGCCGAGTGCCCCGATCGGCACTCGGCAAACCCTCCTTTGCCGAGTGCCTCCCACAATGCACTCGGCAAAGATTTTTTTAATAAAACTTCCTTTCCTCTCTTTTTCATAGCGTGTTTTACAAATTTGTTCGAATGTACTTGAAAATGCCTTGTCAAATTCACTCAACAATGCATATTCGATGCTTCTACGAATATTAGACCATTATTTCATGCAGTTATAGCTCAAATTCAATTTATATCAAGTAAAATTCTATAATTGCAGTTGCAGTTTAAAAATTAAAATTATCAAATGGATCCGAAAAATTACCAAAATTTCACATGAAACAATCTCTGTTGTCTATTGCCTGTACAAAAAGTTTTGTAGTCAAACCACAATTCGACCGTCACTTTGACTCCAAATCTCACCGTATCCGTCTCAACTCTCGCTTCTTCTTGAATTGCTTTAGTTTGTAAACATCGTACGTGACAACTTATGCGAAATCTTATCAATTTTTTACCACAGCCTCCACGTATAATATCATGACATCTTGACAAATCTCATGATTTTCGACTTCGTTTGCTTTTTAAAATTTAAAACCATTCGGCCACACGTTTGTGGTCGTGTTTCCTGAACAAGATGTTCGAAATTCCTTTTTATTTAACAGGTAAGGCCTCAAACCGGGCTGAATAACATGAATATCATTTTTCTACTCATTTTTCCTATTATTTGAATCACTTGCGCTTCAAATTTGACTTGATTCAAAAAATTGCTTGAAATGCAATTAATTAATTAAATATACCAAACAAATACAAAAATATACCAAATTTTAACATGGAGTACCATATTTTGTATGTGGAGAGTAGAAAAAGTTTGAAGGGTAGGAGAGGAAAAGGTTTTTATTTCTTTGCCGAGTGCCGCAAACAAAACACTCGGCAAAGAGCTCTTTGCCGAGTGTCAGCTCCAGACACTCGGCAAAGGTCTAACGGCGGCGGCTAATATCTAACGGACGGCGGTTGGTGCCGAGTGTTTTATTTTTGCCGAGTGTTTTCTTGTTAGCACTCGGCAAAGAACTCCTATATGCCGAGTGTCTAATCCTCAGCACTCGGCAAAGAGATTTTTGGCGAGTGTTTTATTTTCGCCGAGTGTCTCCATTAAGGCACTCGGCAAAACTGTTGTTTACCGAGTGCCCGATGGATTGCACTCGGCAAAATTCTGGACACTCGGCATATAGGAGCTTTCCGGTAGTGACTGGTGCATAGTTTTCACATCCATGCAGATGACTAAACTACCCTCTCAGTCCAGCAATACAAGTCCCTATTCTCGGGATGCGTCGTCCTATAATATAAGCCCATTGTGAAAACCAAATATATAGTTATTATAATATTTCCACTATATATCCCTATTTTAATACTGAAAAATAATTGAATTGTTGTAATATGTCATTTAATAGGAATATGCATGGTTCATTGATATTAACTTTTTTAACTTCAATATCTTCTTGGTCTCTGTGTATAGTGTGTTTTAGACTTATATTATGAGACGGAGGGGTAGCTAAGAACTTGCCATTAATGTCAAGCAGCAGAAGCTGAGCTATTAGTTATACTAGCATTGGTCGCTTCACAGCATACACCTGGTGCACGCGCAAGCGTGATGTGCAAATAAACCGCAGGAGACGTAAGATACTTACTCCCTTGAGCTAAATCGTGGTGGTTAAGAGGGTAAACTTGACGGTTTTGTTAATTTGAGATCCCAACATTGGTCTTAGGATTTATGGTTAAAAAACGAACTATGGTCAGAGTTCATATTGAAAAGTTGCATTTCTCGAAACGAAAAACTGTGATTTGTAAATTGCGACAACACTGGGTTTGTTCGTTTTCGTAATGTAAAACGGAACAGGGGTATCTTGCCGCTTGGTTCTAAAAAATGCAGGCGCTGCTGTACGACAGTTCGGACAATAAGTGCACTAGCGAGAGAACTTATTAAGAACGTTGAGCTCCAGAAACACAAGCACAAGAGCTATCACTTGTACTAGCATTGGGCTCTTGACGACAACGCGCGTGGTGCACGCGCGAGTTTCTTATATTATATTGGTACGGAGACTATCATGATTTTTTCACTTTATCCGCACTAATAATTTAGTAAACAGCATTAATTGCCATAGACTTAGATATAGCCCAATGATAAGGTCTCTAGCCTTGCGGAAGATAGGTCTTGAGTTCAAACCCTTAAAGTTCCTCCATTGTTTTCATCTTTTTTTATTGAACTTAAAATTTTGAAATTTGATTTGTGGCCGAAATTTTTGGGAAATCGGTCAAATTGGTTGTATCAGAAACCCAGTAAAATTTTAAAACAGATTTTCTAAACCCTGGTCCGATGAAGCAAACTACCGCTCAATCTCTCACGTTACATATTCCTCCTTGTCGGTCTAAAAAAAATGTATTCTTCCCTGTGTTCTACTCTCGGAGTTACTCCAGCTAGTGTGTGTGTATATATATATATATATATACACACACACACACACAATATTTATTGCTTACACAAGTTGTTTGAACGAATGGATATGAGATATCAAATCAATAATGTGGACACATGTTAGAAAACATGATGTTGGATTGAACCACCGTAAGACACTGCGTTATATTCTTAAGTGTCATCAGTTGGCCTTATACATATCTTTAGACTTGAAATTGTCATTATTTTCTATATGTATAATAGTTTGCTTATGGGTTATCAAACACTATTCCGTGACTGACTGGTTATAAAAGTAGTTTTTGTGTTTACTATGAAACATGCGGAGGAATGTGAGCGATCAAGATGAAATTTGCCCCTCCTATATAACAGAAGAGATATCTTTGGGCCCCTCAATGTGGTTGGATTAAGAAAGTGCATAGCCATGTCGAACATGGTTGAAGAGTTAATTATAACTGAGTAATTCACTATAGCTTCGAGTGAAGGATCAGCTATCATAGGATGACACGCTTCTCGCCTTGAGTTCAATATACTATTATGAGGCAAAAGGATTGGTATATAAGCACTATATAGGTTCGTCCGATATGATCTTTATGTATATGTGGGAGTCGTTATATCCTATTAGGGACCGCTGCCGACTTATGAGCCAAAAAAAAGTTTTTCGGCCCATGGCCAAATACACATGAATCTGTGTGGTCACATACTTAATAGGTGGAACGATAAGAATTGGATGATAGTTTCCGAGTGGGATTCGATCCCTACTCGTATCAGATATGGATCCGATTCGAGCCTATATAAGGAGAGGTACAGGGGCTGAGGGTAGCAGCCCGAAAACACACCCGTCGATACCCTAACCGTCACCTCTCATATCCCCTGCCGTGCGTGCAGGTGCTAACACACTGACGCACGGTGCTCCATCCCTGGACGTGTGAACCTTGGTAAAGGCACTACTGCGACTCTGGCGTTGATCAAGACAATCGCGAGAAGGAGACGGTTGGACAGAGGATGATCGACTACTACCACTACACCGACGCGCTCTTCGTTGAATTAGCTACTTCAACCCAAGTTCCGCTGCACTACACGTCTAGTGGTAACGATCCATGATCTGTTAATCACATAGCTTCCTGATTTATGTGGTAGAAAATTTTAATAAGCTCTAGTGTAGCCTACCCATATTTAAATGAATTGTATTTGAAATGTGGGCCCCATAACTGAAATCCTCCGAAATATTTTGCTTACCGGCCCTCTCCGATTTGGCCGATTATCGCCAATAACCAAAGAAATTTCGGCGAAATTGTTTTCACTGACGCCTATTTATTCTGTTAATGTTTACACATCTGCAGATCACACAACCTGTATCCACCTGTACAGCATATATCCAGACACTTTTTTCCACTTGAAAGAATGTATGAAGCATTTCAAGCATCAAGGTTTGCAGGTAAAAACTTATGCATCATTTGAAGCTTCAGCATTTGCAGGAGGCCCTCTCAACTTGAGTTCGATTGGAAGTCCAAGAACAGGCGTTGGCTTTGGATCCCTCTTGTAGGCTTCTTCTTTGCAGATCATATTCCACCGGAACTGCCTCACTAGGTAGTACATGGCCACCATTGTTTCTACCCTTGCAAACACATTCCCAGGGCACATTCTTGGACCTCCCCCAAATGGCATGAAGCAATACGGAGGGATATATTTCTCAAACCGAGAAGGATCAAACTTGGTGGGCCCATGGAAGAACTTGGCATCCATATGTGTAACGCTTTGCGCGGCGAAGACCTGGCACGTCGCAGGACAAAGGGGTGTGAAAGAGTTCTGACCAAAAGATGGATTGAAGCTAGTAGAAACATGAATATGTAAATTAAGGTACATACCTTAAAGCCTTTAGGGATGTGATAGCCCTGGTATTCGATGTCTTTGGTAGCTGTTCGGAAGCTCCCAAACACCGGAGGAATGGTCCTCAGTGTCTCCATTGCCACTTTCCATGTGTACTTCATCTTTGCAACATCATCCCAGGTTAGAGCATCCTCTGGTCTTTTGTTCCGTGCAATCTCATCTTGCTCTGCAATTGATCACAAGCGCAAAAGATCAGATTTTTCTCCTGGAACCAAAGAAGAACCCTAGTGGATTCAAATATGTACAACCACGCACTAACACACCTTCAGTGATCTTGTCAAGGATGTCTGGCTCATTGGCAAGGTATCGGATCATGAAGGTGATAAGAACAGATGTCGTCTCGTGCGCACCGATGATGATGCCCATCGCATTGTCCACAATATCCTCCAGTGTGAGGGAGTGGGCGCCTTGAGAGCGTAGAATGAGCATGTAGGCGATGAAGTCAGTACTGGAAGCAGCATGACTGTCCTGCAGCAGTGATTCTTCCCTCTTGTGGGCAATCCTTGTGATAGCTTTCCGTATCTTCGTACTCGCAGTCATACCCTTGCTGAACCTGGTGAAGGGTATCTTCACTGGAAACGATAGGATAGCCTTCCCTAGAGCGACGAAGTCGGCGGCGAGGGCTTCTTTGAGGGGGGCTGCCTCTTGGCCGAAGACCACCGAGCAGATGATACCAAGTGAAAGAATCCTCGCCAAAGGTAGGACCTGCAGGATTGGCAACAACTCGTTTAAAAGTTGAATTATTCCAGTTGTTCATAACCATTTTGGAGAACTACAATAAGTTTAGTAAAATTTTGGGAGTTTCTATAACCTCCTTGAAGTTAATTTTCATCATTAAAATTCAGAACCACTTTCAATTTCAGAAGCACATGGTATCAGCAGTTCAGCACTCAGCTTGTCCTCTTTGTTTGCTAGCTTCAAAACGGTTATGTTGCCTCTGCCATGTCATCATCTTCACCTCCTACGCGTATAGAGCTGGGACTTGGGCCATACCGTGCCGGCACGGCCCAAGCCCATCGTGCTTCGTGCCGTTTCATGCCGTGCCGGCTCGGCCCAGTCATCTCATCGTACCGTGCCGTGTCGGCCCGCGTCGTCTCCGGCCAGGCCCAAGTACGGCCCAAAGCCCACCGTGCCAGCGTTCGTGCCGTGCCAGCTCAAGCCCAGCCCGAAATTACTATACGCGAAGGCGGTGACGACGGTCGTCATCTTCCTTTCTCTCGTACCCAGTTCATTTAAAACAAGTTGAAATTGAATTAATTGCATAAAAACATGGGCACGCAATGACATAAATATTTTGGGAAAAAGTGGAATTTCTTTGATATTTTAGAAATACAATGTTACTGCCTCGTTAAAAACTTTACGCCTCAGAGTGGGGTTTCCCGAGTAAGGAAAAGAGTACAATAACAATATATGTATATACTAACTATTACAACATGTATAGATAATATCTACTCGGCAATGTCTAGGTCAGCATACGTCTGTACGATTTCGGGATCCTCCAGTTGATGTTGTTCCCACTCTTTGGCTAATTCCCAGTCTTTGGCACATGTGATTGCCTCCACCATCCTGGGCGTAAGGGATGATCTTCTCTCTTCTATTATTCTCCCTACCGCATCGAATGTCGCTCGAAGAGACGGTGGACACTGGCACCAAGAGAACATCCCGCGCAAAATGTGATAGCACATGAAAGATCCGCTGGTTGTTCTTCCACCACTCGACCGTGCCGCGGCCGCCGCCCGGCTCCTTCGGCAGTTCGGCCTTCCCCGACCTCCCCCAGCGGCCCGGCCGCCTCACTCCTCCCCGAGCAACGGCGTTGCGGCGGCGGCACAGCAAGATCGACGCCGACGGTGGTCATGTTTGTTTGTGTATGCTTTCATGTGTGTTAATGTCAGTGTGTATGCTTGCTTGTGTGAAGTGTGATTGTGTCATCTGCGCCTTCATCTTCTCCAAGATCGACGCCGACCTCGCCGTGTTGTGTTGACCGTGCCGCCGTGCCCGCCATGCCGGCCCGAGCACGGCACGATCTGCCGTGCCGTCTTGCCGCCCACCGTGCCGTTCTTGAGGCCGCCCGCCCACCGTTCGTGCGGGCCAGCACGGCCCGCCACGTGTCGGGCGGGCCGTGCTTGGGCGGCCGTGCTGGGTTGGCCCAAAAAGCACGGCCAGGTTCCACTCTATCGCGTATACCGCAAGTGGTAAACTGCTTGTTCCTTTGAAGGTTGTGCGGAGGGTGTCACAGTCAGTAAAACCTATGTATACGTTGTTCTAACAATTTTATGACTAATACATATTTAAAATAGTAAAGGTTCAAGTATAAGCCTCAGATGTTAGTTATGTGTTAATGGAGAGAAAAAAAATGCCGGTCCGTTAGATGGCCATAATGAAGATTGAAGACCACCAATCAGAACACTGTAAACATTTGTTCGTCGGTTTCAGCATGGTAATTTTGATTTTCACTTAATTATCAGCCCAACTGATATAATATAAAGAGATCTATTAATCTTTATATGGCCAGCGCAATACTTCTCTTGGAAAAGAGCAAGTAATAGAATCAAATTAGATTGATGCAAGCCGCAATCATGCGGGACCACTTCACTAGCTTCTGTTAATGTTTGCTTATCAAGTCTAACGTAGTCATGTTTGCGTGCATAAGATATTTAATTGCAGTGCTAAATATGAAAATATTTCGGACTATTTTTCACAAACTCGTTAACTTGTATATAGTTGTGTAGTTTGTAATTTCCCATCGCCCTTAAGGATATCATTCGGAGAAGAGAGTATATGTTTTGAGTCTTTGTTCATACTGTGACAGTCTTGTGACCAACCCAGTTGAGCTCGATGTGCTTCCTGACCTCCTCGTCCATCTTGCACACGTATCTCCTCACCATCTCCGGACTCAGGTAGCCCTGCAGTGCGCGGCGGACCTGCTTCAGCTCGTCGCCGTCGAACGTCAGCACCGACCTCCCGACCAGGGCTCTCAGCGCACTTGTCTGCGTCAAGATGAGGCCGTCGTTGGCGAATATGAAACGGTTGGCCGCAGGCCCGGCCAGCAGAACCGTCGGCGAGCCCAGCACCGACATCTTGGACACCGGCCCGTACTTCTTGATCCGGTCTCTGAACCACTGGTCGTCGGTGTTGCTGCGGAAGGCGCGGAGGAGGGCGAAGGTCTGGCCGATGACCGGCACTCCGAGGTTGCCGGGCGGGAGGTTGTAGGACGAGTAAAACCTGTGGTGTTTGGTGAGGAGGTGGAGGAGGAGTGCAGGCACGAGGAAGGCAAGTGGTGCTGCGACCAGCAGGGAGAAAGCCATTGGAAGTTAAGATGACGGCTTCTGGTTGTTGCTGCACGAGTGGCGAGGTTGCATGTAGACTTGTATAGGCGAACTAGGAGCTGGGTCCTTTTGCCCCTTGTATCATTGGTGTGTGTTTGGAATACAGAAATTTCGTAGGACAACACAGAAGACCATATAGTACTTCCGATAGACTCCGGTAAAATCCCCACGATCTACCGGGGCCTTAAGTAACCAAAAAAATAATGATTGTTTGTACGATCCAAAAGCTGTGAGCAATAACTAATTCCAGCACGTGAATGGACACGTGAATGTGACTTGGTGGAGCTGATTAGTGTAATTTTATGTCCAAGCATGGGAATTGTAATTTTCATATTCACGTTTAATTGTGGGCACGAGAAATAACTAAACTCCCTCTATAAGTTGTAATATTTCATATTCACGTTTAACTGTGGGCATATCCAGAATAGTAGTATTCCAATAGGACTCTACCCGTAGTTAGCCCAGCCCTGTTTGTTTTCACTTAAAATTATTATAATCTAGCTTATATGTGCAGATTATATAAGCTAGCTTATAATAAGCTGATGGGAAATAAGCTGTCAGGTGTTTGGCAGCTTGGATTATCAGAGTTATGAATTGTTGTATTCGAATGTTTAAAGACTACAATGCCCTTGAGCTTATAATGTTTAAAGATTGGGGAGTTAATGAATGGCAAAGGTGGGTAATTTTTCTGAAGTTTTATGGTCATTTAGATAAAGGTGATCTATAAGTGAAATAAGCTCCTTTTGAGCTTATTAGATTACAATAATCTGGGCTATTAGATTATAATAAGCTACCTTATAATTTGGACTGTTTGTTTCCACTTATGATTATAAGCTAGATTATCATAATCTTAAGTGGAAACAAACAGGGCCTATATAAGGAGAGGCACGTT
This sequence comes from Bonia amplexicaulis, assembly GCA_036346245.1. Classification (NCBI taxonomy): domain Eukaryota; kingdom Viridiplantae; phylum Streptophyta; class Magnoliopsida; order Poales; family Poaceae; genus Bonia; species Bonia amplexicaulis. The sequence continues at coordinate 406,172 of JAYGGG010000463.1, read as the reverse complement.
CGAGATTTGCCAGCGTTTATTTCTAGCCGGACGTTTAGCTTAAATGACACCAATATAGGGCTAACCCGGCATTTAATGGGATTAGGGGGCGTTTAAGTTCTACCGTGTATAGAAATGACGTCGGCTTTAGAGTCTACCGTGGGTGAAAACGGATCAGATATGATCGAATAGTCTCAAATATGAATACGAATATATATTTTTAAAATGAATACAATACGAATTCGAATATTCTCAAATACGGATACGAATATTCTCGGATACGAATACAGATATTTTTTAATACGGATTTTCTCGGATACGAATATCGGATTAAACGGATTTCTAGCGGTTTTGCCAATTTTTCACTGGTTTTTGACCGGTTACCAGTTTTAAACCACCTAAATTCAAATTTTGAATCACAAAATTTGTACGGATTTTTCATGGGTTCTAGAAACAGATCGAATACAAATTGAATAGTCTTGAATACGAATACGGATACGAATATTCTCGAATATGAATGCGAATACGAATATTCTCACATACGGATACGAATATTCTCGAATACGAATACAAACATTTTCAAATACGGATTTTTCTTACCATATTCGTGTTTTCTCGAATACGAATATCATATAAAATGAATTATCTGTTACTGTTTTCCACCCCTAACCGCAGCCTTATAAACGCTGGCCTAATTGAAATTAACGTGTCATATATAAGTGACGGCCTAGGTTCTACTACAGTGTTTATACTGTTGAGAAATAAAGAATTTCAACGTAAATCCCCGCGACCAATCACCAAAGAACACCAAGACAATAATTCAGAGAGAAACTAGGAACATAGTCTTTATTAATTTCAGATCTAATTTTCTTATACATAGGATTCTCTATTTGTAGTCTAAACCCTTCAGGAGTAATATTGGTATTTACCTACACCGTAACCTTCTTGATTTCGTAACACTCCCTCTTAGGCGAATACCACGTCATGCATATGCTTTATTAAAAACTCTTCCAGAAAACCCAATGGAAAAAGGGATGGAGAAAAGAGTATATTGCATACGTTTTTTGTGTCGCACTTGTTGTCTCATTAAAAACCTTTACGTGAAAAAACTTTCGGAAACTCACAAAGGAAAAAAGAGTACAATATAGTATCTTCAGGATCATGTAAGTCTTTCGGTCTTACATTAGGGCTATGGTTCATAGATTTACTCCCCTTGAATCTTGTAATTCTCTAAGTTGCATCATCCCTATGCCTCAAACGTACTTCTATAAACTGGAGGCTGGGATAGATTTTGTAAATAAATCTGTCAGATTATCATAGAAACTAGCCTCCAATAACTTTATCTCCTTGTTCTTCTAGAGTTCGTGAGGATAGAAGAATTTAGGAGCAAAATGATTTGTGATATTGCTCTTAACGTAGCCTATTTGCATTTGTGCCACACAAACTGCATTATTTTCATAGATAATTGTGGGGTTATTGATGGTGTTTGTGCCACATGACTTCTTGATATGATTAATCATCCGTCTGAGCCAAACACATTATCGTGAGGCTTCATACAATGCGATTATTTCTGAGTGGTTAGTAGATGTAGCTACTAAGGTCTGCTTAAATGATCGCCAAGAATTAGTTGTACCATCACAAAGAAATACAAATTCTATGTGGGATTTCACATTATGTGGATCAGACATATATCTTGCATCTGTATATTAAACCAAAGTTAAGTCTTGATTCTTCGAGAAAAAAAATCCTATATCTTGCGTACCCTGAAGATACATGAGGAGAGTTTTAATACCAGCCCAATGTCTTTGTGTTGGGGCTACGCTGTATCTAGCTAACAAGTTTACTGCAAAAGCAATGCCCTGTCTTGTGCAATTAGCAAGATACATTAGTGCCCCAATGGCACTCAAATATGGAACTTCTGGTCCATGAATTTTCTCATTTTTCCATCCTTGGTATAAATGGATCTTTGTCTGCTTTTAGGGACTGTACGACCATCAAGGTATGTTGTCAAAGGTAATGAGCAAAAGGTCTACAAGCTATCCAAGGCACTTATGGCATGTGACAAGTGCCAAGGGCGTGGAATATGTGCATGGACAAGTGTTTGAAGAGTCTTGGTTTTAGCAGATGCACTTAGGAGCAAGTTGTATATATGCAAAGAACTGTAGAGGAAGTTTTGATTGTTGGTGTGTATGTTGACGATTTAATCATCACCGGCTCAAGCGCAACTAACTCAAGGCATACAAGCAGCAGATGATGCAAGAATTTGATATGAGCAATCTTCGTTTGTTCTCATACTACCTTGGAATTGAGGTAGATCAGCTAGATGACTGGATCACCTTGATGCAGTCGGCTTATGCAAGAAAATTGTTGCATCAATTCGGTTTAGCCGAATGTAATCCAACCCGAAGTCCTCTACAACCAAGAATTTAGCTTGGGAAGGATCCTGATGGAGGGCTTATAGATCCAGTAGAGTATCGGAAAATGATTGGATGTCTTCGATATCTGACCCATACTCGTCGAGACATTTCATATGCAGTCGACTTGGCTAGCAGGTATATGGTAAGGCCCACTATCAAGCATCAACAAGTGGTGAAGCATATACTTTGGTATGTAAAGGACTCACTCGATTATGGTCTGGTATATGTGAGAGGACAAGATGAAGAAACACTTGTTGGTTACTCTGACAGTGACCACTCTGGTGATGTCGATGAGAGGAAGAGCACATGCGGAATGGCATTTTATCTATATGGAAATCTAATTTCCTAGTGTTAACAGAAGCAGAAGACAGTGTCATTGTCCTCCTGTGAAACTAAATTAATGGCAGCAATAGCCGCATCATGCCAAGCGTTGTGGTTGCAGAACTTGCTTAATGAAGTAACATGTAGAAACTTCAGACTTGTCACAATATTTGTTGACAACAAGTCAGCTTTGGCCTTGAAGAAGAACCTAGTCTTTCATGGGCATAGCAAACATATAGACACACGATTTCATTTCATTCCGGAGTGTCGAAGCAGGCTAGATCAGAGTTGAGTTCATCTGCACCGTGATCAGTGAGCAGATATACTCACAAAGGAGCTGGCCAAAGTCAAGTTCGTAGAGCTTCGGCACATGCTGGGCGTGAATGATTTGGGAAAAGTCTAAATTAGGAGGGAGAATATTAGTAATAATCTTAGACTTTGTTTCTCAATTCAGTGTTGTACCGAGTCATATGGAGCTCGTTGTTGGAAATAATCTTGTTTAGAAGTGTATGAAAATTTTGGTAGTAATCGAAGTTGAATTGTAATCGGAATAAAAAATTGAAGTCGTATCCGAATTAGACTCGTAGTCGGAAACTGAGTGCAAGTCATAGAACTTGGGTATTTAAGGAAGAGTTATGTAATCAGTTTATGTACCAAGCCAGTGCACCAAGAAAACGCCAAACAGAGGCGAGTAATAAAGGAGAGAAAAGCAAACCCTGAGCGTGTTTGAGAAAACTAGCAGACGTGGTCGAAGACGACCTACGACCACGGAAAATGTGGTCGTAGAGGCTTACGACCACGGCAAATCTTCAGCAAAGGTGGTCAAAAGGCGTTCGACCATAACAAACCTGAAGAAGGCGTGGTCGGGAGGAGATACGACCACGGCGAAGAAAGATTGAAGGTGAACGGAAGACGTACGACCGCAACGAAGGGAATTGAACATGGTTAGAGAAGGCTACGACCACGTTATGGAGTTGAATGTGGTCGAAGGAAGCTACGACCACATTGTGAAGTCGCTGAACATGGTCAATAGAGGCTACGACCACGTTGAGAAGTTTACGACCACGCTGTGAGAACTCAAGAAGGCTTCGACCACGGTGTGAGTGGTTGAAAGGAGGTGCAACTACGCCGTGAAGATTTGAACGTAGTCGGAAGGGACTCCGACCACGTTGAACGGAAGTGAACGTAGTCGAAAGGGAATTTTGACTGCGGTGAACAGTGATCGCCAGTATCACTGCGTGATCGTGGAGGAGTTCGATCACGGTATTTTGAGTGGCTGAAGGAAGGGCAGCGCGGCGACAAAGAAGAGCGGTCGAAACCTCAATAACAGGTTTTCGACCACAAAGAAAAAGCGATCGGTAGAGCGATTGAGCGGTCGCAAGCTTTTAGGAGCCGGTCGGAGCCGGTCGTAAGCACTCTGAACTGGTCGTAACCAATTGTCAGCAGTCGTAAAGATTTTGGAGAAGTCGTAAGACTTCCAACACTCGTGCTTGTTCTCTGTGTGACTTAGTAGTTGGTTTTGTAGTTGGTCCAGGGTGTTATGCGGATCGTGCGTTGCATGATTCGGAATGTGCGTGCATGTGTGCATAAGAAGCAGATCGCCCATGTGTTGCGGACTGAGTAGAAAAGTTAGCTTCAGTCTGTTATTTGGTTAGTTAAGTTCAGCTAGAGCGTTTTCCTTTGTGCTGCTCACAATCCGACAATAAGAAGACCGAAAAAAAACCAAAGCTTCAGTTTTTTCGGCTCTGAACATTGCAGTGTGTTCAGTTGTTTCTTGCAGAGCTCTGAACTTGCACATCTCGCGTGTGTGCACATTAATCCGTGTGATTCTTTGACAGGTTCTTGGATGTGAGCAGCAGGCTGGAATCTGAAACTAACAGGCGTGGCCATAGCCATTTAATTGCCGTACGTGTCTCAATCATGAGGTTTATTTATCCACGCCAGAAACGCGGGCGGATAAAATCAACGCACAAATTTCACGTTACTGCGAGTCCGGACCATGCCGATAGCGTATGGATGGCCAGCAACATGTGATCGATGCTGCCTTCTGTCCTAGTCGAACCATACAATTCCCTACGTGCATATATAACTACATCGGCAGCCAGCAATTCTTTTACTCCCAAGAGACATTTGTGGCCTGCTGCCCCTACGACCAGGTATATATCGAATCAAAGTCACTTACCGTATTCACAAAAAATAGCAGTATGATAATCGTATTGATAAAAATATCGTTTTTGCCATCGTCGGCAGGCGCCTGCCACCTGGCGGCTGGACTGCAGGCAGCCTATCGCCCAGGGAGCAGGCGGTGGCAAGCCTGCCGCTCAGCCACCAGGCGGCAGGTAATTAGACCGGCTAATTAGCCAGCTTAATTACCTATCATAATTTTTAAATGTGTAAATATAGCAAATGAGCTCAAAAAAATTTGACATTTTTGGTGGAGCTTCCCAAGGCATTGTGGTATATTCTATAATTATTTTGTAATTTTTTGAGCCCATTTGCCATCTCTAAAAGTTCATGGAACAACACATAATTAACTAGTCGATTAAGCAGTTATATGCCGCTCTAATAATGTTTAGAGGTAGCAAATAGTTGTGAAAATTTACAAAAGTTTTATGGAGATTTCTTATATAGAGTGCTACGTTGTGTAATATTTACGTAATTTTTTGCACAAGATTGCTATCTCTAAAAATTATTTAAACATAGTATAATTAAATAGGTAATTAAGCACTAATGAACAGGGCTAATGAACTGCCGCTCGGCCACCAGATGGCAAGCCTGGTGCTGTCCAGTGGCCAGATGGCAGGTCATTAGGCCCACCTCTATTGGTGCTTAATTATCCAATTTAATTACGCGATGCTTAAATAATTGTTAGAGGTAGCAAAGTGGTGCAAACACAACGTAGCACACTGTATATGGAAGCTTCACAAAAAAATTCATAATTTTTCATAACCATTTGCTACCTCTAAACTTCTTAGAGCGGCACATAAATGTTTAATTGCCTAGTTAATTATGCATGTTCCAAGAATTTTCAGAGGTAGTAGATGTCCTCAAAAAATTGCAAAAAAATTACACAACATACCATGATGCTTCAGGAAGCTCCAAAAAAATGTCATATTTTTTTGAGCTCATTTGCTATATTTACAAATTTAAAAAAATATAAATTATGAATTAAACAATAATTAAGCCGGCTTAATCACCTGCTGTCCCGTGGGCGGGCAGCAGGCGCCTGCCGTCTGGTGGGCAGGCGACAAGCGCCTATCATCTACTCACAGGCAACAGGTTCCACGCGTCGTCTACTCCGCACTGCCCCCCGCCCACCGGACGACATAAACAATATTTTTGTCCATACACTGCGCATACGGCTATTTTTGTAAATACGATGTGTAAACGTGCCAAAAATGGCTTTGATTTGGTGTATACCATTGTGTATGTATAGGACGTCATGGCTAGCTTGGTCTCATCGATCCTTCTTGTCGTCTCCTCCGTCCTCCTCGCCACCGCGGCCTATTTCCATCCTACGACGCAAGCATCTCCACCGCCACTACCATGCACCTCCACTTCTACATGTTGGGATATAGATAGGTTATACTAGCGTAAATTAAAATTTTTTGCCACGTAAACCAGGAAGCTATACGAATAAGAGATCATGGATTGTTACCACTAAACGCGCAGTGCAACAGAACTATGGTTGAAGCAGCTGATTCAACGAAGAGCACGTCGGTGTAGTGGTAGTAGTCGATCATCCTACGCCCAACCATCTCCTCCTCACGATCATCCCGATCAGCACCGCAGTCGCAGCAGCGCCTCTACTAAGATCTACACATCTAGGGATGGAGCATCGTGTGTCGCTGTGCTAGCATCAGCGTGCACGGCAAGAGGATGAGAGGTGGTGGCTAGGGTTTTAACGAGTGTGTTTTCGGGATACTACCTTCAGCCCCTACATATCTGCTTATATAGTCTCCAATCAGATCCATATCCGATACGAGTAGAGATTGAATCCCACTGGAAGCTATCATCCAGCCCCTTATCGTTCTAGCCCATTAAATGTGTGACCCTGTAGGTTCATGTGTATTTGGCCATGGGCCAAAAACCTCCTTTCTGGCCCAGAAGTCGGTAGCGGTCCTTAACAGGATATAATGACTCCCAAACATACATAAAGATCATATCACACGAACCTATATAGCACTTATGTATCGATCCCTTTGCCTCATGATACCAGATCAAACTCAAGACGAGAAGTGTGCCATCCTATGATAGCTCGATCCTTCACTCGAACCTATAATAGATTACTCAGTTATGATTGACTCTTCAACCACATTCGGCATGGCCATGCACTTTCTTCATTCAACCACATCGATGGACCCAGAGATATCTCTCCTGTTATATAGGAGGGGAAAATTCCATCTTGATCACTCATATTCCTTCGCATGTTTTATAGTAAATCCAAAAACTACCTTTGTAACCACCCAATCACGGAGTAGTATTTAGTAGCCCCTAAACAAACTATTACACATGTAGGAAATAATGATGATCTTAGGTCTAAGGATCCTACATGCACTATGTATGAGGTCAACTAATGACACTTAAGAATATAACATATCCCACAGCGTCTCATGGTGGGTCAATCCAACATCATGTTCTCTGACATGTGTCCACATTATTGATTTAATATTTGACATCAATGATCCGTGAAACATGATTATCAAATAATACGTGTGTTGATCCATAAATCATAATTGTCCTATATAATGATATAAGATCAGGGATAATTTAGAATAACATCAAAACATGAATAAAGAGTTCCACGAACAAGTCACATACTTATTGATCAATATGAAAGGTATTTATTCAAGGGACAAAATAACATATTATGCGAAAGATCATAAACTTAGAAGTGGTACAATCATCTCCATGATTGCCTCTAGGGCATATCACTAACACTACATGCACAAGACTAGGAATACAGATAGGCTAAACTAGCACGCAATATAAATTCTATCACATAAACTATAAAGCCATGCGAGTAAGAGGTCATAGATTGTTACTAGTAGACGTGAAGTGCAGCAGAAGAAGAGTTGGAGCAGCCTGGTTCAACATCACGCGCATCAATATAGTGAAAGTACTCAATTGTCCAACATATTTGGCAGCCAATCGTCTCCTCCAGCAGCCCTTCATGTTCCTCATGTACATTACTAAAGAGTCCCCTTAGTTGAGCTTTACGTTATGGGCCATTAAGGTGTGAAGCCCATACGAACAGATCATATCTGAACCAGTTTATTCAAACCCATGTAAGTGTATGCCCTTGTAGTTTCGTCTATACTCACCCGTGATCCGGAAACCCCTTTCCAATGTACAAGTCAATAGCTATCCCTAGTAGGACATAGAGACCCCGAAATACACATAAAGATCATATCAGACGAACTTCTATAGTGCTCATGTGCTTATCCTTTGCCTCATGGTACCAAATTAAACTTAAGGTGAGATGTGTGTCATCCTACGATAACTCGATCCTACACTTGATATTGTAGTGGATTATTTGGTTGTACTTGACTTCTCAACTAAAATCGGTATGGCCATGTACTTCCCTAATCCAACCACATTGAGGAGCCTAGAGATATCTCTCTCGTTAAAAAGAAGGGGTAAATTTCATCTTGATTGCTCACATCCCTCTTCATATTTCTTAGTAAACATGAAGGCTACTTTTATGTCTACCCATTTACGGGTAACGTTTCACAACCCCTAAGTAAACTATTACACATATAAACAATAATAACGACCTCAGATCTAAGGATGTCACATATACTATACATAAGACCAATTGATGACACTTAAGAATATAATAATTTCCACATGGTCTAAAAGTGGGTCAATCGAACACTATGTTTTCTAACATATGTCTCCATTATTAATTTGATATCTCGTATCCATGATCCGTGAAACATGATCATCAATCAATATGTGTGCTGATTAATAAATCACAACTGTCCCACATAATGATATAAAATGAAGGATGTTTAGAATAACATCATAAGCACAAATAGAGAGTCTCACAAACAAGTCAAATACTTACCGATCAATATAAATGATAGTTCATTCAAGGGACAAATCAATATAAATGATAGTTCATTCAAGGGACAAAATAACGTATTATTCAAAAGTTCGTAAATATAGAAGCGATACAATTATCTCTACGATTGCTTATAGGACATATCACTAACAATCTCCTACTTACATTAGAGTCAATCATGTTAGTATCTAATACACATAGCTCTTGTGTGCACCTTATGTTTTGGTTGTGGGAGAGGCGAATGGATCAGGAATATTCAAATACATGTGCACTTTGCATATCTTCACATTACCTCTTTCAACAATCTCACGAATAAGGTGATATCACCAAAGTATGTGCTTAGACTTTTGATACGATCTAGGATCCTTAGCTTATGCAGTGGCTCCTCTATTATCAGCTCCTTATCAATGTACGTATGTTGACTTAATCCAATTAGCCTTTTAGATTTATCCCTATAGATGCTTATGCTCAAAAAATATGCTGCATCTTCTAAGTCTTTCATAGATAAATTATTTCTTAATTAAGGCTTAATAGGTTGAATCATAAAAATATCATTATCGATCAACAATATGTCATCCACATATAAATAAAAAAAACAAGAGCGCTCCCACTAACCCTTTCGTAAACACAAGGTTCTTCTTCATTTTTGATGAAATCAAAGCCTTTGACTACTTCATCAAAACAAATGTTCCAACTCCAAGATGCTTGCTTCAATCTATAAATAGATTTCTGAAGCTTACATATCTTCCTAGCATTATGTGGATCGACAAAATCTTTAGGTTACACCATGTAAGCATCCTCACTTAGCATTCTATTCAGGAAAGCCACTTTGACATCCATCTGCCATATCTCATAATTGAAATATACAACAATAGCTAGAATAATCTGGATAGACTTAGCCATAGTGACAGGTGAGAAGATCTCATCGTAGTCAACACCTTGAATTTATTTGAAACCCTTTGCCACCAATCATGCTTTATGAGTGTGAAAATATCCATTCATATCTATCTTTTTCTTAAAAAGACCCACTTGCACTCAATGGTTTGAACACCATCAGGTGGATCAACAAAGTACCAAACTTGATTATTATACATGCATTCTATCTAAGATCTCATGGCTCCAAGCCATTTCTTAGAGTCTGAGCCCATCATCGCTTCGTCATAAGTCTTAGGCTCATTATTATCTAACAATAAAATGTAACATCCCAGCCAAACAATGACCTGGAATGCTACTAAACTAAAATTAAACAATAATAACTAAGTAAGTCATACAAAATTTCAGCAGAACCTCCTTTGTTTACGGTCTAAGTTAGATGTTTCAACATACATATTTAAAAGAAATAAATAACATCAAGTAATATAATCAATTCTAAACAATATTGGCTTAAAAAAAAGAATACCAGAACATTCATAGTTATATAATCTAAATAAAGAGCAGAAGCATCTTAAAAGAATTCTAATCCTTTATTACAATTTAAATCCGGCAATCAATAATCATCTTCTACTTAAGTAATTCATGCAACTATTATTTAATTTCCTCTCTTTCATCCACTGTAAATAGAACGTGCAAAGTGCAATAAAGCTAATCTTTCCTTTTTCCCATGCATACTGATCTCATAAAGGTACCTAAAAAAACACAACAACAGCAAGAGCGAATCCAACGACTCAGCAAATATAATAGATAGTAACAAGAATATTCATAAACATCACTTCACAAATTCATCCATCAACCATATAAATAAGCCATGCTATGCAAGATGGTCAAAAATCTCGTTATTATTTTCTCTTCTGCATTTTACCGGTAATGCAAAGTGTGCATCCGTCGATGCACACCCATGCCTGTACCATCTGGTACAGGGACCAATTGCCCATACTCCGCAAGTATGGGGACCTTTAGCCCGTCATGTCATCAACATGACGGGGACCTAGGCGCTTGGTCATCTCGTGACCAAGACTTCAATAAATCAGCATGATGCATATACGTGAATGTCTCAATAAATAAAATTTGCATCCAATATCTATGCATTAGAAATACTCATTAACACTTAAAATTGCAATCGACCATAAACGACACCAATACATCTTTACCATAACCATGAAAACATATACTCATAATATAAATCAAACATCAACAAGTCATCAAACATCAACAATCCACACTATCAATTTTTAAACCATCATTATACTTGTCTTAACCGCGAGAAAACGGGGGATGTGCAGAAGGTGCTGCCCCTGGGATCCGTCCTCCACCTGAATAATAATTATAATATTTGCTAAGATAACATCAGTGGACCTTTGCCCAAATAAAACAATCACAAACTAGTAAATTCGTCTAACTTGGTTCTAATCCCCAAATCCTACAGGTCATCCTGCCTCCTCTGTGAACAGTCAATTTCAAAAATTCATATCTATTGGTACGGGCGTCCGAATAGGGTGTTCTTAGACTTTCTGGAAAGATAATTAATTTATCTAACTAAACCTAGTTGGTTAGCTTCACTGATTGGGCCATCTTCTACCCGTTCCATCCAGTTTTCTAAAACATCAATTTCACATCGGGTTCTCTGGACAGCGCACTAAAAGTGCCATAACTTTCACCCCGAGTGTTCGAATCATGATTTCTTGACCTTTCTGGAAATATAAGACAATTATCTACAACTTTAATAATACGGAGATCCTCTGATTCTCCAGTTTTCTAATCTCACAAACCAATCTACCAAAACCTGACAGAAATCTCCCAATCTGCAGAACAGTCCTACAAGGAAAATCATAACTTCTGCTACAAAAGTCCGAATAATGCGTTCTAGCACTTGATAGAAACATAACAACGTCATCTACAACTCTCTAGGAGAAGTCCAGATCTGAATCCCCACGTAACTACCCCAAAATGGTCGTCTAACACAATCTATCCTAGCAGTCCAGAATACCGATATTGCAACAACTAGAAAAAAATGCATCTAATTGGGGAACAACGGGGATAACCCTTGACGAGCCGATATAGACGACGATGAACGCCCTACGAACTCCTCCTCTTCTCGTTTCCCCTTTTTCCTTTTCTCTTCCCTTCCTCCTGATCCAATCGCCTTGCTGCGATTGATCTCCTTCCTCCGCTCTACCGGCAGCGAATGGAGATCTTTTCACCGGCAATGGAGGAGAGGGAGGGGAGGAGCTGCTGGAGGGCGGTGCAAGGGGAACAGAGGGAGGGGTGGTGGCGGAAGGCGAGATAAAGGGAGGCGGTGCAAGGGGAGGGACGGCTAGGGTTGGAGGTGGCGCCTCCCTCTTGGCAGATTTTCTCTGGGCCAAGGCCCGAGCCAGTGTTGTTCGAAAAATTTAGAAAATCCCTAAAGAAATTTGTTATTTCATTCTTTTCTTCAAGGTCCCTCTCCCAATTAAACAATTATTCCTCGAAAGATTTTTGGGATATTACATTCTACCCCCCTTATACAAAATTTGACCCCGAATTCTATCCATGCATACACTAAAGATTAATTACGACTAACTTAATCATAAAAACACACACCTGTTATGAATAATTCTGGATATTGTTCACGCATGCGAGACTCCAATTCTCAAGTAGCCTCCCTCTCGGTCTGCTGCGACCAGAGCACCTTGACATACTTTAAAGTTTTATTCCTCAATACCTTTTCTGATCTTTCCAGAATTCGTACTGGCTTGGACTCGAAGGACAGATCTTGTTCAAGTATCAATGTTTCCAGTGTAATATGAAGCTCCGGATCTCTTAGGTACTTCCTCAACATAGACACGTGAAACACGTTATGCACCCCGCGCATAGACTCAGGAAGATCCAAATGGTATGCCAATTTCCCGATTCGAGCTAGGATCATGAAAGGCCCAACGTACCTCGGGTTAAGCTTCCCTTTGGTACTGAACCTCACTACACCCTTGGTGGGAGATACTCTCAAAAGTACATGATCCCCTACTTCAAATTCCAGATCCCTTCTCCTTACATCAGCACAACTTTTCTGCCTGCTCTGAGCGGCCAACAAATTCTGCCTCACGAAGGCCACCCTTTCAATTATCTTCTGGACTCAATCCGGACCCAAAACTGTCTTCTCGCCCACCGCTTCCCAACAAAGGGGCGACCTGCACTTACGGCCATACAACACTTTAAATGGTGTAGCTTTGATACTTGAATGGTAGATGTTATTATAGGCAAACTCCGCTAAGGGCAACTGATCCTCTCAACTACCCTTCCAAGACAACACACATGACGTTAGCATGTCCTCCAAGGTCTGAATTGTACGCTCCAACTGTCCATCTGTCTATGGATGAAATACCGTAATCAGGCGGAGCTGGGTGCCCAATGCACTCTGCAAACTCTCCCAGAACTTAGAGACAAACTTGGCATCTCTGTCAGAAATTATAGTCTTTGGCACTCCGTGAAGTCTCATAACCTCCCGCACATAAATAGGAGCCAAATCACTTGCTGAGTTGGTCGTGCGGATGGGAATGAAGTGCGTTGACTTGCTGAATCGATCCACTATCACCCAAACCGCATCCTTGCCTCGTGGTGACCGAGGCAACGCAACCACAAAGTCTATAGAAATATCATCCCAAGGACATTGAGGGACCTCTAATGGCTGTAGCAATCATGTTGGTATTTTATGTTCTGCCTTTACTTGCTGACAAATACCACAAGAGCCCACATAATTAGCTATACTCACTTTCATTCTTTTCCACCAGAAATTCTGCTTCAAATCACGATACATCTTTGTCTCTCCTGGATGAACAATATAGGGGTTACGATGTGCTTCTCTCAAAATATCACCCTTAACCTCCGCGTTCTGTGGCACACAGAGGCGTCCTTTAAAACGCATTGCACCAGTCTCATCCAACCTGAAATTCCCTTCTTTGCCCATTTCCATACGCTTCCTGACCCTCTGCAGTAACTGATCATGCTGTTGTGCTTCCTGCACACGCTCTGGAATGGCTGACTCTAAGATCAACTGTGTCTCCACCCGTGCCGTGCCCGCATAACAATAAGATATCCCCATACGGTTAAAATCAACAAAAAGACAATCCAGAGTAGCAGGCATCGCCTTGCGACTAAGTGCATCGACCACCACATTGGCGCCACCTGCCATGCATATGCATATGAATGCTTTCATGCTATGCTCCACATCACTCTTTCCCAGCGGGATAAGAGGTGCATCGTATTACGACAATATACGATGATGTACCGGTACGGTCGCGGCTAGGTGCGGCGACATCCACATATGCAAATGACATGATATGGTATGAATGATATGATAATCATAAATCACATTAATCCATCCTCAAAGGAGCATCATCATGCTCACAACATATCAACATCCACAAGTTCACCACTTGTTTATTTTTATATTCCACATTCACACATTAAGCAAAATTCCACATGACTACTAGCAGTTTATCAACATATCAATTGGTCAATACTTGCCAACATCACCACATTTAGAATATCATGCAATCATGACATAATGTATCAAATTACGATAATAATGTAAATTGCAAGTAGAAGGAATAACGAGTTAAACGGTAGCAACCACCGCTACATTTACTTGCCTCAACCGATGAAGCGAAGCAAATCAAGAACGCTCAGGGACAAGACCACGTGTCCAAAAGGCATCTCTCAGCACAAAGCAACATCATACAAACATGACTAAAATAATTATAGACGTCGCTAGAACCCCGAACCCGCACAAACTCCTCTCCGCTCAACAATTCAGCAAACTACCCTCTGCAGCAGTGCTGCTTAACATATTGATCCAATTACAGCAAACGATACCTCTTTGTATTCATCACTTAAAAGCCTACACTTTTCATGTAGAACACATATTTTTATTTTGATCACAGCTAAGTGTAATTTAATGCCCAAAACAGAGGAAGATCTATGTTCTAGCAGACTGGACAGCAACAATCAAATGCATCCCAACAACAGTATAGAGGTCTAAAAAATCTTAAATTTATACAGCAGCTAGATTACCAAATTCTCTACAACTTTCTCAATAACGGCAATGATCATAAAAATCATTTACTACCTCAAATTCACAGTTTAATAGCAGTCTGTCCAATTCTGCTCGCCTGACGAACAGCGGTATTCCCGACCCTGTAACTCCCAGATCCCACAGCCAAACATTCCGAAAAAAATACAGGAGATGCGTTTTGAAGCCCTCTATAACTTTTCTTTTGGGACGGTCCGCAGAAAAATCGTTTGATGGGTCGAAACCGCGAAAACAGACACGCTGAGCGAGTCAATCTACAGGCAGACAACAGGTAATCTCTAATCGGGCAATGAAACTATTAATCCCCTTCAAAATCCGTGCCAAGAACCCTAATTATTCTGAAAAGCATAGAGTTTGGGATGGAAAAATTTACCTAGATGAGGGATCACCCCTCTTCTTTCCTCCTCGTCTTCTTCTCCTTCCTTCTCTTCTCCTTCTTCTCCTTCTCCTTCCTCTCCTTGGCTCCAAGGGTAGCAGCAATGGGGGATGTGGGGTGCCAACCAGGAGAGGGTGCGGTAGGAGGTGGGAAGGGGGTGGCTGTGGGGTGGGGAAGGGAAGAGTGGCTAGGGTTTTGGGAGGGTGAGGGAGGTGCGGCCACCCTTGGGCCTCGGCCCAAAGTGGTCGACCCACTCCCGTGCACCCACTCAGAGTTTTTATTTAATTATTAACTTATTTTATTCATTTTACATTATTCCACAATTTTATTTTTCATTCCATGATTTCGAAAAACCGGCGACTCCGCGATTAAATTTAAAGCCAACGCCGAAACGACGTTCAGGGTAGTACATTCTCCCCACCTAAAAATGATTCGTCCTCGAATCTATCTCCTCAACCCACGGGACAAAAAAACAATCAAGGAAAAAACAACCAAAGAGTAGAGCATCCCAAGGATAGAACATCCTAAGAGAACAACAACTACGGGTTCTCACTCGCCTCGAAGAACTCAGGTCCTTCTTCTACATTTGAACTTCAAGCTCCCACGTCACCTCCTGCTCGGACTGATTCGTCTAGAGGGCCTCCACATACCTGGTGGCCCTCTTCCTCATGACCAACTCCGACGAGTCCACGACATGTGCCGGTCAACGCCGAGCACCCGCAAATCTTTTGCCGGCTCTGAGCGGCCAACAGATCCTGCCGTTCTAGCAAAATTCTCTGCCACAACTATCAAGCCACTATCTAATACCATCCTCCTTAAAATATTTTTCTCTATATGTTATAATCGGGATAATACATTGTACCCCTTTTAAAGAATTCGACCACAGATTCCACTCATAACATTTTACTCGAAGCACAATCAATAACTTTTACAAATGTAACACAACCACAAGAAGAATAAAGCATTCTCAAGTAACACACTAGCAACCAGTTTTCCTTCAAAGGACCACGATCCAAATCAAATGATTCACCACAAAAACATTTACACTCTCCAAATAGATATTTGGAGAATCCACACTGCAAATGTCCGGCCGCCGCCAGCGCCTCCCCTCTTGGTTTTGTGCCACTCTCCGGCCACCGCCAAGCGCCGGAGCGCCGGCGAGCCGCGCGCCTGAGCCCCACCTCCAGCAAGCGCTGCCTTGTCAGCATTTATGCATGCATGGCATCCGCGTGGCAGCCCAGTGGCAGCCACGTTGGCTTTGGTTGCCACGTCATCCGTGAACCGAGTCCATGGTGAACCTAGCCAACCCGTGAGCCCAATCCACCGTAAACCCGACCTTACCTGTCAATGTAATAAAATCATTTCTAATGTAAAAATAATTTAGCCGAAAATGAAAAGGCAGTACTGACGTCATAAATTGATTTTTCAGTATAAAAATAATTCCAAAAATCAGTCTTTTTCTTTTTCATTAGTTTTAAACTTCCGGAAGCCCGTATTTCTTCATTTTAACTCCGATTTAACCCGTTCAAAATTTTAAATTATTCTAAAATCCTAAACTATCTATTTATATACATTTTTTTGAATTTTTGAAATTTATTTGAATTTGTTTTGGTTCTTCGCATGTAGACTACGACGAATCCGGAAAGTTTTACTTCGACGACTCGCACCAGGACTTCGAGCAAGGCAAGTTACGCCTTTGACCATATTGTTCCCAGTAATTTACAGTATTTATATTGTTTTTAAATTAATATGCATGCATACTTTTATTCAAATTAGTTCAAATGTGATTTAAACTTTAGTTACACCAAATTCCTTTGCGTATTGCCAAATTTGATATTGAACAATCATGCCTTGTCACCCTAGATGAAAATCTAGTTAGTACACTAGTATTAACTAAAAATTTTGTAGAATTGCTTAGCCATGCTTAGAATAATTTAGGTGGGAAGAATTGTTTCACGCAAAATGATGACATGTAAAATCTATTCTTGACTTTGGTGAGTCAAGAAAGTCTATGAAATTTTGATATATAAAATCATAAAATCTGATTTAGACTTAGGCATTGGTATGGTATTGGGTGCTTACTGGCATGCCTTGTTGTTTGGTGACACAATGTCGACTGCCAAGCACAAGGGGTATGTGGTTGGGCCTAAGTTAAATTAAGGACCGGTCTATGAGCTACTACTACAAAGTCACACCGTACAATTACAAGTCTGGTATGGGATGGACCTAGCTAAGTAATTTGTGAAGTTCCATCTTGGTTTTGCTATAGGCTGAATGTGGGCATGGCGTAGGCCGCGAGAAGTCTCACATGGCACAAGAGGGGGCTCCAACATATGGATTCATGTTGTGATGAAATCTTAGTGGCGGCGTGACTAATTTGGTAATGGAACATTGTAACAGCCTTATCATGCACTCTCCGCCGCACACCTAAGGCATTGTGTTAATCGGGTGGCAAAACAAGAGGACATGTCTTGTGGGTAAACTTGTACACCTCTGCAGAGTAACAACTATCCTGGATAGCCGTGTCCATGGTCAAGGACATGCTTAGCATGGTTTTTCATGGATTAGACTTTGGTTTTTAATAAAATCTAGTTTGTGGAAACTTGTGAAATCTTTTGGAAAGATGGTCCGGGTGGGATACCTGTGGGTAGGTTAGTGTTAGGTTGGTGCCTACACTTACGATATTATTTCAGTTAAGAAGAATGTTTATACAAATTGTATTAAATTTAGTTTTTGTACTTACTTTATGATATTTACTCCAATGTTGCTTTTTATGCAAATAACCATATTATGCCTTCCTTTGTAAATCCTTATGCATGCATCAACTCTGTTAAATTTTCTGGTGTAACTTGTGGAGTACTTTATATGCTCACCTTGCTTATTATGTTGCCAGAGGACGATGGCATTGACTTTTGTGTGGATTACGACGAATAGACCACGTCTTACAGTCATTCGCATGTGGGCGGGCTCAGTGGGCTTCTTTCACTTCGGTTTTTCTTTTCGCTGATTATATTTAATTTTAGTTTATGTGCTGTGGATGTAAACTTTGACCATCAGTCCTATATTCAATTAATAAAGTTTGTCATTGTGCTTGATATGTATCCCTGTTGTTACTTTGTGCACTAGCTGATCCTGGACTAGTGCGATTGACACAGAGGGTTTCGGAGTTGTTGCTCCGGGATCTGACAGAGTATGATCGGACTACAAGTTAGAGCATTAGAGAAACATTTGTCCACTCTGAAGACTGAACAGGCTAAGTCGATTCAGGAAGCGGTTAAAGGCGTTGTAAGCTATGCTTTGGTAAAACTCAAGGCATGTGACCCAAACCACAACTTTCAACCAATTGACCACGACTTCAGCTGCTTTGAAGCAGAGGCAGCATGTCTGATAGAGGAAGCTAAACTCTTTGATTGAAAGGTCGCATAGGAGATGCAACTTGACTCCCCTTCTTTAGAGTAGTTTATAAATGATAACTTTGTAAAGACTTACCTTTTGATGATGACAAACTTTCTTCCTTCTCCTACAATTCATCTCGTTGAGCAGTTAGTACTCGTAACACAAAATCGAAAATGAAAGAGATAGAATTTACGACTAAGAAATAAAGTTATATGAATAGCTCTGTGCTAGTCCTCAACTATTTACTTAGTTTATATAAATAAACTAAGCAAATAGTACAGAGCAAAATATGCAGAGAGCAGAGTAGTCATTGACCATCATTGTCGAATTCGATTGTCATATTTTAGCAGCAAAAGTTAAGAATGAGTCGACACTAGAAAGTTCCTTCTAGTAGACTAGACCACGTGTAGAGAGAAAAGGCTTTGACTAGGTGATGTTACCTCCCTTCGACCAGGTTAATCAAATCGAAGACATAAATGATAAGGAGATAGAGACTCAGAATCCTTCTTACATGCCTGTTCAATGTTTTTGTAGACAATGCAATTGTTTTATGCTGATAGCAAGAGTCAAGAGCAGGCAAGACCACATGCAGAGAGAAAAGACTTCGACTAGCGGTGTTCCCTTCTCTGACCAGTTAAACAAATTGGATGTACTAGAAGTGGTCGAACAAACACAAAAGAAGCTCTACAGAACATACAACAATAAACATATGAATAAACTGAAAGCTTTGTTGAAAGAGTAGAAATGTTTACACATAAAATTTGCGTAATTGGTCGATGTTCCAAGAGTCTGAGAGAAGATGGCCACCCTCCATAGCATGTCGTACAGAACTTGGTCATGTGACTTCGACTACGGTGTCAGGACTTTTCCATATGGGGGAAACTTTGTTCCGATTATACTAGGATTTGATTTTTCTCAATACCATGTCACCTACAGCAAGGCTGCAAGGTTGCACCTTACGATCATAGTACTTATGCATGGCTTGCTGATAGACTGCTGATCGGATTAAGGCTTGATTCCTCTTCTCTTCGAGCAGGTTGATATCATCCGCTCGAAGTTGCTCGTTGTCGGACTCATTGAAGTTCTCGACTCTTGTCGACCGGATCTTTAGTTCTGGGGAAAGCATGGTTTCATCCCCAAAAACTAGGAAAAATTGAGTCTCTCCTCTCGCCCGACTAGGAGTTATACGAATTGCCCATAATACTGAAATAAGTTCCTATACCCAAGCCCCCGAGCTCTTTACGGGCTGGTTGAAGACTCCAGTCTCGAGTCCTTACATTATCTAGCCATTCACACGCTCGACTGCCCCATTGCCTTGAGGATGGGTGACTGAGGCATAGAAAAGCTTGGTACCCAATTTGTCACAAAATTGTTGGAATTTTGCACTAGAAAATTGCTTACCGTTATCTGTAATCTTCGACTTGATACTCCAAATCGAGTAATCACACTTCTCATCATGAACCTTTTTGCGGCTTTCATTGTGATCCCCATCACAGGTTCGGCCTTGATCTATTTCGTGAATGTGTCAATAGCCATGAAAAGGATCTCGAAGCCCCCGGTGCTCGTGGGATGGTCCTAGGATGTCAAGCCCCTAGGTCACAAAAGGCCACGAGAGAGGAATTGTTTGAAGAGCCTAGGTCGATTGGTGTATTTGTCTGCTATAAAACTAGCATTATACACACTTCTTAACCAGCTCTTTGGCATCATTGAGAGCTGTTGGCTAGTAGAAACCTTGATGAAAGGCCTTTCCGACCAGCGCTCTGTAAGAGACGTGTGCTCCACAGATACCCCCCATGTATGTCGTTAAGGAGTAGCAATCCTTATTTTTGCGATATGCAGTGCATGAGAACCCTTTGAGTACTCCGTTTATAGAGTACTCCATCAACCAAAGTATACATGTTGGACTTGCAGGATAGATGATCTACTTTGAGATTATCATCAGGTACAAAACATATTTGAAGATACTCGTAGATGGCATCCATCTAGCTATCATCATACTCGATAGAGGCTGTCTTATTAGGAGTTGTTGCCAGTGCTTCGACTAGAGATGGCTTCTAGAGTTGCTCCAAGAAGACTCCTGGTGGTACTTATGATCAGGAAGAAGCTAGTTGAGCCAACTGGTCCACGAGAAAGTTATCCTTCCGAAAGATATACTGTAACTCAAAATCGAAGAAGTGCTTCTCAAGCTTCTAGACTTTCGACAAGTACTGAGACATGGTCAAACTCGAGCATTGCTTCTCTTTGCCGACCTGATTCACGACTGGTTGAGTGTCTCCTCTCATGAGTAGTCGACGAATCCCGAACGCTTTAGCGGCTGGTATGCCAGCCAACAAACCTTCATGCTCAGCCATGTTATTAGTGGCTGGAAAGAGCAATTAGATGACATAGTTTAAGGTCTCTCCCGCGAGAGATTCCAGGACCACCCCAGCTGATGGGAACGGGGTCCCGATCTTCCAACAGGTTCTGGATAAGTTCGATTTGGTGGAGTCGCGACACAAATCGATTCGACTCGAACAACACGTCCGAACCCCGCAATCGCAGCACCACGTCTCTCGGGTTATCAACCGCGCAGCCGGTTGACCTCGCCAAGAAGGCTAATGCTTGCCTGCGAATCGAAGAACACAAGCAAGAACAAGGAAGATCACAACTGAATTGCAGATGTATTGATATAGCACTCGAAAGTTGGGGTCTCACAAACCGATGAACGGCGAAACTGTTCAAAGACAGATTTAATCTAAGCAAAACCCAACCCTAATGGTGTGGGTGGCGACTATATATAAAGGAGTAAGGGGCGTGCAAAACCCCTGGATGCGTCCTTAATGGACTCCAACACGATACAAAGCCGAACGACCCAAAAGACGGTGTCGCAGCACCCTGACAGATTCTAGACGTCCACTTGTTTCGACGATTTCCATTGACTCAGAAGGAATTTTAATATGAGACTAGAGCCATTGGAAAGGTTATCTTCTCAGTTTTCCATACATATGTGGAACGTCCAAAACGGAGTCCGGATGCGATCTGGGTGTCCGTTTTAGTGCGGCCTGGTCCTGGACTCCGAATTGGATTCGAAGTCGGCTTGAGTTGGACATCCAACATGATTCGACCACCCTTGCTGGACTCGTGCGCCTCGTAGCCCTTCTCTAAGTACTTCTTGATCCTCTCCATGGTTCCTAATCATAATTAAATCATTAGGTAGTAATTGATTCCCAAATGAACAAAAAGAAGTACTTAGGAACGAGCTCACATGTAAATTCAATTGTCGGGCGCGAGCTCTAGTGATTGGTCCTTGAATATCAAGTGGAGGAGTGTTGTGTATATCTGAAGAAGTGATGTCCTCATCATTCTCCCCCTCTTGAAGCGAAGTTGTCCTCAACTCAGTCTCATCTTCTTCTCTCAAGCATGGCTTCAAATCTGAAATGTTAAAGGTGGGACTAACCCCAAACTCGGGAGGCAACTCAAGTTTATATGCATTATCATTTATCTTCTCAACTATCTTAAAAGGACCAGCAGCTCTAGGCATCAATTTTGACTTTCTTAACTCAGGAAATCTATCCTTTCGCAAGTGCAACCAAACAAAATCACCCGGTTCAAGTTTAACTTCCTTTCTACCTTTATTACCAGTAATCCTATATTTTCATTCATCTTTTCAATGTTTGCCTTAGTAGTCTCATGCATTTTGAGAATAAAATCAGCACGCTCCTTAGCATCATTATGAACTCTCTCACTAGTAGGCAAAGGTAAAATATCAATAGGGGCACGGGGATTGAATCCATACACTACTTGAAAAGGACTTACCTTGGTTGTGGAGTGTTCCGCTCGATTATATGCGAACTCAACATGCGGCAAACACTCTTCCCATAGCTTCAAATTGTTCTTCAAAATAGCTCTCAACATGGTAGACAATGTGCGGTTCACCACCTCGGTTTGGCCATCGGTTTGTGGGTGACATGTGGTAGAGAACAACAACTTTGTACCCAACTTGTTCCATAGAGTACGCCAAAAGTGACTCAAGAACTTGGCATCACGATCGAAACAATAGTAGAAGGCATACCATGCAAACGAACTATCTCTTTGAAAAGAGGTCAGCAATATGAACGGCATCATCGGTTTTATGACATGGGATAAAGTGAGCCATCTTAGAAAAATGATCCACAACAACAAAAATGCTATCCCTCCCCATCTTAGTCCTGGCAACCCTAAAACAAAGTCCATAGAAATATCCCCACGGAATAGAAGGAACATGAAGTGGCATATATAAACCATGTGGATTCAAGCGAGACTTAGCTTTTGACATGTAGTGCAATGAGCCACAAACCGCTCAACATCTCGCCTCATCTTTGGCCAAAAGAAGTGTGTGGTCGAACGTCCTCCGCCTTCTTAGCACCAAAATATCCCATCAAACCGCCTCCATGCGCCTCCTGCAACAACAAAAGACGAACGGATCCAACTGGAATGCATAGGCAGTTAGCTCTAAACAAAAACCCATCATTGATTATGAATTTATTCCATGCTTGACCCTCTTTACAATGCAACAACACATCCTTAAAATCAGCATCAAAAGCATATTGTTCTTTAATAGTTTCAAGACCAAAAATGCGACAATCAAGTTGAGGCAACATGGTATAGTGTCGAGACAAAGCATCAAGAATCACATTATCCTTCCCTTTCTTGTGTTTAATGACATAAGGAAAAGATTCAATAAATTCAACCCACTTAGCATGTCTACGATTCAAATTGGTTTGACTACGAATATGCTTAAGTGATTCATGATCGAATGAATGACAAATTCTTTAGGCCATAAATAGTGTTGCCACGCCTCTAAAGAACGAACAAGAGCATAAATTCTTTATCATACGTGGAATAATTAAGAACAGGACCATTCAATTTTTCGCCAAAGTAGGCAACAGGTTTGCCTTCTTGCATCAAAACACCACTAATACCAATTCCGCTAGCATCACATTCGAGTTCAAAAGTCTTACCAAAATCCGGAAGTTGGAGCAATGGTGCGTGCGTAAGCTTGTCCTTTAAAAGATTAAAGGACTCCTCTTGTGATGGCCCCCAATGGAACACAACTCCCTTCTTTGTCAACTCAATCAACGGTGTCGCAATGGTGCTGAATTCTTTGACAAAGCGGCGATAAAATCCTGCAAGGCCAAGAAAACTCCGCACTTGGGAGACTAGGTGGGCGTGGGCCAACTCCATATCGCCTCCACCTTGGCTCTATCAACCTCAATTCCTGTGGAGTCACAACGTAGCCAAGAAAAGAGACTCGATCCGTGCAAAAGGTGCACTTCTCAAGGTTACCAAACAAACGTGCATCTCTCAAAGCATTAAAACAGCACGTAAGTGAGTCGAATGTTCATCCATGGACTTGCTATAAATCAAGATATCATCAAAGTAAACGAGCGCAAATTTGCCAATGAAAGGACGTAAAACCTTGTTCATTAATCTCATGAAAGTGCTAGGTGCATTAGTTAAACCAAAAGGCATGACTAACCACTCATACAAGCCGAACTTAGTTTTAAAAGCGTTTTCCATTCATCGCCAAGTTTCATTCTTATTTGGTGGTATCCACTACGAAGTCAATCTTTGTGAAAATTATAGCACCACACAACTCATCAAGCATGTCGTCTAGCCTAGGAATAGGATGACGATACCGTATAGTAATGTTGTTAATGGCTCTACAATCTACACATACGCCAAGAACCATCTTTTGGGAACCAAAAGAACAAGAACAACACAAGGACTAAGGCTCTCACGTGCGTACCCACGGTCCAAAAGGTCTTGGACTTGGCGTGAATCTCCTTAGTCTCTTCGGATTGGCCCCAGCGCCGCACGGTTTGGCAAGCTTGCTCCAGGATCAAATCAATCGGTGCTCAATCCTCAAATGGGTGGAAGTCCCGGAGGTATCTCATCGGGAAAACATCTCTAAACTCCTGCAAAAGGTTAGTGACAGGAGCGAGGCAAAGTGCAAGACATATTATCAAGAGAAATAAAGCATCTTTGCACACAAAAGCATAGCATGTATCATTAACATCATCAATTGCAGCAAGGTCTGATTTTGTGGCAAGCATAACAGAATTTTTCAAATGGGTTACTTGCTGTTTTCAGATTTATCATGTTCCTTTGGATCATTAGCAGCAGCACTCTCGCCCTATCGGCCTCTATAATCTCACCGGGGTCAAAGGCGGTAAAGTAACTTTCTTTCCTTATGCATAAAAGTGTATGTGTTACTACTACCATGGTGTAAAGCATCATTATCAAATTCCCAAGGTCGACCCAATAAAAGGGAGCATGCTTGCATGGGAACCACATCACAATCAACATGATCAACATAAGCACCAATGGAAAATGGACTCGGCATGTTTGCGTTACCTTAGCTTTTCGAGTCATTTAACCATTGAATAGGTATGGATGTGGATGCGGTCGCGTGGTCAAGACAAGCTTCTTGACCAAGTCAGAATTCACCAAGTTGTTGCAACTTCTTCCATCAATGATGACACGCGCACGCCGGTTCTTGATTGCAAAGAAGGTCTGAAACAAATTATGGCGTTGAAGTTTATCGGGTTGTTGTACCGCGTCGAGGACGCCTGCACAATGATGCTCCGTGGCGTCATTGTGGGCGCCCACCAGGACGCAGTCGTCATCACCACCGCCATTGTCGTC
Source organism: Bonia amplexicaulis (assembly GCA_036346245.1). Taxonomy (NCBI): domain Eukaryota; kingdom Viridiplantae; phylum Streptophyta; class Magnoliopsida; order Poales; family Poaceae; genus Bonia; species Bonia amplexicaulis. The sequence goes on along the minus strand of JAYGGG010000463.1, from coordinate 380,949 downwards.
CGAGGCAGCAACATCATCATCATCCTCGACATCCGGTGTTGATGTAGCCTCCATCTTCGTGGCGATGTATGCCCGTTGGCTAGGGCAATTCTTACGCACATGACCAAGTCCATGGCAGCGGTGGCACCGAATGCCGGAGGAGCGCCCGTTGAAGCCACGGAAGAAGAACTCTTAGTGGATCCCGCAAAGAATGTTTTGTAGAATCGCAAGGCGTGTCGTGGAAGGTGGCTTGGTGGCGCTGTGCCACCTTGTTCACAGGTGGTGGAGCGAACGAAACTCAAGAAGACTTGGGCGGTCCGTCGATGTAGTCGTCGCGGCGTGTAGAAGGGTCGTCCGGTGCGTGCCTTAGCGATTCTATGCGGCCCCGCAAATCTTTTTCGCAAGCATAGCAAGGTGGAACAACTGGTTGATGATAGTAAATTCTTTATAATCAACAATGTCACGAATTTCACGCCAGTAACCCCCTCAGTAGAAACGACAAATCTTATCTTCCGTGTCCTCAACAACCCCACAACGCACCATACCCTTTTGAAGCTCAGCATAATAGTCTTGAACGAACTATCACCTTGTTCTAAGCGCTGCAATTTTTCTCAATTCAAGTGTATATGAGGGAGGAACAAAACGATTACGATAGCTTCTTTTAAGCGCTCCCATGTATCAAAGTTGTAGCGCATGGTACTTAGTTCATTCCACCGATAATAGCAAAGTCCTTAAACTCACTTGTAGCTTGTCTAACTCTATGTTGCTCGGGAACTAAGTGAGAGTTAAACTTCGCTCACCGTCATCTCCCAATCAAGATATATTTCAGCATCATAAAGACCAGAAAAAGATGGAATGGTAAACTTAACTTTAGCAAAAGGGTTGTCGTTACCATGACGGTTCTGGTTATTACCTCCCATACCATGTCGGTTCTGCTGAAGACGACGACGTAGTCGTGCATCTTGTGTCGCCCACGATCAATGTTGCCATCTCGCATCATACTACGTGGCGTCATCATGATGATGGCCGTCATTGACGGTGGTAGGCGTGCCTCAATGTGTCCATCCGACCGGTGAGGTCGACCATCCGCCGCTCCACCCGCTCAATGCCTTCCGTGGTGTTCAATCGGGTAATGGCGGCGACGATGGTGTCCAATCTCGCCGAGATAAGTGAGTGAAGCGTTTTGTTTGTCGGCGTAGCTTGTAGGCGGCAGCGACTAACACACTCATTGAAATCGACCGGTGTCCCGTCCTCTTCGTTTCCTGCCATGGTTAGTGGAAATACAGGGAAAACAAAAGGATTATCCCTATCAACTACAAAGGAAGGGCAGTGGGAACCCGCAAAGGAAGTGACTTACCAAGCTCTTACAAGTGTTCTTACCAAACCAAGGCAAAGGATACCTGGAGAGTGTGATCCGGCGATTGCATGGTTCGAATCGTGCTATCCTAAGTAGGTATATGGAGCTTGGCGGGCCAATTATATTAGTGGAACACAAATCAATAACGATAGCAATGCTGAATAAATGTCCAAAGTCTCGGTCCTAGTTCTTGGTCTAAATGTGTCCTATAATGTATGATATGATGAACAAGGAGGCAAGAATGAATAGTAAGGCAAAGACAAAGAAAGAAGATGGCGAGCAATGAGAACTTAACTCGTGGGCAATGAGAACTTAACTCAGATAAGCACAAAACAATTGAAGCTCATCACCTAAAGCGTGTGCTCATCACGTTTTTTAGGCCACCGATAGCACTTCATGACACTATCCTAGGTGCCAAAATTTGTTTTTCTTTTTATTTTGTTGTATTTTTTCGCAAAAGCGAGCACGTGAATAGGAACCACACAAAGTTTCACCTCAATCGATCTAAGGTGTGGCCTCTGAGAAAATGATGAATGTGCTAAAATTCGGTGATAAAATTTGAACTCGAGTACTCAACTTTCAGGCGAATTTGGGCAAAATAAATTTCACCCAACTTAAAAAAAAATCGCCTGATTTCGAGTTCGTATGCAAAAGTTATGGCTGTTTGAAGTAGGACCTCCGAGTTATGGTTTTTGTGGTGGCCGAAACTACGATTGGGTAGAATCAATTGGTGAACATTGGGGCCGGAAGCTCGGGAAACGTGGGGATGGTGTTTGGCGATCACGAGATACGATGGATGACTTAAGCAGAGGGTGGGATATGGGTGGAAAACAAAAAATTGACGGCTAGAGTTTGTATGAAAGGTAGCGGAAGCAAAACAACCCGAAACAAAACACAATCTAAACCAAAGAACACAACTCGACTAAGGACACAAACTCAACACTACGGACTCGGAATCAAATTGTGCAAAAGGCTAAACACGATCTAGGACAGAAACAACCTATGACTACAATTTTTTAGGGATTTTCTTGGACTCTAGGATGAAATCGAAAACAACAAGATGGGTAAACTCGAACCTGGAGGAACACCTGAAGCTCTGATTACCACTTGATGGGAATGGGGTCCCGATCTTCCAACAGGTTCTGGATAAGTTCGATTTGGTGGAGTCGCGACACAAATCGATCCGACTTCCGAACAACACGTCCGAACCCGCAATCGCAGCACCACGTCTCCTCGGGTTATCAACCGCGCAGCCCGCTGACCTCGCCAAGAAGGCTAGTCCTCGCTGCGAATCGAAGAACACAAGCAAGAACAAGGAAGATCACAACTGAATTGCAGATGTATTGATATAGCACTCGAAAGTTGGGGTCTCATAAACCGTTGAGCAATGAACTGTTCAAAGACAGATTTAATCTAAGCAAAACCCAACCCTAATGGTGGGGTGGCGGCTGTATATAAAGGAGTAAGGGCATGCAAAACCCTGGATGCGTCCTAATGGACTCCAACACGATACAAAGCCGAACGGCCCAAAAGACGGTGTCGCAGACACCGACCTATTCTGGACGTCCACTTGTTTCGACGATTCCTGTTGACTCAGAAGGAATTTTGATATGAGACTAGCGCCATTGGAAAGGTTATCTTCTCAGCTTTTCATACATATGTGGAACGTCCAAAACGAAGTCCGGATGCGATCTGGGTGTCCGTTTAGTGCGGCTGGTCCTGGACTCGAATTGGATTCAAGTCGGCTTGAGTTGGACATCCTACATGATTCGACCACCCTTGCTGGACTCGTGCGCCTCGTAGCCCTTCTCCAAGTACTTCTTGATCCTCTCCATGGTACTAATCATAATTAAATCATTAGGTAGTAATCGATTCCCAAATGAACAAAAAGAAGTACTTAGGAACGAGCTCACATGTAAATTCAATTGTCGGGCGCGAGCTCTAGTGATTGGTCCTTGAATATCAAGTGGAGGAGTGTTGTGTATATCCGAAGAAGTGATGTCCTCATCACCAGCCCCTGAGCCACTTAGTGTAAGCGACCCATCGATGTACATCATCCACTGGTCGTGGGAACCGTACTATTCGGGATCCTGAACAGGTTCAGGATTTGTCCATTCAACAATAAAGTCTGCCAAGATCTGAGATTTAATGGCCATTCGGGACTCAAAATGGAAGTTGAACTCTCCAAGTTCTATTGACCATTTTGCCATGTGCCCCGTTGTTTCCCTGTTCTAGAGGACCTCTTCTAAGGGAAACTCAGACGATACAATAATTTTGTGTGCCTGATAATAATGTCTTAGCTTCCTTGAAGATATAATGAGGGCATATAAGAGTTTTTGGATCTGAGGGTAGCGCTCCTTAGGCCCATGTAAGAATTTGCTTACATAGTATACTGGTCACTGAATGCCTTCGTATTCTGCAACGAGTACAACACTTATTACCTATGGCGTGGTGGAAAGATATACTAAGAGTGTCTCATCTAGATTAGGAGAAATCAGAATAGGAGCACTCGCAAGATATCTCCTGACATCCTCGAAGGCTTCATTAGCCTCCTTCGACCACTCGAAACCTTCATGTTTCCTAAGAAGTTTGAAGAAAGGGAGTCCCTTCTCTCCCAGGTGGGCATGAAATGACTTAAAACCGCCATGCAGTCGGTGAGTTTTGAATTTATTTCTTTGTGGTCGAAGGGTGCATCTGCTCGATGGACTTGATCTTTTTAGGATTTGCTTCAATACCTCTTGGCGAAACAAGGAATCCGAGCAACTTTCCTGAAGAAACTCTGAACACACACTTCTCAGGGTTGAGTTTCAAGTGATGCATTCTGGTGTTGTTGAAAGTCTCATGTAGGTCTGAAATATGATTAAGTCGATCAATGCTTTTGATGACTACATCATTAACATAGACTTCTAGATTTTGGCCCATTTGATGTATAAATGTCAATTAAATCAAATATTGAAAAGTTAGACTGGCAATTTTTAGGCTGAATGGCATTCTAACATAGCAAAACACTCCAAATGGCATGATAAATGTCATCTTCTCTTCATCTTCTGAAGACATACTGATCTGGTGATAACCAGAGTATGCATCTAGAAAACTTCACATTTCGCAACTAGCAGTTGAGTCAACCAATTGATCAATACGAGGAAGTGGAAAATGGTCTTTTGGACAAGCTTTATGCAAATTGGTGTAGTCTATACACATATGCCACTTACTATTAGACTTCCTATCATTACAGGATTGGTCAACCACTCTGAGTGACCGACTTCTCTTATAAAGCATGTTTTGAGTAACTTGTCCAGTTCTGATATGATATATTCTTGTCGATCTGGTGCAAATCTCTGTAATTTCTGTTTTACAGGCTTCTTATCAGGCCATAGAGTTATCCTATGCTCAATCACCTTCTTGGGGACCCTAGGAATGTTGGATGGCTGCCATGCGAACACATCTGCATTTGCCAGAGGAAAGTGGTGAGGGCATCTTCCTATGCGAGGTCGGAAGTAACCCCGATACGAACAATCTTCGAAGGCTCCGCTGGATCCAAAGGAACCTCCTTGACTTCTTCGTTCAGCTTTGACATAGCTTTCGGATTCCAGTGCTTGCTCAAAGGCGGCGCCTTGGTAGCTTCTCGAGTTGGTAGTTGACCAACCATCCTGAGGGACTTGCGGTCGCACATCAGCGCCATTTTCTTATCACAGTGAATTGTGATGACTCTCTTGGGACATGGCAACTTAAGACATTTTATGCATAGTGAGCAAATATCAGAAAACGTACCAAAGTTGATCGTCCGAGTATGGTGTTATATGCCGTGTCGATGTCGACCACATCAAAGAAGATTTTATTTGTCCTGAAATTGCTCAGAGAACCAAACGTAACAGGTAGATAAACCTGGCCAATGGGCTTGGTCGAAGATCCCAGTATGATTCCATGAAGTGAATATCATATTGGTTTTATTCTGGTACGAGGGACATGCATCTTGTCTAGAGAACTAACAAATGAATTATTTAAAGAACTGCCACCATCAATCAATATGCGATTCACTCAACAATTGTTGATGGTGGGCTCGACCATGATCGAAAACTGACCGGGTCGAGTTGGAGGGATCAGACAGTCACTCTTCTCGAAGGAGATGATGACTTTTGACCACTTAGGAAGATTATTGACAAGGGATGGGTCGATAGAGTTTACCTCTCGTTCAACAGCCTTAGACTATCGCTTCGACTTGTATGCGGACAAACCTCTGTAGATATGTTCAATTGTGTGCTTCAGGTCCTGGAAAGGCATGTCGTCCTCATCCAAGTGCTTTCAGCCACTCGACTGCCCCCACCTTATCGAGCGTTGGAAGCAGTCCCTTGCCAGAATAGTAATCCTCAATTTTTCGTTGGAAAACTCGACAATTGCGAAGTGGACACCACCTAGGCTTGTTGTCCTTCTTAACGGGTGCCTTACCTTTGCCCTGATCAGAGTATTGCTTGGGGTTTGGAGGCTCCTTATCACCTATAACCAAGACTTCTTTTGAGGTCTCGGCTCGAGGCTTCTAATATTTGGCCTTGCTCTTGGACTTCTTGGCCTTCTCATTCCTGTTACTACCTTCACCCTCCTTTTTGGAACTTTGGTTGACCTGATCAATGATTTTGGTTCATTCGACCATCTCAGCAGCAGTCGCATAATGGTCAACCATCTCAAAGAGCTTGGCAACGGTGGTCGGAAGATGCAATGCAATATCCTCCGTGAACCTTCTATTACGGACACCCTGCTTGAACGCCCTGATGACAAAGTGTCAGAGACCTCTGAAATCAAATTATGAACTTGGCTAAACTGCTTGATGAACTATCGTAGGGTCTCATTGTTGTTCTACCGCATCCGGTGCAGGTCGTCCTCTTTTCTAGGGTGATTGTACGTGCCTTGGAAGTTGGCCAATAGAAGATTGCAGAGGCGTTGCAACGAGTAGATCGACTTGAATGGTTGGTTGAGCAACCATGATCGAGCAAACCCTTTGTGCACTATTGGAAGATAATTTGCCATGATGTGCTTGTCTCCTCCTACTGCCCGAACCATGGTCGTGTAAATTTGAAGGAACTCGATGGGATTATGGGACCGACGTTGCTAAAGGTACAGTGCGCATTAATGATTCATTTATTTTAAAAGATGTTGCCTTGGTTAGTAAGCTGCAGTACAATTTGCTTTCGCCTCTCGACTTCTGATGACGATTTCGAGGTGAGCTTTAAGAAAACAACGCAAAATTGTTGATTCTTCTGTAGTCCGGTTTGGGATTTCGCGTTTGGGAGGATCTTCGTGCTGATTTTTCTGAGTCTTCTGGTGATCCTCTCCGTTGTTTGCTTGCTTCTAAGTCCCGCGACCTTTCCTTCTGGCATAGGAGACTTGGTCATATTGGACTTGACCATTTGACTCGAGTTAGCGGCCACGATCTCGTTCGTGGTCTGCCAAAACTCAAGATGGTCAAAGATCTTGTTTGCGCTCCATGCCGGCACGGCAAGATGGTTGCCGCTCATCATCCTCGGTCCACGCTTACTATGACCGATGGACCGGGACAGCTGCTCCATATGGACACGGTCGGACCAGCTCGAGTGCAGTCTGCAGGAGGAAAGTGGTATGTCCTTGTCGTGGTCGATGACTTCTCGAGGTATTCTTGGGTGTTTTTCTTAGCCTCGAAGGATGAGATGTTTACACATTTCCGATGTCTTTTTAGTAGGCTTTCTATTGAGCTTCCAGGTGCCTTACGAGCGATCCGTAGTGACAATGGCACGGAGTTCAAGAATTCCTACTTCGAGAGATTCTGTGATGAGACAGGTCTACGCACCAGTTCTCTTCTCCGCACGTCCCCCAGCAGAATGGCGTCGTGGAGAGGAAGAACCGTACCTTGGTCGAGATGGCCAGGACGATGCTCGATGAATACTCTACACCGCGGAAGTTTTGGGCTGAGGCTATAGCCACCGCGTGCCATGTTTCTGTAGGATCGGATATGGCAACAGAGGGGGGGTGAATGGTGCCTTTTTAAAATTTGCCCCCAGGTATTCAAAAAACTTTTGTCGAAAGAGAGAAAAACTGAGAAGACTAGATTTGCCAGGAAGACAAGAGCTTTACTTGAAATTGAAAATTATCTTAAAAGGAAACTTTGCTTTTGCCGATAGACTATTTGCATTAGTCTTGACCTAGACGGCTTACAGGAGAAATACCAAACGACTGGACAGAAACTTAACTAAAAACTGCAGACTGAGAAAAGAAACCGGCAGGGAAGATTAAGAGGAGTGCAGAACCTGAAGAAGATATAAACGCAGACTAAACAAACTTGGCACAGTAAAAACCAAAGAGCTAAAATGCTGACTCAAGCTTCAAGAAAAGAGCAGGACTAAAATTCTGAACCTTTGGCCAAAAACCTGAGACTACAACACCGAAAACAACAGGAACATCTACAGCCGAAGACTGACTCAAAACGTATTTCTGCAGATGTAAGTCATTCGGAGAGCTTGCTGTATTACCAAATGAGAAACTGAAATCTGCAGTCACTTACTGCTGGCCGAAAGCAGCATACTGTTGAGCAATGAAAGGCACTGCCAAAAGTATCAAGAAGAAGCTGAAAACAGGAGAAGGAATGCAGTTCGACAGGAAGAGCAGAGCTGAAACGCAGTAGATACTGTAGACCAACAAAAACCCTCGGTAGTAGAACTGAAGAAAGACACAGCCAAAGATAGAAGGTGTAAAGTCAGATGGCAAGCAACCGAGAGAAGCTGACAGAGAGATAAAAAGGAAAAACAGTAAACCAGGGAAATCACTGCAGTTCAGAAATGAGTCAATTTACGAATGCCTCAACCAAACTGTATGGCCGGAAGAAATAAAGAGCTGTGACTCCCAAGCCTGGCGATCGAAAATGATTCGGCACAGTGAAAACTGAAACAGCCGACTGCAGCAGAGACTAAATTCAGCAACACAACATGAATCTCATGAGGAACCTCAAGCTGTTCGGCTGACTGCTGGGAGATACAGAGAGTAAAAACAGAATCGACAAGAGACAGCTACCAGACAACCGAAAATCTTTGATGTTTACTAGAAATTGATGATTTCCCCAGGTCAAAACAACATGAACTTGTATTATATAACAAGAGGTGACAAGGGATCAAAAGAAATCATCAGAAGAGGAAGAAATTGACATTTTGACAAAAAATGTAACCTTAACAGAACAAAGTCCAAAATCCAAATTCCTCAACAATCTCTCAACCTTTGCTTATGAAATTTTGAGGATAGCTAATTGATAGCATCAGGACTCTAGATATCAAGTTTCAAGCCAAGAAAGGAAAGGAAAACAGAAACCACCTCAAACCCTAGAAAGAGGATGAAGAACAGAGAAGGCTCAGATGGAGAAATCTGAAATTAAACCTTGTTTGCTCTTTGAATCAACTAACGAAAGGTGTTTTAAGCATCTCCCATGTCATAGTAACCCATTTTGGAACTTTCCAGGAAGAAACAATCAAAAACCCAAAAACTCAAAAATCCCAAAATTGAGGCATCGAAGGAAAAATAAGAACAGAGAGCTGGAGACTCAATTCATTCAACTAAAGCCATCTCATATTGATATAGAGGATCAAGGAGATGTCCCCATACACATGTACACTTAAAGGATGGATTACATATGCATCAACTCATCTTCTCCCTCTCAACAAACAAGAACTTCACTCAAGAAATCAAGAACATGGGAGGAGGCCAAGAACAGAGCACAGAAAGCTACGAAGTCTTCTCTCGATCCACCGCTCTCTCCCAACCACTAAGGCTTAAAAGCAAAACAACCTTCTAAAGGCTCTTTGACTTGTCTAACCCTAATCCTCTCTAGTGGCCTAGTGGGCATCCAGCCCCTCCAACCTATTTATAGCCTTGGCTAACGGGTCTCCGCCCGCCCGCTAAATCCAACGGAGCCTGTTCCGCTTGTGCGACTTTGCGAAATTCCGCCGCCCCTCCGCACCTTCCGGAAGCTTCGCGCCCTTGCCTCGCACGCCCGCAAACACCTCGAGTCCACGTCGTCTTCGACACATCATGACCGTTCTGACCTCAGCGCCACCTGCACCTAGTCCGGTCCACCGTGTCTCGCCATGACTCCGCCTCGACGTCCTGCAGTCACACAGACAAGAAACACGTCAAATAGCACCGCTCGATACATGAAAGCGTAAATAGAGATCAAACCTATCGAGTCATCAGAATATGCAACCTAAACCCATACGACTAGGTTCGACTAGGTCCGACCGAGCCCGTTACGCCACGCAACATCTAGGTCCGAACCAACCGACTCAAACTCGACTTTTCGTAAACGATGTCAATTACTCATCATACACACGGAATGACCACCACATGGTCTCTCAATCTCCCCCTTGATGAGTATATTGACAAACCCAGAAAAAGCATGAAGTAGAGTTTGAAGAGTCCAACATGGTCCAAAGAAGAAGAATGAAGCTAATGACCATGTCGACAGAAGGAATCACTAGAGCGACTCAAGATAGAGTAAAATGTTCTCCAAGCTCTAGATTCCCAAAAGACTTTTTCTCCAATCTATTCTCCCCCTTTTTGGCAATAAACACATCAAGAATGCAAAAGAGAGAATAAGTCATGATGATGGATGAAATGGCTGAAGTTTGTTTATTGCATTTAGAGCCATGAGAATTATCCATAATGACCATAATGTATTACACCAAGCCATAACTCAATGAACTGCTATCTAGATCATGACAGGATATGTATAAGCTAGCTAGAAGCAATTAGATGACAATCTGAATTTTAGTGCATTTATGAGCATGTCAAGTCAGCAATAAGCAAAGTCTAGCTAGAGACATCCAAGGATGATGCAAGCCATGTCAATCAAGCTAAGCGGAACCAAGAATCTAATATTGAGTCTAAAATAGAGTGCTATATGCTCAAGAGTGAAACATTGGTTCAAGTACTTGATTCTTTTAATAAGTTAGGCAAATTGAGCACAGATGACATTTTTCTTTTGAAATTCATGGTCGTTTTCAACCCATATTTTTATCATGTGCTAGATCTCAAGCCTTATGCGATCATTCCAAGCGAGAAGCTTAAGGAAATGATCTTGGTCATCCAAAACTCCCCCTAAGTTCATGCCTAGTGCAATGGCAAGCCGTCTCATGAGAAAGAATTGGTGAGATCAGTTTTTTCGCACAAAAGAGATCTTTTTGCTTTTAAAATGATTATACTAACATATGCATCATCAAGAAGCTAGAACAGCTCAATCTAAGGCTCAAAATAGAGATTCAACGCTCAACCTAGCCTATTTGACATGGCATGAATCATAAAAGGATAGCTCAAGAGAGACTAATCTCAAATGCTAACATGACAAGTTTTAGTTCAAATTGAGCAAATTTAATTAACTCATCATGGCAAAAGCTAGTCTACACATATGAAGTCATGATAAATCTAGCAAATGAGCATAAATCATGGTAAGATGTAAAGCATCGTAAGCATGTCATAACCGGATAATAATCAAGGCTCAATGCAGAAAGTAATGCAGAAAAATCCAGCTCCCCCTCAACATGTGATGCAACTTTTAGTTCAAGTTGAGTTAAGTCAATATTACATTCCAGAAGCTCCCAAATGAACTCCCCCTGAACCAAAGCAATAAGAACGAGAAGCTGGCAAAGAAAACAGGCAGTCCTTAAAGCATAGATAAGATATAGAGGATACTATGGCTCAGACTGACTCTCATCTACCCCATATGACTCCAGGACTAATAGCTGACCGTAAAAACACACACTAGAGAGCAAACACGTACCCTGTCTACCCGAAGGTGGCCCGACCCTCGCTAGATCGCAAGAAGTGAGTGAGCTCAATCAAGTGAGATAAGAAACAGCTAATAGAGCATCCTGAAAGCATAAGATAAGAGTAAGAAGTCTAAGCAACTAGACAAAAGAACCACTCTAACCTATGCTGGAAGGACTAAACCCAATGCACCCATATGCAATGCAATCAGAAAGGAGTAAGAGCATAATAAATATAGTAAAGCAAGAAATCACAAGCTCCCCTCACAACAGTCCATAAGGACAAACCACCCCAAGCTCTCCCCGCAGAGCTGAAAACCTCGAGCCATCCAAAGGCTTGGTGAAGATGTCAGCCAACTGGTGGTCACCCTCCACAAACTGGAGCACGATGTCACCCTTCTCCACATGGTCTCTAAGGAAGTGAAAGCGAATGTCGATATGCTTGGTCCGAGAATGCTGCACTGGGTTCTTAGCAATGTTAATTGCAGAAGTGTTATCACAAAGGAGTGGAACACTGTCGATAACTAACCCAAAGTCCCGCAGGGTCGAGACCATCCAAAGCACTTGGCTACAGCAACGTACTCGGCCTCTGCGGTGGACTGTGCAACACCGGACTGCTTCCTCGAGGACCAGGAAACGAGAGAAGTGCCAATGAATTGGCGGTACTGAGTGCTCTTCCTGCTATCCTACACCAAGAAAGTCTCGCATCCGAGTAGGCTCTCGGGAAAGACAGATGAGGAAGAGTACCGATACCATAGTCAATGGTAGCTCGAATGTACCGAATGATGCGCTTCACCGCTGGCGGTGAGATCGAGGTGAAGCCTGAAACCGAGCACAAAGACACACGGAGAAGTGTATGTCCGGTCTCGAGGCAGTGAGGTACAAGAGGGAGCCGATCATACTTCGATACTCCTTCTGATCGACTGGCTCGCCGTCTTCATCTGGGTCGAGTGGAATTGATGTAGCCATAGGAGTGGACACCGGCTTCCCATCACTCATATCGAAGCGCTTCAGGAGGTCTCGAGTGTACTTGCCTTGATGCAAGAAGGTACCCTCCCGAGTCTGCTTAATTTGGAAGCCAAGGAAGAAACTCAACTCGCCCATCATGCTCATCTCAAATTCCGAGCTCATGACATCGGAAAACTGGGAAACGAGAGCATGCGAGGAGCCGCCAAAGATGATGTCATCCACATAACCGACGAGCAGAAAGTCGGTGCCTGGCCGGCGGATGAACAAGGTCTTGTCGACTTTACCCATTTCAAACCATGACTCAACAGATAGGACTTAAGCCTCTCATACCAGGCCTTGGGGGCCTGCTTAAGTCCATACAAAGCTTTGGAAAGCCTGTAGACATGGTTTGGGTATTTGGGGTTTTCGAAACCAGGAGGCTGTCTCACATAGACTTCTTCCTCAATAAGGCCATTGAGAAGGCACTCTTGACGTCCATCTGGTAAAGCTTGAAACCCTCAGAAGCTGCGAAGGCAAGCAGGATTCTAATGGCCTCAAGTCTAGCTACAGGGGCAAAGGTCTCCTCGAAATCTAGACCCTCAACCTGGGAGTACCCCTGTGCAACCAGTCTAGCCTTGTTTCTGAAGGACCGAAATGACGACAGAGGGGGGGTGAATGTCGTTCTCTTTAAAATCGCCCCCGAAAATTGCATACCGATTTTTCAAAAAGATGAAAATTAATTCTGCTGAAAACTGGAATGCATGCGATACTAAAAAATTCAACATAAATCAGAGAGTACTCAGTAAAAATTTCAGCTGAAAATATTGCCGTTTGATCTGCATGCAAAATCGTCAAACATCAGCACAAAAAGAAAAATGAACATGAAGGATCTAGCCGAAGGCTGAGAAGATCAACGACTGCAGATTTGTAGAGAAAAACAGAGAATTGCTGATCGGCAAGAATTGGTATTAAGAGTACAAGGTTAATTGATGCATGTTGGCCGAATGCAGCAAACCAAGATACAGCTGAAGGTACAAATAAACTGAACAGACACTGCCGGCAAGGAAAGAAAAGAACCTGCCCAAGGAAAATCAAAAGCTGACCCTGAATAAAACTTGCCGCTACAGAGAGAACTGGTGTAGTACCGAAAATAAGAAATTTATGAACTAATGCTGGACTTTTCAGATCAGGGAATCAGAAATAGATTGCTTGATTGTTGTACTTCTCAGGGTCATCAAACAGCGCTGCCAATAAAATAGCAGACCCATCCCAGAGCAAAGAAAAACAGATTAAGAAAGCTACTTTGGCAGAGCACACAAAACTGCAAGAGGCATTCGACACTGCAGACTGAAAAAGAAGAGGTAGGAGCAGTTCGGCAGCAGTAGTTCGGCAGCAGTACAGGGCTAAAGCAAAACTAATAATACTGCTACCGAAGAAGGGAAAGCAGAGAAATGAACACAACAGCAGTTCTTCTCTGGACACTAGATCAACAAGTCCATTCGACAGGACAGCAACTGATTACAGATATAAGACTAGCAAAAGATCAAGAACCTGCTCTTGACTCAGGAAATCAATACAAGAACAAAGGGAGAGCCACAAACATGGAGCTAATCAAAATAGAACACACAAAATGCACAAAAGAACTAAATGCTACCACAGTCTATAGCACAACAAGAAGGGGACATACTCATCCGTGAAGAACAAAATACCAAGAACCCTCAAGAAGAAAGAGAACTCAAATTTTCAGGATTTCATTCATGAAAAACTGGGAATAAAGAGGAGTCCCGATACGCATGGACATTTAGAACAAGAAAGATTACAAGATTTTCAATCCATCCTCTCCCTCTCAATCCTCAAGAACACCAAGAGCCTCTCATGATTCTTGGAAGGAACACACACACAAAAAGTGATGAATGAGCATTAAAACACTTGTGCAGCTTGTGCAACCTTGCGAAATTCCCGTTTCGCCCCTCCTGCACCTTCCGGGAAGCTTCCGCGCTCCTTGTCTCGCACGCCTCGCAACCACGTCGACTCCACGCCGTCTTCGACACATCCCGACCGTTCTAACCTCAGCGCCACCTGCGCCTAGTCCGGTTGATGCGGATACGCATATGCTTAGCACTTTTAAGTCAAATACATTATTTCACTGGAAAGAAGCATTGAGCCGCATTAAATATTGTCAGGTGAATTTGTTTCTTAATGAATTTCCTTCTATTTGTGGGAACGATATACTACCTTATGCCAAATTCTTGTTTATTATTAGGTTTGAATATTATGATGATTCCGGGGCCAAAGTTATGGAGAAGCACAAGGAGGAAAGAAGCCAATGCAGTGGGAGAGCAAAAGGAGGAGCCCAAGGACTTAAACTACAAGTTTTGGATAAGATTTTCAAGCCAAATTCGGACCTCCCACGTGCTCAATCCAATTCAAACTCGGATTCAACTCGAATTCAATTCGGATTCGGTTCGGGACAGCCTCGACAGGCAGTTACTAAAAGGCCATAACTTTCACAAACGGAGTCCGATTCAGGTGTTCTTGTACTCATTGGAAAGATAATTTCAAGGGCTACGCAATGGATAAAAAGTTATGACCGAAACATGGTGACGGTTTAATTTTAGGTTTTTCCTTTTGTGTGAGTTTGTTTCCAAATACATGTAGGGATGAGTTAGAGTTGGTTTAGAACCTCTTGGCCACCATGAGGTGGATAGGGTACTATATATTGAGGGTTAGACCCCATTGTAAGCGCGACCACGTTTGAGAATAATCAATCTACTAAAGTATGTTCGAGTTTAGTATTCTGCCTAAGTTCCATAGGGAATTAGGAGTGATTTTCTTCAATCAAGATCGTTCAACCTTTCCGTTGGGAATTGGGTGCACGATAGATCTTCGCTGTCGGTCGTGAAATCAACACGAGTGTGTTTTGGCGGATTAAAGAGTGTTCGTCCCTTGCATTGGCATTGGAGGATCATTACAATTCATCAAGACTCCCGTGAGTATCCATGCTACGTCGAGAAGATCGGGCGACCCCGTATCACCGGTCCACCGCGTCTCGCCACGACACCGCCTCGACGTCCTGCAGCCACACAGACAAGAAACACGTCACATAGCACCGCTCGATACATGAACGCGCAAATAGCATAAACAAGATCAAACATGTCGCAACATCAGAATATACATCCTAACCCATACGACTAAGTTTGACCAAAGTCCGACCAAGCCCGTTACACCATGCAACGTCTGGGTCCGAACACACCGACTCAAACTCGACTTTTGAGAACAGATGTCAATTACTCATCACTCACAATGGGATAACCTCCACATGGTCTCTCAATCTCCCCCTTGATGAGTATATTGACAAACACCGAAAAAGCACAAAGTTGAGTTTGAAGAGTCTAACATGGTCCATAAGAGCAAGAGTGAAGCTAATGACCATGGCGACAGAAGGAGCAAAAGAAAGAACAATTTTTCCTCAAAGCTCCCAAGTGGCTTTTTCTACCACTATTCTCTCCCTTTTGGCAATAAACCCATCAAGAATGCAGGAAGGAGAAAAAAGTCATGAAACCCAAGTGGCTGATTTGATCATTTTAAGTATAAAGAGCCATGAGAATTATCCAAAATGACTATTATGTATTACATCAAGCCATAACATACAAGTATGCTACAAGGATCATGACTATGTATGTAAAGTAAAGCTAAGCGAGATAAAGCATAATCTGAATTTTAGTGAAAGTGCTTAGCAAGTCAAGTCAAACATGATTTTAGTCTAGCTAGAGGTATCCAGAAATGAGACAGGCCATGTCAATAAGCTAAATGGAACCGAGAAGCTAGTGTTGAGTCAACTAGAGTGCTACTAGTTCAATAATGATACAATTGTTGGAGTACATTGAACTTTTTAGCAATTGAGCACAATTGACAAACTTTGACTTTAGAAATCATATGATTGTTTCCAACCCTTTTTTTGTTGTTTAGTCATGTGCTAGACCTCAAGCCTTATGCGACCACTTCAAGCAATGAGCTTAAGAAGATGATCTTGGTCATCCAAATCTCCCCTGAGTTCATGCCTTGTGCAATGGCAAGCCGTCTCATGAGAAGGAATTGGTGAGATCAGTTTTTTCGCACAAAAGAGATCTTTTTGCTTTTAATAGATTGCACTAACTTATGTGTCATCAAGAAACTAATATAGCTCAATCTATTGCTCAACAATGATTCAAGACTCAACTCAGCCTATTTGACATGGCATGAACCATAAAAAGATAACACAAAGCTGACTAGTCTCAAATATGAACATGATATGAATTAGGTCAAATTTAGCATTTTAATTAAATTAGCAATGGAGCACAAATCATGGCAAGATGTAATGAAAACATGTCATGAGTGGATAATAATCAAGGCTCCATTAAGTTATATTACAAAACAAATGAAGAAAATCCAGCTCCTCCTTAACTTGAGATGCAATTTTTAGTTCAAGTTGAGTTATATCAATATTAAGATCTAGAAGTTCCCAAAGGAACTCCCCCTGAACCAAGCAATAAAAGAAAGAGCTGGCAAATAAATCAAGAAAGGCAGTCCTTAAAGCATAGATAAGATAGAGAATACTAATGACTCGGACTAACTCTTATCTACCCCATATGACTCAGGACAACAAATGCCGAGTAAAACACACACTAGAGAGCAAACAAGTACCCTGTCTACCCGAGGGTGGCCCAACCCTCGCTAGAACCTAGAAGAAGTGAGTGAGCTCAACCTAGTGAGATAAGAAACAGCTATCCTGAAAGCACAAGTAAGAGCAAGAAGTCTAAGCACTCAGCAAGAGACACACTCTAACCTACGCTAGAAGGACTAAACCCAATGCACCCGAAAATGCGATGCAACAGTAAGGATACAGAAGCAAAATTAATATGATAAAGCAACAAATCCCAAAGCTCCCTCACAACAATCAGTAAGGACAAACCACCCCAAGCTCTCCCAGAGTGAAAACCTCAAGTCGACCGGAGGCTTGGTGAAGATGTCGACCACCGGTGGTCACTCTCCACAATGCAGCACAATATCACCCTTCTCTACATGGTCTCGAAGGAAGTGATATCGAATATCAATGTGCTTGGTCCGTGAATGCTGCACTGGGTTCTTAGCAATGCAAATCGCAGACGTGTTATCGCAAAAGAACGGAACACGATCAATAGATAACCCAAAGTCCCGCAGAGTCGAGATCATCCAAAGCACTTGGCTACGACAGCCGCTGCGACAGCGTACTCGACCTCGGCGATGGACTGTGCAACTCGGATGCTTTCAAGACCAAGAAACGAGAGAAGTGCCAATGAACTGGCAGGTGCGAGTGCTCTTCCTATCTATCCTCACCAAGAAAGTCGCATCCGAAAAGGCTCTAAGGGATAGCAGGAGGAGGAAGAGTACCAGATACCATAGTCAATGGTAGCTCGAAGGTACCGAAAGATGCGCTTCACCGCCTGGCGGTGAGACACGCGAGAAGAAGCCTGAAACCGTGCACAAAGACACACAGAAAAATGTATGTCCGGTCTCGAGGCAGTGAGGTACAAGAGAGAACCAATCATGCTTCTGAATTCCTTTTGATCCACTGGCTCGCCGTCCTCATCTGGGTCTAAAACAGCTGTAGAAGGCATCGGAGTTGACACTAGCTTGCCGTCACTCATGTCGAAGTGTCTCAGGAGGTCTCGAGTGTACTTGCCTTGATGCAGAAATGTACCCTCCCGAGTCTGTTTGATTTGGAAGCCAAGGAAGAAAGTCAACTCACCTATCATGCTCATCTCAAACTCGGTGCTCATGACATCCGAAAACTGTGAAACGAGAGCATAGGAAGAGCCACCAAAGATAATGTCATCGACATAAATTTGGACGAGCAGAAGGTCACTGCCAAGCCGGCGCGTGAACAAGGTCTTGTCGACTTGACCCATCTGGAAATCATGTCTCAGAAGGTAGGACTTAAGCCTCTCATGCCAAGCTCTGGGAGCTTGCTTGAGTCCATACAAGGCTTTGGAAAGCTTGAAGACATGACTAGGGTATTTGGGATTCTCGAAACCTGGAGGCTGTCTGACATAGACTTCTTCCTCAATGAAACCATTGAGAAAGGCGCTCTTGACGTCCATCTGGTAAAGCTTGAAACCCTTAGAAGCTGCAAAGGCAAGCAGAATTCTAATGGCCTCAAGACGAGCTACAGGGGCAAAGGTCTCCTCGAAGTCTAGACCCTCAACCTGGGAGTACCCCTGAGCAACCAGTCTAGCCTTGTTCCGGATTACTACCCCATCCTCGCTCTGCTTGTTCTTGAACACCCACTTGGTTCCAATAATATTGTGACCTCGAGGGGGCTCAACAAGCGTCCACACCTTGTTTCTTTCGAAACTTTCGAGCTCCTCATGCACGGCATTGACCCAAGACTCATCAAATAAAGCATGACAAACGTCTTTGGGCTCAAAGGAAGCTATGAAGGCAGAGTGGAGACAGAAAAGTGACACGCCAGATTTGGAGCGTGTGACTCGTTCAAAGAGATCTCCAATCATCTGCTCAGAAGGATGAGATTTTTGAATATGTCTTGGAGGTCCTGGATGAGATGAAGAAGTGGCCTCTACCTCGTTTCCTGACGGGGTAGGAACAGAGCCACTAGCTCCAGAAGAAGCAGAAGGTAAGGGCTGATCACCTCGAGGTGCAGTGGAAGAAGGCACCTCAAGGGGTGGAGGAGGAACTGGATCGGGTAGACAACCCTCATCTCCATCATCCTTATCATCCACGAAGATGGTCTCGGACTGCTCTAGTGAACCTGAGATATCGGGCCTAGTCCCCGGACTGGCCTCATCGAAGGTTACATCACAGGTTTCTACCATTTTACTAGACTCGCAGTTCCAGACCCTATAGGCCCGCGAAGAAGTCGAGTAGCCCAGAAAAAGCCCATCACAAGATCGTGACTCGAACTTATCTAGGTTTCCGGACTTCAGAATAAAACACTTGCAACCAAACACACGAAAATGAGAAACACTGGGCTTTCGCCCGTACCTCAACTCATAAGAAGTGCGGTGCAAATGTGCCCGAAGAAAAACTCTGTTTGAAACATGGCACGCGGTGGCTATAGCCTCAGCCCAAAACTTCCGCGGTGTAGAGTACTCATCAAGCATCGTCCTGGCCATCTCGACCAAGGTACGGTTCTTCCTCTCCACAACGCCATTCTGCTGGGGGACGTATGGAGAAGAGAACTGGTGATCTACACCGGTCTCATCACAGAAACTCTCAAAGTAGAAGTTCTTGAACTCCGTGCCATTGTCACTTCGGATCGCTCGCAAGGCACCTGGAAGCTCAACAGAAATCCTACCGAAAAGACCTCGAAAATGCGAAAATGTCTCATCCTTCGAGGCTAAGAAAAACACCCAAGAGTACCTCGAGTAGTCATCGACCACGACGAGAACATACCACTTCCCTCCTGCTGACTGCACTCGAGCTGGTCCAACTGTGTCCATATGGAGCAGCTGTCCCGGTGCATCGGTCATAGTAACTGTGACCGGAGGATGAGAAGCGGCAACCATCTTGTCGTGTCGGCATGGAGAGCAAACAAGATCTTTGACCATCTTGAGTTTGGGCAGACCACGAATGAGATCGTGGCCGCTAACTCGGGTCAAATGGTCAAATCCAATGTGACCAAGTCTCCTATGCCAGAAAGAGAGGTCGCGGGACTCAGAAGCAAGTAAACAACGGAGAGGATCACTAGAAGACTCAGAAAAATCAGCACGAAAGATCCTCCCAAAACGAGAAATCCCGCAAACCAAACCACCCGAAGAATCAAGAATTTTACATTTGTTTTTCTTAAAGCACACCTCGAAATCGTCATCGGTGGTGGGAAACCGAAAGCAAATTGTATTGCGCTTACTCACCAAGGCAACATCTTTCAAAATAAAGAATCATTAATGCGATACAGACTTTGGCAATGGCGCCTGAAGAAGCATCTCCAAGGTGATCGTCTCATCACCGAGCGCGGGCAAGGAAGAAAACCAACGGGAATCTCCGGTCATGTGTCGTGAACACCCGAGTCTCGAGCCAAACCTTTCCTTCCTACCCGCGAACTGAGTCAAGCAGTAAAATCTCGGTAGTGGGGTAAATCAGCGTGATTTTGGCACCCAATCTTGAGTAACACGTCGAGCGGATGAAGTAGTCAAGCACGATGACCTCTATCTACCCTCGCCTCCGTCGCTCAAAGAAGCGAAGATCCGTGAGCGACACGAAGTCATTCTTGGGTCCGTGATACGGGTCGCCCGATCTTCTCGACGTAGGATGGATACTCACGGGAGTCTTGATGAATCGTAATGATCCTCCAATGCCAATGCAAGGGACGAACACTCTTTAATCCGCCAAAACACACTCGTGTTGATTTCGCCGACCACCAAGCGAAGATCTATCGTGCACCCAATTCCCAACGGAAAGGTTGAACAATCTTGATTGAAGAAAACCACTCCTAATTCCCTATGGAACTTAGGCAGCAATACTAAACTCGAACATACTTTAGTAGATTGATTATTCTCAAACGTGGTCTACCTTACAATGGGGGTCTAACCCTTAATATATAGTACCCTGGCCACCTCATGGCTAGCCAAGAGGTCCTAAACAAACTCCAACATATCCCTACATGTATTTGGAAACAAACTCACACAAAAGGAAAAACCTAAATTTAAACCGTCACAATGTTTCGGTCATAACTTTTTATCCGTAATGAATTTGAAGGTGGGGCCGGATCCATTGCGTAGCCCTTGAAATTATCTTTCCAACGAGTACAAGAACACCTGAATCGGACTCCGTTTGTGAAAGTTATGGCCTTTTTAGTAACTGTCTGTCAGGCTGTCCCGAACCGAATCCGAATTGAATTCTGAGTTGAATCCGAGTTTGAATTGGATTGAGCACGTGGGAGGTCCGAATTTGGCTTGAAAATCTTATCCAAAACTTGTAGTTTAAGTCCTTGGGCTCCTCCCTTTTTGCTCTCCCACTGCATTGGCTTCTTTCCTCCTTGTGCTTCTCCATAACTTTGGCCCCGGAATCATCATAATATTCAAACCTAATAATAAACAAAAATTTGGCATAAGGTAGTATATCGTTCCCACAAATAGAAGGAAATTCATTAAGAAACAAATTCACCTGACAATATTTAATGCGGCTCAATGCTTCTTTCCGTGAAATAATGTATTTGACTTAAAGTGCTAAGCATATGCGTATCCGCATCATCCTCCCCTTCTTCAAGAAAAGCCGTCCTCGGCTTTTGATAGCCTGAAATTGTACTAAACAAAGAATACAACGTGTATGCATGGTATATGTATTGGTCAGGTTACACCTTTAGTCTTTCACATTACTATTACCGGAGGTGTAGTAAGCAAAAGAACAACACATATCGTGGTATATGTATGAATCAATTATTGTGTCATTCTCATTCTCACTGTTTTGCACAAACCAATTGATACTACAATAGCTATCAAATGCATACATTGCAATGTTTTCATTCACACCATTCTCCCTCCCATAAGAAAAAGTCGTCCTCGACTTTGCGAAGTACGTGAACAAGTCATTAATGGGGAAAACCAGAACAAACGGTTCAAATATGGAAGATAAAATTTTAATTGCCTTCATTGCTTCAGCTGCGCTACTCTGATTATCTGTACATGATTGTTCATCGAAAGAGGAACAAGTAGGCACAAGAAATCTTTGTAAACAACAAGCACTATTGTTAAACCTCATCTCATTGTGATCATGACGTGGTATAAAAGATTGTTTGTCCAAAATATGCAATTTCAACTCGGCAAGCTTATCACATGTAATGCATATTCGATAAACATAAAAGTTGTCATCTACACCATAATCTCCGATCAAATTGAACTTATATGTGTAGGCATAGGAACTAACTAGTGATTTTAAATATGCAATTTCAGCAACATTCTCAATGACACTAGATAGCTCTTTAGGGTCATCGAACATAATATAATATAAAGAATCATCAGGAGATATTCTAGAAAGAACTTCCTTATGAGTAATTAATTCCACATTATGTAAATTGACCAAAGAAATTTCAGAACATGGAATTTTCGAATGAACACATGAGTTCTCACAATTACTCACCTTTTCACAAATAAATTCGAACCAATATGGTTACCTCTATCATTCTCTTCAATTGATGTAGGTGTTGTAGGTATTAAATCATCATGATGTAACAACGGATCAGCAAGTACTTCATCTTTAACTATGATTATCTCCTCATCGTTTATCTCCAATGGTGCCGCTTGTTGAACATTTGATTCCTCTTCTTTAATATCAACTCGCACAATGTGAGAAACAACACTAGAAGTAGATATTAATGTGTTAGTTTCAAAATCAACCTCACTTTGTCCATCTTCCACTTCTCTCTTTTCTTTTGGTGTATCTCTCACACTCTCAGTTTGGATGCTCTCAAACTCACATATGGTAGAATCACACACATTGTTTTAACATTCTCACTCAATTTGGCTATGTGGCTCTCAATCTCACATAGGTTTTGATGCATCTCAATTGTTGTATGTATCATTGGTGCAGCATAAGATGTCTCCTTTATCAAGGAAAGTCCCATGCTCGGTCATCTTCTCATATGTCACACTAGTGGAACCATAAGAGTGAAGTATGGACATGGATTGAACCGTGATGTACGTGTCTCCATAAGTCTCTTCTCCTCCTTAATAGCACAATTCACAAGATCATGCAAGTTACTAAAATATTTATGTTGAAGTATAGCGGCGATCTCGAATTCAAGCCACCCTTAGTATGCCTTCTCCTTATTGGACTAGTGACACCGACGACACATTGCATCTTGTAGTTCAAAATAGTAATCTTGGACAGATTACTACCTTGTGTGATATTCTCCAAATGGTGAAGCAATTCCTGCGCATAATAGGATGGCACAAACTCGCTCCTCATGAACGCCTTCAAATCGACCAAGATTTAATGAATTGTTTTCCAATTAGCTGTTGCCACCAACTATAAGCATAGTCTTCAAACTCCCTCGTGGCACGTTTCACCTCTTGATCTTTGGAAAGTTTCGAAAATCTAAACACTTTCTCCATTTGCCATTCCCACTCAAGATACTCCTCGGATCATCACCGCCATAGAAAGGAACAAAGCTATCTTCTTCTTGTTGTGGACCAAGTGCTCGCACAATATCATTCACGATGTTTTTATGTATCACCTTCATTTGTTGATTGAGCTCAATGCAGAAATCCTTCATCCCCACTTTAATCTCATTACCATAGTTATCTTTTCCACCTGCCATGGTTAGATTGTACAAGAAGACACCAAAACCACAAATATATGGGTAATATGTGAAGTTCACACAATCTCACTTTTCCTCTCCCAAGTAAAGTTTTCACCTTTCCGACGTGAATTGAGGCCAAAATAAACTTACACTTGGTGGTGGCTATAATAACAAGTGATGATCAAGCGGATTTAAAAGTGACTCACAATTGCCCGGCAAAGGATATTTTGTGGAGTTTGGTTAGAAGTATTTATCCTACGATCTGATTTCTCGATGTTGTAAAATTAAGTAATAATCCAAGTTAGAATACTTTGCCTATGTGCTGATCCAAAAGATTTAAGTGAAGTATATGAACACACACAAAAAGATCAATGTGACTCGATGCAAACAAAGGAATGAGCTAACTAGAGGCAATATGAAATTAAAGATTAGATAGCTCGTTTTGCACCAAGTACTAGGAGAGACGCTAGCCAATTGCAATGATATGAATGTAAGGGCACAAGATTGCTCAAAGGAATTAAATACACAAGCTGAATTTATGGACTAAGAGCTCATCCTAAATTTGGCCAATGGTTTTTTTCTTCCTTTTGTTCTTCTTCTCTCTTTTTTTGCTCAAGCCGTGGCTCTCTCTCTTTTTTTTGTCGGTGCCTTCTTTCTTTCTTTATTTCCTTTTTTTTTACTTGTAGTTGGCACTAAGGTTTAGCTTTCCTTTCCAAAAGAATAATATTTCAGCGGTGTAAATTAATACCAAGAACAGCCCTTAATGCAATTATCAAAGACTAGTCTCAAGATTAACGTAAATTAAGGATATATGTATGTAAACACCACACTGTGGATATTTTTTTTCGCACAAGACCTTTGAGTAGCACTGCTCACGATGCTTCAGTGATCTTCGTTCACGCATGTAGCAATCGGATTTTTTTTTGAATTTTTGATTGGACACAAAGATTAAGTGACGCAAAGGAACATGATGATCAACACGTAAACAAAAATTCTAATGGACTAAAACTTAACAAAACTCACGAAAATAACAGATGCAAAAACTAGGGTTTGGATTTTTTTGTGTTTTCGGTTTATGGACTATAGGACAATAAGTAATAACTGAAATTTAAAGGGATAAAATCCACCGAGTAAACCGCGCTCGATACCAAGATGATACGGGGTGCCCGATCTTCTCGACGTGGGATGGATACTCACGGAGTCTTGATGAATCGTAATGATCCTCCAATGCCAATGCAAGGGCGAACACTCTTTAATCCGCCAAAACACACTCGTGTTGATTTCACGACCACCAAGCGAAGATCTATCGTGCACCCAATTCCCAACGGAAAGGTTGAACAATCTTGATTGAAGAAAATCACTCCTAATTCCATATGGAACTTAGGCAGCAATACTAAACTCGAACATACTTTAGTAGATTGATTATTCTCAAACGTGGTCTACCTTACAATGGGGGTCTAACCCTTAATATATAGTACCTGCCACCTCATGGCTAGCCAAGAGGTCCTAAACAAACTCCAACATATCCCTACATGTATTTGGAAACAAATACAAACAAAAGGAAAACCTAAATTTAAACCGTCACAATGTTTCGGTCATAACTTTTTATCCGTAATGAATTTGAAGGTGGGGCCGGATCCATTGCGTAGCCCTTGAAATTATCTTTGCAACGAGTACAAGAACACCTGAATCGGACTCCGTTTGTGAAAGTTATGGCCTTTTTAGTAACTGCCTGTCAGGCTGTCCCGAACCGAATCCGAATTGAATTCTGAGTTGAATCCGAGTTTGAATTGGATTGAGCACGTGGAGGTCCGAATTTGGCTTGAAAATCTTATCCAAAACTTGTAGTTTAAGTCCTTGGGCTCCTCCTTTTGCTCTCCCACTGCATTGGCTTCTTTCCTCCTTGTGCTTGTCCATAACTTTGGCCCCGGAATCATCATAATATTCAAACCTAATAATAAACAAAATTTGGCATAAGGTAGTATATCGTTCCCACAAATAGAAGGAAATTCATTAAGAAACAAATTCACGACAATATTTAATGCGGCTCAATGCTTCTTTCCAAGTGAAATAATGTATTTGACTTAAAGTGCTAAGCATATGCGTATCCGCATCGGTCCGATTGCTACGGACGAGCGGTCGGCACAAACAACAGTCGATCACGCCAATCGGTAGGCATCTCGATGGGAAACGAGATCTACCCTCGGACGGCGGAAGTCACGACCGAGAGGGAGCACGAGGACTAAAAACGAAGACTCGAAAAACCAAGTCCTCGGTGTTGCCCAAAGCTACCAACATAGCAAACCTAGACCTCGTGTTGGTCTTAGGTGCACTCAAGGTGCAGGGCTGACCACAATACGCATAAGAGACTCAACACGGTCTCTTGGCGTGATCTTGGCGCTTGAAGCAATGGTCAAACAAATGCCCATCCTTCCGAAGGTGCAATGATACCATATACGAGGGGTGAAGTAGCATGAGATGGCCATTACCGAGAGGCCGCAAGAAGGTACCCTCCGAGTCTGCTTAATTTGGAAGCCAAGGCAGAAAGTCAGTGCCTAGCCGGCGGATGAACAAGGTCTTGTCGACTTTACCCATTTGAAACCATGACTCAACAGATAGGACTTAAGCCTCTCATACCGGGCCACAGGGCTCTGTAAGTCCATACAAAGCTTTGGAAAGCTCAGAGACATGGTTTGGGTATTTGGGGTTTTCGAAACCGGAGGTCATCTCATAGACTTCTTCCTCAATAAGGCCATTGAGGAAGGCACTCTTGACGTCCATCCGTAAAGCTTGAAACCCTCGAAGCTGCGAAGGCAAGCAGGATTCTAATGGCCTCAAGTCTAGCTACAGAGGCAAAGGTCTCCTCGAAATCTAGACCCTCAACCTGGGAGTACCCCTGTGCAACCAGTCTAGCCTTGTGTCTGAAGGACCGAAATGACGACAGAGGGGGGGTGAATGTCGTTCTCTTTAAAATCGCCCCCGAAAATTCGTACACTGATTTTTCAAAAAGATGAAAATTAATTCTGCTGAAAACTGGAACGCATGCGATACTAAAAAATTCAGCATAAATCAGAGAGTACTCAGTAAAAATTTCAGCTGAAAATATTGCCGTTTGATCTGCATGCAAAATCGTCAAACATCAGCACAAAAAGAAAAATGAACATGAAGGATCTAGCCGAAGGCTAAGAAGATCAACGACTGCAGATTTGTAGAGAAAAACAGAGAATTGCTGATCGGCAAGAATTGGTATTAAGAGTACAAGGTTAATTGATGCATGTTGGCCGAATGCAGCAAACCAAGATACAGCCGAAGGTACAAATAAACTGAACAGACACTGCCGGCAAGGAAAGAAAAGAACCTGCCCAAGGAAAATCAAAAGTTGACCCTGAATAAAACTTGCCGCTACAGAGAGAACTGGTGTAGTACCGAAAACAAGAAATTTATGAACTAATGCTGGACTTTTCAGATCAGGGAATCAGAAATAGATTGCTTGATTGTTGTGCTTCTCAGGGTCATCAGAATATACATCCTAACCCATACGACTAAGTTTGACCAAAGTCCGACCGAGCCCATTACACCATGCAACGTCTGGGTCCGAACACACCGACTCAAACTCGACTTTTGAGAACAGATGTCAATTACTCATCACTCACAATGGGATGACCTCCACATGGTCTCTCAGTTTCGAATGACTACCCCATCCTCACTTTGCTTGTTCTTGAACACCCATTTGGTTCCAATGATATTGTGATCTCGAGGGAGCTCAACAAGCGTCCAGACCTTGTTTCTTTCGAAACTTTCCAGCTCCTCATGCATTGCATTGATCCAAGACTCGTCAGATAAAGCATGACAAACATCTTTGGGCTCGAAGGAGGCAACAAAGGCAGAATGGAGACAGAAAAGTGATGTACCAGATTTCGAACGAGTGACTCGCTCAAAGAGATCTCCAATAATCTGCTCAAGGATGAGATTTTGTATATGTCTAGGAGGTCCAGGATGAGAAGAAGAAATGGCCTCTACCTCGTGAACCGACGGGTAGGAACAGAGCCACTAGCTCGGAGGAAGCGAAGGCATGGGTGATCACCTCGAGGTGCGGTGAAAGAAGGCACCTCAAGGGGTGGATGAGGGACTGGATCAGGTAGACAACCCTCATCTCCATCCTCCTCATTATCCACGAAGATGGTCTCGGACTGCTCTAAAGAACCTGAGATATCGGGCCTAGTCCCCGGACTGGCCTAGTCGAAGGTCACCTCACAGGTTTCTGCCATTTTACTAAACTCGCAGTTCCAGACCCTATAAGCCCGCGACGAAGTCGAGTAGCCTAGAAAGATCCCATCACAAGAGCGTGACTCGAACTTATCTAGGTTCCCGGACTTCAAGATAAAGCACTTGCAACCAAACACACGAAAATGAGAGGCTGGCTTTCGCCCATATCTCGACTCATAAGCTGCAGTGCAAGTGTGCCCCGAGAAAAACTCGATTTGAGACATGGCACGCGGTAGCTATAGCCTCGACCCAAAACTTCCGCGGTGTAGAGTATTCATCGAGCATCGTCACAGCCATCTCGACCATGGTACGGTTCTTCCTCTCACGACGCCATTCTGCTGGGGACATGCGGAGAAGAGAACTGTGCTCTACACTGTCTCAACACGTAACCTCTCAGTAGGAATTCTTGAACTCCGTGTCATTGTCACGTGGATCGCTCGTAAGGCACCGGAAGCTCAACGAAAGCCTCTTGAAAAGACCTCGAAATGTAAAAACGTCTCATCCTTTGAGGCCAAGAAAACACCCGAGAATACCTCGAGAAGTCATCGACTACGACAAGAACATACCACTTCCCTCCTGTTGATCACTCGAGTGGTCCAACTGTATCCATATGGAGCGGTGTCCCGGTGCATCGGTCATAATGTAACTGTGGACCGAGGATGAGAAGCGGCAACCATCTTGTCGTCTTGGCATGGAGCGCAAACAAGATCTTTGACCATCTTGAGTTTCGGCGGACCACGAATGAGATCGTGGCCGCTAACTCGGGTCAAATGGTCAAATCAATATGACCAAGTCTCCTATGCGGAAGGTAAGGTCGCGGGACTCAGAAGCAACCAAACACCGGAGAGGATCACCAAAAGACTCAACAAAATCAGCACGAAAGATCCTCCCATAACGAGAAATCCCGCAAACCCGACTACCCGAAGAATCAACAATTTTGCAGGAGTTTTTCTTAAAACTTACCTCGAAACAGTCATCGGTAAGCTGAGAAACCAAAAGCAAATTGTACTGCTGTTTACTCACCAAGGCAACATCTTTTAAAACAAATGAGTCATTAACACGCACGGTACCTTTGGCGATGATGCGTCCGACGAAGAGTCTCCAAAGGTGATAGTCTCATCACCAAGCTCGGCTAGGGAAGAAAACCAACGTGAATCTCCGGTCATGTGTCGTGAACACCGGAGTCTCGAGCCAAACCTTTCCTTCCACGCCCGTGCGAACCCGAGTCAAGCAGAGTAAAGTCTCGATCTTGGGATAAATCAAAATAGATTTTGGAACCCAATCTTGAGTCACACGTCGAGCGTAAGAAGTAGTCACACACGTGACCTCTAACTACCCTCGCTCTCCGTCGCTCAAAGCGGAAGGTGCGTGGACGGACACAGAAGGCATTCTTTGGGTCCGATCCGCTACGGACGAGCGAGTCGGTGCCCACAGCAGTGATCACGCCGTGGGTAGGCATCTCGATGGGGAAACGAGATCTACCCTCGGGGCGGCAAGTCACGACCGAGAGGAGCACGAGGACTAAAAACGAAGACTCGAGAAACCAAGTCCTCGGTCGCCCAAAGCTACCAACATAGCAAACCTAGACCTCGTGTTGGTCTTGGGTGCACTCAAGGTCCGAGGCGACCACGAATCGCCTAAGAGACTCAACACGGTCTCTTCGCGATCTTGGCGCTTGAAGCAATGGTCAAACAAATGCCCATACTTGGCGGAAGGTGCAATGATACCGCCTACGAGGGGGGCAAGCTGCAGTGAAATCACCTTGCTTCGAAATCCCTTGGACAAGGCCCACCGATTTAAATTGAACTTTCTTGTTCTTGGGCTTGACCTCAATCACACTGCTGACTCTGGTGCGAGCACGACGGTGGATGTTTCCTCACATCCTCACGGAGATCATATCCTAGACCTTGTTTGAACTTGCAAATCTTTGATTGGTCTAGAATAAGATTAAGTTTCTTCTTGCCTCCTACAAATTTCTCGAGAGTGTTCATAAGGTGCGATACTCCCGAAAGAGAGAGATGCAAGAAGAGCAAGGAGAAGAAGAAGAGAGGAGGAGGAGAGGAAGGAGAAGAACCAATAGCGAGAAGATCGAATAGCACGTGCATATCTCTCCTTATGCACGGCCGCCTCAACCTTGAGGGCTTCGCAGCACACACAGGGGCGGTTCTAATCCTAGCCATTTGGTCTTCGTAACTCTTCCTAAACGTCTCTACCATGTCCTTATCCTTTTCCAACACCTCGGCACGAAGGCACAAGCGGGGCGTGATTTTTCTAGGAGGTCCTTAGTTAGCTTCACATTTATCATCCAAAGCAATCAAGTTAGATTTTAGTTTATCACAATTTTTGCATGGTGAGCTAACGGGGTCCTTAGAAGCATCTTGAGCCATTTTCTTATTGTAGTCAATCATTTCTTGAAACTGTTTTGAGACGATTCAAGTTCGTGATTAACTTAGGACAATTTACACATGAAGCAATAGGCTCAAGTAGAAAAGCTTGTAACTCAGCAATTTTATGATCTACCCGTTTTAGATTCATCTTTAAGTTATTACAACTTTCACATGTCTCGGGCAGATCGAGAAGCAATGTATAAAGACCTCTAAAAGCATTATCCTTATCCTCACACGAGGTGCAAGAAATAGTCTCAACAGTAGAAGATGAAATAGGAACTACCCTACTCATCTCAAGCTCAAGAAGAAGACTAATGTTCTCCACCTTAATCAAATCAAGCTCGGATGATGAGACTAGCATGAGAGGTCCTTAATTTCTCCATATCATCAATCAAGGCACAAGATGTATCACGGTCATCACGGAGGGAGCAGATGTAAGCGAAGTAAGCTCCCGTGATAGTCTAGCTACTTCCTTCTCCAAATCAGCACACCTAGCCCTAGACTTGGCATGAAATCTACCTAGCTTAAGGAAAGCATCATTAAGCTGGTCATAAGTAGGGCTCACCTCGTCGGAGTC
Source organism: Bonia amplexicaulis (assembly GCA_036346245.1). Classification (NCBI taxonomy): domain Eukaryota; kingdom Viridiplantae; phylum Streptophyta; class Magnoliopsida; order Poales; family Poaceae; genus Bonia; species Bonia amplexicaulis. Next base: position 350,387 of record JAYGGG010000463.1, on the reverse strand, counting down.
GGAGTACTCATTGTCGCTCGATTAAGCCCTCGAGGGACATGAAGCACATGCCGAGAAGTCGCCCGCCTTTGGGTTCTTGATCACCGTCCGTCGTTGTCGCTCCATCCCTCCACCTCGGCCGAGGTCGAGGTCGTCGAAAGCGGTGAGGGCGGGTGGAAGAGCTTCTTCGCCTTCCCAAAGTTGCGGAACTTCTTCTTGCCTTGGAGCGGTCTTTGAGGGCTTGAGTTGCGGTTCTTGTCGGTGTAGTCGTTCTTGCCCGAACCGAAGTCACCTTTACCCTTCCCAAGCTTGGGACGGTTGCTCGGATGTGGTTGGGGCCACCACACTCAAACAAATCACGGGTCCTCCTCTTTTCCATCCCTCCTCCTCTTGTAAGCATGAGAAAATCTCCGTGCTAGGAGGGCTAGCTGTTCATCCATAGTCGCTCTAACGATCATCGGTTATGTCACGAGAGCGGCGAGGAGAATCCGCACAAAGGCTCGGAGAAGAAGATCGAGCGGGATCGGTGACTAGCGCCATCGATCGTGACTTGACCGACGCGAGACTATGTCAATCTCGTGAGTCTTGAGGCGCAAGTAAAGCGCGTCAAGAGTCGGGTCGAGAGGTCCGTGGTGTCCTTGATGGTAGTCACCTTCATCTCCCAAACCCAAGATCAAGTGCGAGAAAGGATTTGTCGGCGTTATCCGAGTCGGAGTATGTGAGACCGACGGCTCGGAGGTTGCTCAAAATTTTGTGAAAATGCAAAAGCACTCGTCAAGGGACTCTCTAGCAAGCATCTCGAATTTCTTGTATTCACGCTGAACCGGGTCTGTCGAACAGTCTTGATCCGGGTGGTGCCCTCATGGTATGCATTGAGGGTCACCCGGATGTCGTAGGCGACGACGGTGAGAGATCGATCGAACTCGCTCGCTCAAACCACGAATGATGATGTTCCTTGCCTTTGCATTCGCCTCAACATCGACCATATTCCAGACATTGATGTTCTCATCGGCGGAACAACAAACTGAATCTTCACCTTCCGCGGATGGTATACCCCGAGCACGGATGTAAGTTTCCATTCGGCTTTTCGGAAGGGTAATCCGGCCATCAAGATGGGCGGCAGGTGGAATACTTGTCCGTCGCCATGGCTCATGACCGGTTAAGATCTATAGAAAAGAGCTAACCGGCTCGATACCAATTGTACGATCGGATATGGCAACGGAGGGGGGGTGAATGGTGCCTTTTTAAAATTTTCCCCCAAGTATTCAAAAAACTTTTGTCAAAAGAGAGAAAAACTGAGAAGACTATATTTGCCAGGAAGACAAGAGCTTTACTTGAAATTGAAAATTATCTTAAAAGGAAACCTTGCTTTTGCCGATAGACTATTTGCATTAGTCTTGACCTAGACGGCTTACAGGAGAAATACCAAACGACTGGACAGAAACTTAACTAAAAACTGCAGACTGAGAAAAGAAACCGGGGGGAAGATTAAGAGGAGTGCATGACGAAGAAGATATAAACGAGACTAAACAAACTTGGCACAAGAAAACCAAAGAGCTAAAATGTTGACTCAAGCTTCAAGAAAAGAGCAGACTAAAATTCTGAACCTTTGGCCAAAAACCTAAGACTACAACACCGAAAACAATGAGGAACATCTGTTAGAAGACTGACTCAAAACGTATTTCTGCAGATGTAAGTCATTCGGAGAGCTTGCTGTATTACCAAATGAGAAACTGAAATCTGCGGTCACTTCTGCTGGCGAAAGCGACATCTTGTTGAGCAATGAAAGGCACCGCCAAAAGTATCAAGAAGAAGTCGAAAGCAGGAGAAGGAATGCGTTCGACGGAAGAGCGGTGAAACGCGATGAATCTTGTAGACCAACAAAACCCTCGGTAGTAGAGCGAAGAAAGACACGACCAAAGATAGAAGGTGTAAAGTCGGATGGCAAGCAACAGAGAGAGGCGACAGAGAGATAAAAGGAAAAGCGATGAAACTGTGAAATCACTGCAGTTCAGAAATGAGTCAATTTCTGAATCTGCTTCCGAACCAAACTGTATGGCCATAAGAAATAAAAGAGCTACTGACTCCCCAAGCTTCTGCTGACTGAAAATGATTCGGCACAGTGAAAACTGAAGCAAATGATCGCAGCAGAGACTAAATTCAACAACACAACATGAATCTCATGAGGAACCTCAAAATCGTTCGGTGATCATTGAGATCTGAGATAGTAAAAGCAGAATCGACAAGAGACACTACTGACAACTGAAAATCTTTGATGTTTACTAGAAATTGATGATTTCCCCAGGTCAAAATAGCATGAACTTGTATTATATAACAAGAGGTGACAAGGGATCAAAAGAAATCATCGAAGAGGAAGAAATTGACATTTGACAAAAATGTAACCTATAATGAACAAAGTCCAAAATCCAAATTCCTCAACAATCTCTCAACCTTTGCTTATGAAATTTTGAGGATAGCTAATTGATAGCATCAGGACTCTAGATATCAAGTTTCAAGCCAAGAAAGGAAAGGAAAGCGAAACCACCTCAAACCCTAGAAAGAGGATGAAGAATGAGAAGGCTCGGATGGAGAAATCTGAAATTAAACCTTGTTTGCTCTTTGAATCAACTAACGAAAGGTGTTTTGAGCATCTCCCATGTCATAGTAACCCATTTTGGAACTTTCCAGGAAGAAACAATCAAAAACCCAAAAACTCAAAAATCCCAAAATTGAGGCATCGAAGGAAAAATAAGAACAGAGAGCTGGAGACTCAATTCATTCAACTAAAGCCATCTCATATTGATATAGAGGATCAAGGAGATGTCCCCATACACATGTACACTTAAAGGATGGATTACATATGCATCAACTCATCTTCTCCCTCTCAACAAACAAGAACTTCACTCAAGAAATCAAGAACATGGGAGGAGGCCAAGAACAGAGCACGAAGCTACTGAAGTCTTCTGCGAGTCCTTGCTCTCTCCCAACCACTAAGGCTTAAAAGCAAAACAACCTTCTAAAGGCTCTTTTGACTTGTCTAACCCTAATCCTCTCTCTAGTGGCCTAGTGGGCATCCAGCCCCTCCAACCTATTTATAGCCTTGGCTAACGGGTCTCCGCCCCGTTACGCCCGCTAAATCCAACGGAGCCCGTTCCCGCTTGTGCAGCTTTGCGAAATTCCCGTTTCGCCCCTCCTGCACCTTCCGGGAAGCATCCGCGCTCCTTGCCTCGCACGCCTCGCAAACACCTTGAGTCCACGTCGTCTTCGACACATCACGACCGTTCTGACCTCAGCGCCACCTGCGCCTAGTCCGGTCCACCGTGTCTCGCCACGACTCCGCCTCGGCGTCCTGCAACACACGCACAAGAAACACGTCAAATAGCACCGCGATACATGAAAGCGTAAATAGAGATCAAACACAGCCGAGTCATCGAATATGCAACCTAAACCCATACGACTAGGTTCGACCAGGTCCGACCGAGCCCGTTACGCCACGCAACGTCTAGGTCCGAACCAACCGACTCAAACTCGACTTTTCGTAAACGATGTCAATTACTCATCATACACACGGACAGAGTTTTTCTTAGGGCACACTTGCACCGCACTTCTTATGAGATGAGATATGGGCGAAAGCCCAGCGTCTCTCATTTTCGTGTGTTTGGATGCAAGTGCTTTATTTTGAAGTCCGGGAACCTAGATAAGTTCGAGTCACGTTCTTGTGATGGGATCTTTCTAGGCTACTCGACTTCTTCGCGGGCTTATAGGGTTTGGAACTGCGAGTCTAGTAAAATGGTAGAAACCTGTGAGGTGACTTTCGATGAGGCTAGTCCGGGGACTAGGCCCGATATCTCAGGTTCTTCAGAGCAGTCCAAGACTATCTTTGTGGATGATGAGGATGATGGAGATAAGGGTTGTCTACCCGATCCAGTCCCTCATCCACCCCTTGAGATGCCGTCTTCCACCGCACCTCAAGGCGATCAGCCTTTGCCTTCTGCCTCTTCTGGAGCTAGTGGCTCTGTTCCTACCTCGTCAGCTCATGAGGTAGAGGCCACTTCTTCATCTCATCCTGGACCTCCTAGACATATCCAGAAAGCTCATCCTTCTGAGCAGATGATTGGAGATCTCTTTGAGCGAGTCACACGCTCAAAGTCTAGCATGTCACTCTTCTGTCTCCACTCTGCCTTTGTTGCCTCTTTTGAGACCAAGGATGTTTGTCATGCTCTCTCCGACGAGTCTTGGATAAATGCCATGCATGAAGAATTAGAGAGCTTCGAGAGAAATAAGGTCTGGATGCTTGTTGAGCCCCCTCGAGGTCACAATATCATTGGGACTAAGTGGGTGTTCAAGAACAAGCAAAGTGAGGATGGGGTAGTCATTGAAACAAGGCTAGGCGGTTGCTCGGGGTATTCCTGGTTGAGGGTCTAGACTTGAGGAGACCTTTGCCCTCAGCGCGCCTTAAGGCCATTAGAATTCGCTTGCCTTTGCGACTTCTAAGGGCTTCAAGCTTTACCAGATGGACGTCAAGAGTGCCTTTCTCAATGGCTTCATTGAGGAAGAAGTCTATGTCGAACAGACCTCCGTGTTTCGAGAACCCCAAATACCCTAGTCATGTCTACAAGCTTTCCAAAGCGTTGTATGGACTTAAGCAGGCCCCTAGAGCTTGGTATGAGAGGCTTAAGTCCTACCTATTGAGATATGATTTCGAGATGGGTAAAGTTGACAAGACCTTGTTCCTTCGCCGACTTGGCAATGACTTTCTGCTCGCCCAAATTTATGTCGATGATATTATCTTTGGCGGCTCTTCTCATGCTCTAGTTTCACAGTTCTCGGATGTCATGAGCACCGAGTTTGAGATGAGCATGACGGGTGAGTTGACTTTCTTCCTTGGCTTCGGATCAAGCGAGACTCGGGAGGGTACCTTCTTGCATCAAGGCAAGTACACCGTGATCTCCCGAGATGTTTCGACATGAGTGATGGAAAGCGGTGTCGACTCCGATGGCCTCTGTGCCGCACTTGACCCGTGATGAGGACGGCGAGCAGTTGATCAAAAGGAGTTCGAGTATGATTGGCTCTCTCTTGTACCTCACTGCCTCGAGACCGGACATACACTTTTCCGTGTGTTTATGTGCTCGGTTTCGAGCTTCTCCTCGCATATCTCACCGTCGGTGAAGCGCATCTTCGGTACCTTGAGCTACCATTGACTATGGTATCTAGTACTCTTCCTCCTCTGTCTATCTCTTAGAGCCTTTTGGACGCAGACTTTGCCTACCGAGGATAGATAGGAAGAGCACTTCGGCATCTGCCAATTCATTGGCACTTCTCTCGTATCCCGGTCTTGAGGAAGCGATGCAGTGTTGCACACCCACCGCAGGGTCGAGTGCGTTGTCGCAGCCCGATTCTTGTGATGCTTTGGATGGTCTCGACTCTGCGGGACTTTGGGTTAGCTATCGATCGTGTTCCGCTCTTCTGCGATAACACTTCTGCGATCAGCATTGCTAAGAACCCAGTGCAGCATTCTCGGACCAAGCACATTGATATCAGATATCACTTTCTTCGAGACCATGTAGAGAAGGGTGACATCGTGCTCCAGTTTGTGGAGAGTGACCACCAGTTGGCTGATATCTTCACCAAGCATCTAGACAGCTCAAGGTTTTCAGCTCTACGGGGAGAGCTTGGGGTGGTTTGTCCTTACGGACTGTTGTGAGGGGGAGCTTGGACTTTACTGCTTTCTATATTGATTATGCTTCTGTCTCATTTCTGTTGCATTGCATCTGTGGGTGCATTGGGTTTAGTCCTTCCAGCATAGGTTAGAGTGTGTCTCTTGCTGAGTTGCTTAGACTTCTTACTCTTATCTTGTGTTTTCAGGATAGCTGTTTCTTATCTCACTAGGTTGAGCTCACTCACTTCTTGTAGGTTCTAGCGAGGGTTGGGCCACCCTCGGGTGAGCAGTGCGTGTTTGCTCTCTAGTGTGTGTTTTCTCGACACTGTTAGTCACCGGAGTCATATGGGGTAGATAAGAGTCGATCCGAGCCATTAGTATCCTCTACATCTTATCTATGCTTTAAGGATCGCTGTTTATCTGTCTTTGCCACTTCTCGTTTTAGTACTTTGGTTGGGGGAGTTCGGTTGGGAGCTTATGGAGCTTAATATTGACATAACTCAACTTGAACTAAAAGTTGCATCACATGTTGAGGGGGAGCTGGATTTTCTGCATGTCATTCTGCATTGTAATATAACTACATTTGAGCCTTGATTATTATCCTATTATGACATGCTTACACTGCATTACACCTTGCCATGATTTATGCTTATTTGCTAGATTTATCGTGACTTCATATGTGTAGACTAGCTTTTGCCATGATGAGTTAATTACACTTGCTCGATTTGAACTAAAACTTGTCATGTTAGCACTTGAGATTAGTCTTTCTTGAGCTATCGTTTTATGATTCATGCCATGTCAAATAGGCTAGGTTGAGCGTTGAATCTCTATTTTGAGCCTTAGATTGAGTGTTTCTAGCTTCTTGATGATGCATATGTTAGTACAATCATTTCAAAAGCAAAAGATCTCTTTTGTGCTTGGCCGATCTCACCAATTCTTTCTCATGAGACGGCTTGACATTGCACTAGGCATGAACTCAAGGGGAGTTTTGGATGACCAAGATCATTTCCTTAAGCTTCTCGCTTGGAATGATCGTATAAGGCTTGAGATCTAGCACATGATAAAAATATGGGTTGAAACTGACCATGAATTTCAAAAGAAAAATGTCATTTGTGCTCAATTTGCCTAAGCTATTAAAAGAATCAAGTACTTGAACCAATGTTTCACTCTTGAGTATATAACACTCTATTTGGACTCGATATTAGATTCTTGGTTCCGCTTAGCTTGATTGACATGGCTTGCATCATCTTGGATATCTCTAGCTAGACGTTGCTTATTGATGACTTGACATGTTCATAAAATACACTAAAATTCATATTGTCATCTAGTAGCTTCTAGCTGGCTTATACATATTTTGCCATGATCTAGATAGCTCTTCATTAAGTTATGGCTTGGTGTAAAACATTATGGTCATTTTGGATAATTCTCATGGCTCTAAATGCTTAGAATAAACAAACTTCAGCTATTTCATCCATCATCTTGACCTATTCTCTCTTTTGCATTCTTGATGTGTTTATTGCCAAAAGGGGGAGAATAGATTGGAGAAAAAGTCTTTTGGAAATCTAGAGCTTGGAGAACAATTTACTCTTTCTTGAGTTGCTCTAGTGATTCCTTCTGTCGACATGGTCATGAGTTTCATTTCTTTCTTTGGACCATGTTGGATTCTTCAAACTCAACTTCATGCTTTTTCTGAGTTTATCAATATACTCATCAAGGGGGAGATTGTGAGACCATGTGGTGGTCATCCCGTGTGTATGATGAGTAATTGACATCGGTTTAGAAAAGTCGAGTTTGAGTCGGTTGGTTCGGACCTAGACGTTGCGTGGCGTAACGGGCTCGGTCGGACTTGGTAGAACCTAGTCGTATGGGTTTAGGTTGCATATTCTGATGACTCGACATGTTTGATCTCTATGTACGCTTTCATGTATCGAGCGGTGCTATTTGGCGTGTTTCTTGTCCGTGTGACCGCGGGGCGTCGAGGCGGAGTCGTGGCGAGACACGGTGGACGGACTAGGCGCGGTGGCGCCGAGGTCGAATCAGTCGGGATGTGTCGAAGACGACGTTTGTTCTGTGATCCTCAATTTCAATCAAGAATGATTTTGTTTGAGTTTGGTTTCAGTTTTCCCATTTTCGCTCTCTCTGTTCTTCACCTCTGAGTTCTAGGGTTTGAGTTTGTTTTTTATTCTCTTTGTGAAATGGCATAAAATTCGGGTTGTAGAGTCCTAAGACTATTGCTAACATACCCTCAAAATTTCATGTCCAAAAGATCAAAGACTTGAAAGAAATTCGGATTTTAGTCTCTCTGTTCGTAGTTTCTCAATTTCTAGGGTTTTGTGTTAATTTGTGATTTTCTTTCATGAGGTGACCTGAGATTTGATCTGGAGTGACTTATAATCTTTGCTAATCTAGCTGCAAAAGCACTTAATCAAAGACTCAAGGATTAAGGAGAATTTTGGATTTTGGGAGCTATCCTGCTGGTATTCAGTTTTGTGCTCAAAATCTGATTTCTTGTTTACTTGGTGAGTTCTGTTGATTTCCAAAGTCTTGCTGATATTTAATTTAAGTTCTTGCTCCTTTGGCTAATCTTTACCCAAGAGAAATCTTCCAATTCTTGTTGTTCTTGGACTTGATTCCTTGATATTCTGCAGCGGTCTTGATGGTGCACCGCAAAATCTGTAATTCTTGTAGAGTCATTTCGATGCTCTCGGTTTCGTTTTTAGCTGCCTTTTGGTTGTTTCTGACTAGATCTTCACTTTGCAGATTTCACCTCTTCTTCCTCTCTTTTCGCAGTCCTTAAAATTTTCAATGACATGCGCATAGTAAACTGCTTTTCGATTAGCAAATTTAGTAGTTTCAGTTTTCAGAACCGAACAAGGCAGTAAACTCAATCTAAACTGCAGTTTTGTCTCTAGTCTCTACTTCTCTTTTTAAATCTTCTTGCCGTCAGGTTGCTTGTGCAGACTATTTTCGGCTGCTACTATTTGGTACTGCATGCTTGTATCTCTGAATCCAGTTTTCGGCAAGAACAGTGTGACCACAGGAAAATGACTCTCATAGCTTCAGTTTGCATAATCTGCGATGTTTGGTTTACTCTCTGGGGTGTTTGATTTTCGCGATTTTCTCTATTGCTTGAGTTTTCGGTTAGAGCAGGAGGTAGTATAACAAGAGGTAGTCGATAGATGCAAGCACATTCTTGACTGTTTTCGACTTCTTTGATCGAGCACTAGTCTTTTCTACTTTTATGACTTTGCTCACAGTCTGGTAGCACAAGTTTTAGCAGCCTCTTAAAAAAATTTATCTTTGGTTTTCCAGTGAGTTTAATTAATCTTGCTTCATAGCTTTTGTAGCTATTGAAGAAGAGATTTGAGAAATACTTGAGGGCAATTTTTGAAGGCACCATTCACCCCCCCCCCTCTGTTGCCATATCCGTTCCTACATGCCGACTGAAAATAGAGAAAATCTTGGATACTTGAAGCTCTTCTTCGGTGACAGAACCTACAGATTTAAACTAAGTAGCAGCTCAAAACAGAAGATAAATAAACAGAGCAATTTGAGCAGCCAAACAAAATACTACTGAAAACCAAACACAAGAAGAACATGGCACAAAATCTACGCAGAGTGTTTATTCGAAATAAAAACACATAGATATCAAAGAAGCATAAGAAACCAAAGCATCTCAAGCATATATTGAGGTTTTGAGAAATGAATGATTAAACGAGATTTAGTTTTATATTTCCTCAATCAACCATACATCCCGATACGCATGGACATTAGAACGAGATTGATTACATGACTCTCAATCCATCCTCTCCCTCTCAATCCTCAAGAACACCAAGAGCCTCACATGCTTCTTGGGAGGAACACACACACACAAAGTGATGAATGAGCACTAAAACACTTGTGATCCTCAAAGGGGTATGTAGCCCCAACACCTATTTATAGCCCTTAGCTAACGGGTCTCCAACCCGTTCTGTGCCGCTAAACCCTAACGGAGCCGTCTCCCGCTTGTGCGACCTTGCAATTCTGATTCGCCCTCCACGCACCTTCAGGAAGCTTCCGCGCTCCACGTCGTACGCGCCTCAACCACATCGAATCTCCGCCGTCTTCGACACATCCGACCGTTCGACCTTGACACCGTGTCTAGTCCGGTCACCCGTGTCTCGCCACGACTCGCCTCGGCGTCCTGCAGCCAACACAGATAAGAAATACATCAAATAGCACCGCTCGATATATGAAAGCATAATAGAGTCCAAACCTGTCGAGTCATCAGAATATGCACCCTAAACATATTGACGGGTTTGACCAAGTCCGACAGAGCCGTTGCACATAGCGACATGGTCGAACCAACCAACTCAAACTCGACTTTTCTAAACCGATGTCAATTACTCATCATACACACGGGATGACCACCACATGGTCTCTCGGTAACAATCTGAAATTTTGATGAATTTATTAGCATGTCAAGCCATTCAAGATCAAAGTCTAGCTAGAGGTATCCAAAGATGATGCAAGCCATGTCAATAATCTAAGTGGAACCAAGAAGCTACAATTGAGTCAATTTAAAGTGCTACAAGTTCCAAAATGAAGCATTTGTTCAAGCACTTTTGGTCATTTTGTAATGAAGCAAATTTAGCACAATTATCATGTTTTCTTTTTGAAGCTCATGGTTGTTTCCAACCCAAATTTTAATTATGTGCTAGATCTCAAGCCTTATCACGATCAATCCAAGCAAGAAGCTTAAGAAATGATCTTGCTCATCCAAAACTTCCCCGAGTTCATGCCTAGTGCAATGGCAAGGTCTCATGAGAAAAATTAGTGAGATCGGTTCTTTCGCACAAAGAGATCTTTTGCTTATCTTGAAATTAGTGTAAGAGCAATACATTATCAAGAACTAGCATAGCTCAATCTAAAGCTCAATATAGATTCAAGACTCAACTCGACCTATTTGACATGGCATGAATCATAAAAGGATAACTAAAAACAGACTAATCTCAAGAACTAACATGACATGTCTTAATTCAAGTTGTGCAATTTTAATTAACTTATCAATTGCGAGGCTTGACGACACATATAGTGATGATAAATCTAGCAAGAAGCATGGATCATGGCATGATGTAAAGCATTGTGAACATGTCATATAAGGATAATAGTCAAGGCTTCATGTAATTATATTACAATGCGAGAATCTTTGAAATGCAAGAAAATCCAGCTCCCCCTCAACATGTGATGCACTTTTAGTTCAAGTTGAGTTATGTCAATATTAAGCTCGAAGCTCCCAAATGAACTCCCCAGACCAAAGCTATAAAGCGAGAAGGCGGCAAAGAAATCGAAAAAGCGGTCCTTAAAGCATAGACAAGATATAAATGATACTATGGCTCAGACTGACTCTTATCTACCCCATATGACACTAGGACTATCAACTGCCCGTCTAACACACTAAGGAGCAAACACGTTCCCCGTCTACCCAAGGGTGGTCCAACCCTTGCTAGAACCTATAAGAGGTGAGTAAGCTCAACCTAGTGAGAAGAGAAACAACTAATAAACAACATCCTAGATCACAAGATGAGAGGAAGAAATCTAAGCCACTAGACAAGAGAAACACTCTAATCTATGCTAGGAGGACTAACCCGAATGCACCCCGATGCAATGCAATAGAATGAGAACAGGAGCATAAATATCTGAGGATAAAGCAAGAAAGCACAAAGCTCCCCTCACTCACAGGTCCACAAGGACTAACCACTCCAAGCTCTCCACAAGGTGAAAACCTAGAGCTATCCAAAGGCTTGGTAAAGATGTCGACCAACCGGTGGTCACTCTCCTGGCCCCGGAGCACTATATCACCCTTCTCCACATGGTCTCTAAGGAAGTGAAACACGATATCAATGTGCTTAGTCAGAGTCTTTGCGGGTTCTTGGCAATATGGATAGCGAAGTGTTATCACAAAAGAGTGGAACACTATCTACAACTAACCCAAAATTCCGAAGGGTCAAAACCATCCAAGTACACAGGCTGCGACAATGGCGGCGACAACGTACTCGGTCTCTGCGGTGGTGTGCAACACCGGATTGCTTCCTAGAGGACCAAGAGACAAGAGAGTGCCAATGAATTGGCGGTGCCGAAGTGCTCTTCCTATCTATCCTCTGACCCGGCAAAGTGCTGCGTGCGAATAGGCTCGAGGAAAGACAAGAAGAGGAAGAGTACCATATACCATAGTTAATGGTAGCTCGAAGGTGTAGAAAGATGCGCTTCACTTTGGCGATGAGATCTGCGAGGAGAAGCTGAAATCGAGCACATAGATACGGAAAAGTGTATGTCCGGTCTCGAGGCAGTGAGGTATAAGAGGGGCGATCATGTACATACTCTTTTTGATCAAGCGGCTCGCCATCCTCATCTGGGTCAAGTGAAGGTTGATGCCATCGGAGTTGACACGCTTACCATCACTCATGTCAAAGCGTTTGGGAGGTCACGAGTGTACTTGCCTTGATGCAAGAAGGTACCCTCCGAGTGCCTTGTCTGGAAGCCAAGGAAGAGGTCAACTCACCCATCATGCTCATCTCAAACTCGGTGCTCATGACATCAGGCGAGAAACAAGAGCATGAGAAGAGCCGCCAAAGATGATATCATCCACATAAACCTAGACGAGTAAAAGGTCATTGCCATGCCTACGAATGAACAAGGTCTTGTCTACCTTACCCATCTCAAACCCATGACTCAACAAATAGGACTTAAGCCTCTCATACCAAGCTCTAGGGGCCTGCTTAAGTCCATACAAGGCTTTGGAAAGCTTGTAGACATGTTTTGGGTATTTGGGGTTCTCGAAACACAGGAGGCATCTAACATTGACCTTTTCCTCAATAAACCCATTGAGGAAGGCACTCTTGACATCCATCGGTAAGCTTGAAACCCTTAGATCTTTGCGAAAGCAAGCGAGTTCTAATGGCCTCAAGCCTAGCTACGAGGGCAAAGGTCTCCTCAAAATCTACACCCTCAACACAGGAGAAGCCACGAGCTACGGTCTAGCCTTGTTTGAATGACTACCCCATCCTCACTCTGCTTGTTTTTGAACACCCACTTGGTACCAATGACATTGTGACCTCTAGGGGGCTCAACAAGCGACCAGACTTTATTTCTCTCGAAGTTCTCCAACTCCTCATGCATGGCATTGACCCAAGACTCATCAGAAAGAGCATGACTAACATCCTTGGGCTCAAAGGTGGCAACAAAGGCAGTGGAGGCGAAATGAGATATACCGGACTTTGGCGTGTGACCCGCTCAAGAGGTCTCAATCATCTGCTCGGAAGGATGGTCTTTTTGGATGTTTCGGGGAGGTCCAGGGTGAGATGAAGAAGTGGCCTCTACCTCATGAGCTGATGAGGTAGGAACAGAGCCACTAGCTCCAGAAGAAGCAGAAGGCATGGGCTGATCGCCTCGAGGTGCAGTAGAAGAAGGCACCTCAGGGGGAGGAGGATGAGGAATAGGATCGGGTAGAAAACCCTCATCTCCATCGTTCTCATCATCCACAAAGATGGTCTTGGACTGCTCTAAAGAACCTGAGATATCGGGCCTAGTCCCCGATGGCCTCATCGAAGGTCACCTCCTGAGTCTCTACCATTTTGCTAGACTCATGAGTTCAGGACCCTATAAGCATGAAGAAGTCGAGTACCCAGAAAGATCCCATCACAAGAGCGTGACTCGGACTTATCTAGGTTCCCAGACTTCAAGATAAAGCACTTGCAACCAAACACACGAAAATGAGATATACTGGGCTTTCGCCCATATCTCAACTCATAAGAAGTGCGGTGCAAGTGTGCTCTGAGAAAAATATGATTTGAAACATGGCACGCGGTGGCTATAGCCTCAGCCCAAAACTTCCTCGGTGTAGAGTACTCATCAAGCATTGTCCTAGCCATCTCAACCAGGGTACGGTTCTTCCTCTCCACAGCGCCATTCTACTGAGGGACGTATGGAGAAGAGAACTGGTGCTCTACACTGTCTCCTGCAGAACTTCTCGAGTAGGAATTCTTGAACTCCGTGCCATTGTCACTCGGATCACTCGTAAGGCACAGGAAGCTCAACGAGAAGCCTACTAAAGACCTCGAAAAGTGTAGCGTCTCATCCTTGAGGCTAAGAAAAACACCCAAGAATACCTCGAGAAGTCATCGACCACGACAAGGACATACCACTTCCCTCCTGCAGGTGCACTCAAGCTGGTCATTGTGTCCATGTGGGCAGTTGTCCGTTCATCGGTCATAATCACTTTGTGACCGAGGGTGGCGGCGGCAACCATCTTGCCGTGCTTAGGCATGGGCGCAAACAAGATCTTTGACCATCTTGAGTTTGGCGGATCACGAATGAGATCGTGGCCGCTAACTTTCGGTCAAATGGTCAAATCAATATGACCAAGTCTCCTATGCGGAGAAGGTAAGGTCGCGGGACTCGAAAGCAACCAAACATCGGAGAGGATCACGGAAGACTCAACAAAATCAGCACGAAAGATCCTCCCATAACGTGAAATCCATAAACCGGACTACAGAAGAATCAATAATTTTGCGGCGTTTTCTTAAAGCTTACCTCGAAACCGTCATCGGTGGTGAGAATCGAAAGAAAATTGTAATGCGACTTACTCACCAATGCAACATCTTTTAAAACAAATGAGTCATTAGCGCACAATACCTTTGGCGATGGCGTCGAGACGAAGAGTCTCGAAGGTGATAGTCTCATCACTGAAGCTCGGGCTAGGAAGAAAACCAGCAGGAATCTCCGGTCATGTGTCGTGAACACCCGGGTCTGAGCCAAACCTTTCCCTTCCACCGCGTGAACACGAGTCAAGCAGTGATTTTGGCACCCAATCTTGAGTAATCGTCGAGCGGATGAAGTAGTCAAGCACGGTGACCTCTATCTACCCTCGCTCTCTGTCACCCAAAGCGCGAAGGTGCGTGTGTAGACACTGAAGGCATTCTTTGAGTCCGGCCCTTTCTGGAGAGCGGTCGAACACCCGCGACATCTTGATCATGCATGGGTAGCTATCTCGGCAGAGGCGAGATCTACCCTTAGGACGGCGGAAGTCACGACCGGGAGCACACGAGGACCAAAACCAAAAGACTCAAAAAAACCAAGTCCTCGATGCTTTCCAAAATCATCAGAAGCAACTGAGGCAAACCTAGACCTCGTGTTGATCTTAGGTGCACTCAAGGTGCAGGGTTGACCACGAATACGCCTAAGAGGCGCAACACGGTCTCTGGCGCGATCTTGGCGCGCTGAAGCATCGATCGATAAATGTCCATCCTTACGGAAGGTACAATGATACCGCCTACGAGGCGGTAGCATGATCTTGACCATATACGAGGCCGAGCTGCGGGTGAAATCACCTTCTTGTCAATCCCTTGGACAAAGCCCGGACTTGAATTTGACCTTCTCGGTCTGGGCTTAGTCTCGATCACACAGGTGCTATGGATGCGAGCACGGCGGTGGATGCTTCCTACATCCTCAAGGAAATCGTATCCTAGACCACGATTAAATCTGCAGATTTTAGATTGGTCTAGAATAAGATTGAGCTTCTTCTTGCCTCCTACAAATTTCTCGAGTGTTCATAAGATCTTGACACTCCAGAAGAGAGAGTGCAAGAAGAGCAAGGGAAGAAGCAGCGAGAGAGGTAAGAGGCGTGAAGAAGAACAAAATAGCGGAAGAGCGAATGGCTTGTGCGCGCACGGTAGACTCGAAGAGACGATCCTCTCGCTAGCCAATTGGTTCACGTCGCTGGGCGTCTCTACCAAACCCTCATGCTTCTTCCGGCACACACATTACAAGCAGATGGTTGCTTCTCTAGTAGGTCCTTAGTTAGCTTCACACATTTTTTATCTAAAGCAATCAAGTTAGATTTTAGTTTGTTACAATGATTTCAAGGTGAACTAACAGGGTCCTCAGAAGCAAACTGAGCCATTTTCTTATTGTAGTCAATCATTTCTTGAAGCTGTTTTGAGACGATTCAAGTTCAACGATAACTTAGGACAATTCACACATGAAGCAATAGGCTCAAGAAGAAAAGCATAATTCTACAATTTTATGATCTGCCTGGTTTAGGTTCATCTTCAAATTGTTACAACTTTCACAAGTCTCGGGCAGATCGAGAAGCAATGTATAAAGACCTCTAAAAGCATTATCCTTATCCTCACATAAGATGCAAGAAATAGTCTCAACAGTAGAAGATGAAATAGGAACTACCCTACTCATCTCAAGCTCGTGAAGACTAATGTTCTCCACCTTAATCAAATCAAGCTCGGAAGACAGACTAGCATGAGAGGTCCTTAATTTCTCCATATCACCCAACGAGCCTGACATGTGTCACAATCATCACTAGAAGGAGCGGATGTAAGAGCAATAATCTCTAGTGACAATCTATCTACTTCCTTCTCTAACTCGATACACCTAGCCTAGCTCTAGCATGAAATCCACCTAGCTTAAGAAAAGCAAGGCGAGCTGGTCATAGGTGGGGCATACCTCGTCCGAGTCGAGATGCAGCTCGGCTGTCGCTCGATTCACCCTCGAGGGCCATGAAGCACATCTTGGAGAAGTCCTCGCCATCCTTGGGATCTTGCTCGTCCTTCCCATCATCGTCGCTCCTCCTCCAACTCGGCGAGATCGAGATCGTCGAGGCGGTGAGGCGCGATGGAATACCTTCTTAGCCTTCCCAAAGTTGCGGAACTTCTTCTTCCCTTGTGCATGGACTGGAGGCTTCTTGTTGCGGTTCTTGTCGGTGTAGTCGTTCTTGCTCGAACCGTCAAGTCGACTTTGCCCTTCTCCGGTTTAGGGCGGTTGCGAATGTGGTTAGGGCCACCACACTCGAAGCAGATGGTGGTCCGCCTCTCTTCATCCCTCCTCCTCTTGTAAGCATGGGAGAACTTCCGAGCTAGGAGGGCCATTGTTCATCCTCTAGTGTTCTAGCGATCATCGATTCGTCACGAGAGCGACTAGGGAGAACTCACAGTGAATCGGGAGAAAAACCGAAGCCGAGGCGGGATCGGTGACTAGAGCCATCGGCTGTGACTTGACTTACGAGACAATGTCAATCTCGTGCGTCTTGAGTAGCAGTACAGTAGCGTCAGCGTCAAAGTCGAGAGGTTGGTGGTGTCCTTGATGGTAGTCACCTTCATCTCCTGACACGAAGGTCGAGTGCGACAAGTATTTGACGGCGTTATGCGAGTCGGAGTATGTGAGACCGACGGCTCGAAGATTGCTCAAAATCTTGTGGAAGCAGCGCAAAGCACTCATCAAGGGACTCGCCGTGAGCATTTCAAACTTGTTGTAATCTCGCTTGCGGTCTGTCTCCTTGTCTTAATCTGGGTGGTGCCCTCATAGTATGCATCGAGGGTCTCCCGGATATCAGCAGAGCGAAGATGAGAGATGCGGTCAAACTCACTCGACTCGGGTCCTAAATAATGATGTTCCTTGCCTTAGCATTCGCCTCAACATCAGCCATGTTCCGGCATTGATGTTCTCATCGGCGAGCAACAAGCGGACCTTGACCTTGCGCGGATGGCATACCCACGAGCACGAATATGGGTCTCCATCCGGCTCTTCCAAAAGGGATAGTCGATCCCATCGAAGATCGGGGGCTTGGTGGAATACTTATCTGTTGCCATGGCTCACAGACCAATTAAAGATCTATCAAGAAGAGCTAACCAGCTCTGATACCAATTGTAGGATCGGAAATGGCAACAGAGGGGGGTGAATGGTGCCTTCAGAATCGCCCCAAGAATCCACTCAAAATTCTTCTCCGATAGCTATAGAAGCTTTGAAGAACACGAATGAAAGCTCACTGGAAAGGAAATAGCATTCGACTTGCAATAGCGAAAACAAGCGGTAGGTTTAAGCTGTGGTTGGGTCTCGGTCGGGGCCGGGTCACGGACGACTTCACAAATGCGAGAAAAGTGCAGTAGACGGAAAGAAATGGAGAACAGACGGAGGAACACTTACGCGAGAAAGCGAGCGAGCAAAGAGCAAGGCATCTGCGGACTAAAGCTGAAAAAGCGGTAGTAGGAAAGCGAAAATGCGGACCGAAAATAGACATTCTTTGCGGAAAATACTTTGAGCATCAGCGACTAATTTCCTGCGGTTTTGGTGAGACAAAGCATGCAGCCGCTGCACCTAAAAAGCACGATAATTCTGCGAGAGCACTTAAAAACAGCAAAAGCTAAACTGAAATAGCAGTAGAAGTGATACTCAATCTTGGCTGAAATCTGCGAAATACTAGTGGCTGAAGCTTTGAGAAGATGAAACGCTTGTTTTATCTTTGAAAATAGTGAGCGATTCAGATGAAAAACAACACCTTGTAAAAGCTGAAAAGCGGCGAAGACAATGAAATTGACAAATAAAAGCTTGTTCTTTTCAGGCCAAAGAGAGAACTTGAACTAAATAGCATAGAGACCTTAGGATTCAAGGAAATTCATCACGGAGCAAGAAACAAGGATTTTAGCTAAAAACTGAAAATGAAAAGTGAAGGAGGGTAATTTCCAAATTACTCAATATTTCCAAATCCTTTGCCCAAGAGCTTGTGAATCTCAACTATAGATGTTCTCACAACAGTAATGCATCAATTTTAGGGCATCTTTAGAAAGGAAATCAAGTAAACTCATCATCCCCTGACATGAAACCCTAGAAACAGTGAATAACAGAGGAATGTGCAGCCCATGAGTAAAAGTGAGATGATTTTGATTCTATCATTTGGCTCTTTGGGAATCAACTGACCAACTGGTCTTGAGGCATATTCCCATCATAGAGCAACCAAGAATCAATCACTCAAGCTAAGGATTCAACTCAGTTTCATTTCTTGCAGTGAAGAACCGAGAGAATGCAGAAAATGAAATCCATCACAGAGAACACAAGAAATCAGTCCATCTTCAAATAAAACCATCTCAGATTGATATTGAGAAAGAGATATGAAAGATTACAACAGGGAAACAACACTCCATCCCATTACATCTTCCCCATACGCGATTGGGAAAAGAGGAACTCAAGAATACACACACGGTGGAGGAAGAAACGAGAGAACGCACGAGACAAGGCACAAGCGCTCACTTGAGCTCTCTCTCAGAATGCATACACACACGAGTTGCTCTCCATTGGAATCCCTGAGTTCTGGACACTCTATTGCCTTTGCTAAATAGAAGGACCCCTTTCCTCAACTAGCAAATCAAGAAGTGTCATCCCTCTTCCACTTTCCACCTCTCACATATGAGGCAAGAAAGTCAAAGCAACCAATTTTGGAGGAAAATCAGTCACCTCCAACCGGGCTTGAGCCAATTGTCCGAATGCCCTCAAGCACTTTCCCGGAAGCTTCCCGCGTCCGGTACCTTGACCGTTTGGACCTCGACTCCTCCCTGAGTCTAGTCCGGTCCGCTCCATTGCCTGCGACCGCACCCGGCATCCTGACCGTCTGGACCTCAGACTCCACAGAGCCTAGTCCGGTTCTCCCGTCGTCGCCCGTCGTGTGCACCACCGTAACTCAACCCGGTTCCTCGTCTCGACTACGCAACCACCTCACCGACCTCGATCATCTTGGCATCACCGACCGTCGGACCTCAACACCTCCGTGTCTAGTCCGGTCCTTCTCGCCTCACCATGACCTAGCTCAAAGTCCTGCGAGTCCACGGAGACAAGCAAACCGTCACATAGCACCGCACGAAACAACATAACAATAATAGCATAAGTAAAAGGTACTCAACCCTAGAAAACCCAAAACAAACTCAAACTCACTAAAACCACCATCAATTACTCATCACCAACATGGGGATACCTCCACATGGTCTCTCACTTTCCTCCTTGATCAGCTGCATGGGCTGCTTAGCTTTCTCCTTTCCATCCCAATGGGCTATAAGCCTTTTGTTCTTGGTAGCAAATATGATTACCCACCTTGTGCTTCTCCATTGCTTTGGCCCCGGAATCATTATAATATTCAAACCTAATAATAAACAAGAATTTGACATAAGGTAGTATATCGTTCCCACGAATAGAAGGAAATTTATTAAGAAACAAATTCACCTGACAATGTTTAATGCGGCTCAATACTTCTTTCCAGTGTAATAAGGTATTTGACTGAAAAGTGCTAAGCATGTGCGTATCCGCATCACTAGGTTGTAACCGTCTCCTGTTGGAGTTGAACCATATGAGTGCGGACAGACTCGCAAGGAGCCCACCCATGCTCTGCATGGACAACTGGAGAGTTATGGCCACCAGTTGATGATGAATTCCTGGAATTACAGACTCCAGGGCTCGCTAAAACTACCAGAGTGGTCATCGAGGGACTCGAATACTTGGAGGTGGGCCCCTCGTCATGTTGCAAATCTTGTCCATGGTCGGATTGACCCTTTCCATTTGGGGAATCTGTTCCTTTGCCTGGTGTACTACTGTGGGGGATATGTGATAGCACTAGGGGTCCCGATCTTTCGATGAGAGTGGTAGATTCGATTGGGGAAGGAGATGACGTTGACGACCCGACTACAACCATCCAAGGCGTTGCACCTTAGCGATCGATACACCAACTCCGAGATTGTTCGTGACCTTGTCGGTGCGATCAACCTAACCACGAGGGTTCTTGTTCCTGCAAGCAATCGACGAACAAGCAAGAACAAGATGAACAGCAACTCAATTGCAAATAACGATCTAAGATTCAATCGAAAACAGGAAACAAGCGGTGGGGTTCGAAGACAAGTATTCGGGCGGTCTAGCCGACACGCAGTACAAGGCAAAGTAGCAAAAGCTAACTTAGTCTAAACAAAACCCAAACCCTAGAAGAGGTGCGGCTGACTATTTAAGGGCCACGGAAGGTGGAGGGTCGGCCAAAACACTAGGAAGCCAAAAGGACTCGAATTACAAGGCCCAAGGCCCACTTTGACTCGGACTGGAAAAGTGACGTGACTTGTTTGCAGTTTCTGACCGACTCGGATGGAATTTGGAGGTGAGGCCGGATCCATCTGAAAGTAGACTTCAAGAGCTTTCCAACAGTACTCACGGGCCCCGAGTAGCCTTCTGGATCAAAAGTTATGGCCGTTTGAAGTAGGCGCTGTCAAAAGGCCGAATCCGAGTCAAACATGTGAGCAGGACTTGGTTTGCACTTGATTGTTCCACTTCTATACTTGAGCTCATGTGGTTCTTCCCCATGGTTCCTAAGGACAATTAAATCATCACAAGAATTAAGTAGTATTCCATTCTTTGAAACATTTGTATGCAAACTTAGGAGCATTCACGATGGTTAAGTTGGCGTGCTCGCGCTCTAGTCATTGGTCCTTGTATCATAGTTTCAGTTTGATGTGGAGTCGGCATGGTTGTATGCATGGAAAGGATGTCCTCATCATCCTCCCCTTCTTGCATTTGAGTCGTCATGACTCAAGCTCATCTTCTTCTCTAAGTATGGCTTCAAATCTGCAATATTAAATGTGGGACTAACCCCAAAATCTGCAGCAACTCAAGTTTATATGCATTATCATTAATCTTTTCCAACACTTTGAAAGGACCATCAGCTCTAGGCATCAACTTAGACCTCCTCAATTCGAAATCTCTCTTTCTCAAATGCAACCAAACTAAATCACCGGTTGAAAAGTTAAATGCCTCCTTCCTTTACTACCAAACAAGTTTATATTTAGCATTCATCGTTCAATGAGCGAGGTTTTGCGTGTTTTCATTGGTAAATGTGTAGTGGTCTATTTTGATGATATATTGATATATAGCGGATCACTAGAGGAACACCTTTGCCATTTACGTGATGTTTTGATGCTTTACGTAATGCGTTTATTTGGTAACGTTGAGAAGTGCACATTTTGCGCGGATCGAGTCTCTTTTCTTAGCTATGTTGTTACTCCACAGGGCATTGAAGTTGATCAAGCCAAGGTTGAGGCAATCTGAGTTGGCCGACTCCTAAAGCAGTCACGCAGGTGCGAAGTTTTCTAGGACTTCTTGGATTCTATCGTCGTTTTGTGAAGGATTTCAGCACCATCGCTGCACCATTGAATGAGCTCACTAAAAGGGGTGCCGTTTACTTGGGGAATGCACAGAAGGCGCCTTCAACACATTGAAAGATAAGTTAACACATGCACCATTACTCCAACTTCCAGTTTTAGTAAGACTTTTGAGCTAGAATGTGATGCTAGTGGAATTGGATTGGGTGGTGTCTTTGTTGCAAGAAGGTAAACACATGGCATACTTTAGTGAAAAATTGAGTGGGCCTAGTCGAACTATTCTACTTATGATAAGGAATTATATGCTCTAGTTCGAACTTTAGAGACATGGCAACATTATTTATGGCCCAAAGAATTTGTCATTCATTACGATCATGAGTCATTAAAGCATATTAGAAGTCAAGCAAAATTGAACCGTAGGCATGCAAAGTGGGTTGAATTCATAGAGTCTTTTCCTTATGTCATAAAACACAAAAGGGAAAGGAGAATGTTATTCTTGATGCATTGTCTAGGAGATATACCATGCTCTCACAACTTGACTTCAAAATTTTTGGATTGGAAACAATTAAGGAGCATTATGTTCATGATGATGATTTTAAAGGCGTGTTGCTGAATTGCAAAGAGGAAAAACGTGGAATAAATTTGTCCTAAATGATGGATTTGTGTTTAGAGCTAACAAACTATGCATTCCATTAGCTCAGTTCGTTTGTTGTTGTTACGAGGCGCATGGAGGTGGGGCGATGGGGCATTTGGGCGAAGAAGGAAGACATACTTGCTAGTCATTTCTTTTGGCGAAGATGAGGCGTGATGTGGAGCGTTTTGTTGCTCGCTGCACTACGTGTCAAAAGGCTAAGTCACGACTTAATCCTCACGGTTTGTATATGCCTCTACATTTCCTAGTGTGCCTTGGGAAGATATTTCTATGGACTTTGTTTTAGGACCCCTAGGACAAAGAAGGGAGGATAGCATATTTGTTGTTGTGGATAGATTTTCTAAGATGGCCCACTTCATACCATGTCATAAAAGTGATGATGCTACCAATATTCTGATTTGTTCTTTCGTGAAGTTGTTCGTTTGCATGGTGTGCCAAATACAATAGTTTCCGATCGTGACACTAAATTCCTTAGCCATTTTGGAGAACTTTATGGGCTAAATTGGGGACTAAGTGTTATTTTCGACTACATGTCATCCCCAAACCGATGGGCAAACGAAGTTGTGAATAGAACGTTATCTACCATGCTTAGGGCTGTTTTGAAAAGAACATTAAAATGTGGGAAGAATGCTTGCCTCATATTGAATTTGCTTATAATCGTTCATTGCATTCTACTACAAAGTTGTGCCCTTTTGAGATTGTCTATGGCTTTGTGCCTCGTGCTCCTATTGATTTGCTACCACTTCCATCTTGGAGAAGTTAAATTTTGATGCTAAGCAGTCTTGACTTGATGTTGAAACTGCATGAGACAACCAAAGAAAATATTGAGCGTATGAATGCTAAATATAAACTTCTTTGGTAGTAAAGGAAGGAGGCATTTAACTTTTCAACCGGGTGATTTAGTTTGGTTGCATTTGAGAAAAGAGATTTCTGAATTGAGGAGGTCTAAGTTGATGCCTAGAGTGATGGTCCTTTCAAAGTGTTGGAAAAGATTAATGATAATGCATATAAACTTGAGTTGCTGCAGATTTTGGGGTTAGTCCCACATTTAATATTGCAGATTTGAAGCCATACTTAGGAGAAGAAGATGAGCTTGAGTCGCGGACGACTCAAATGCAAGAAGGGAGGATGATGAGGACATCCTTTCCATGCATACAACCATGCCGACTCCACATCAAGCGAAACTATGATACAAGGACCAATGACTAGGCGCGAGCACGTCAACTTAACCATCGGTGAATCGTTCCTAAGTTTGCATACAAATGTTTCAAAGAATGGAATACTACTTAATTCTTGTGATGATTTAATTGTCCTTAGGAACCATGGGAAGAACCACATGAGCTCAAGTATAGAAGTGGAACAATCAAGTGCAAACCAAGTCCTGTTCACATGTTTGACTCGGATTCGGCCTTTTGACAGCGTCTACTTCAAACGGCCATAACTTTTGATCCAGAAGGCTACTCGGGGCCCGTGAGTACTCGTTGGAAAGCTCTTGAAGTCTACTTTCAGATGGATCCAGCTTCACCTCCAAATTCCATCCGAGTCGGTCAGAAACTGCAAAACAAGTCACGTCACTTTTCCAGTCCGAGTCAAAGTGGGCCTTGGGCCTTGTAATTCGAGTCCTTTTTGGCTTCCTAGTGTTTTGGCCGACCCTCCACCTTCCGTGGCCCTTAAATAGTCAGCCGCACCCTCTTCTAGGGTTTGGGTTTTGTTTAGACTAAGTTAGCTTTTGCTACTTTGCCTTGTACTCATGCGTGTCGGCTAGACCGCCCGAATACTTGTCTTGAACCCCACCGTTTGTTTCTGTTTTCGATTGAATCTTAGATCGTTATTTGCAATTGAGTTGCTGTTCATCTTGTTCTTGCTTGTTCGTCGATTGCTTGCGGGAACAAGAACCCTCGTGGTTAGGTTGATCGTGCAAACAAGGTCACGAACAATCTCTGGAGTTGGTGTATCGATCGCTAAGGCGCAGCGTCCTTGGATGGTTGTAGTCGGTCGTCAACGTCATCTCCTTCCCCAATCGAATCTACCACTCTCATCGAAAGATCGGGACCCCTAGTGCTATCGACGTTTTCCCTCTTTGCAATTCAACAACACGTCTTTAAAATCATCATCATGAACATAATGCTCCTTAATTGTTTCCAATCCAAAAATTTTGAAGTCAAGTTGTGAGAGCATGGTATATCTCCTAGACAATGCATCAAGAATAACATTCTCCTTTCCCTTTTGTGTTTTATGACATAAGGAAAGACTCTATGAATTCAACCCACTTTGCATGCCTACGGTTCAATTTTGCTTGACTTCTAATATGCTTTAATGACTCATGATCGAATGAATGACAAATTCTTTGGGCCATAAATAATGTTGCCATGTCTCTAAAGTTCGAACTAGAGCATATAATTCCTTATCATAAGTAGAATAGTTCGGACTAGGCCCACTCAATTTTTCACTAAAGTATGCCACAGTTTACCTTCTTGCAACACACACCACCCAATCCAATTCCACTAGCATCACATTCTAGCTCAAAAGTCTTACTAAAATCGGAAGTTGGAGTAATGGTGCATGTGTTAACTTATCTTTCAATGTGTTGAAGGCGTCTTCTGTGCATTCCCCAAGTAAACAGCACCCCTTTTAGTGAGCTCATTCAATGGTGCAGCGATGGTGCTGAAATCCTTCACAAAGCGACGATAGAATCCAAGCAAGTCCTAGAAAACTTCGCACTGCGTGACCGTTTAGTCGGCCAACTCTGTATTGCCTCAACCTTGGCTTGATCAACTTCAATGCCCCGTGGAGTAACAACATAGCCAAGAAAAGAGACTCGATCCGTGCAAAATGTGCACTTCTAAACGTTACCAAATAAGCGTGCATTACGTAAAGCATCAAAACATCACGTAAATGGCAAAGGTGTTCCTCTAGTGATCGCTATATATCAATATATCATCAAAATAGACCACTACACATTTACCAATGAAAACACGCAAAACCTCGTTCATTAATCTCATGAATGTGCTAGGTGCATTAGTTAAACCAAATGGCATCACTAACCACTCATACAAACCGAACTTAGTTTTAAATCTTTGTTTCCATTCATCTCCCAATTTCATGCGAATTTGGTGGTACCCACTCACGCAAATCAACTTTAGAGAAGACAATAGAGCCACTTAATTCATCAAGCATATCATCTAACCTAGGAATAGGGTGACGATATCTAATGGTAATGTTATTGATCGCTCTACGGTCCACACACATACGCCATGAGCCATCTTTCTTAGGCACTAAAATTACCGGAACGACACAAGGACTAAGAGACTCACGCACATAGCCTTTATCAAGCATTTCTTGAACTTGATTTGAATCTCCTTAGTTTCTTCCTGATTGGTCTGTATAGCGCGATTGGGCAAAGATGCCCCGGAATCAAATCAATCGGTGCTCAATCCCTCGACCGGTGGTAACCACGGTGGCACGTCCTTTGGAAAGACATCCATGTACTCCTGCAAAGATTAGTGACAAAGGGAGGCAGGCAGAAGAAGGTACCTCCTCGAATGAAAATAAAGCTTGTTTGCAAAGTAAGGCATAGCAAATTGAAGTACTAGCATCCATTTCAGTCACTTGAGACTTAGTAGCAAGAAAACATGCACCTTTCAATTTAATCTCATTTTCATCTTATGAACAGTTTAGAGTCTTTCTTTTATGTTGCTCAAGTTCGCTTGCAACAATCTGATTTTCACTCCTATTATGCTCCGATTTTTCTCTCTACTTGCTCTAGCAATCTCATCTTTGAAAATAGCTTGGGAGACATAGGATGTAACACAATTTTCTTGTCATGATGCACAAAAGAATATTGGTTTGTCTTACCATGATGCGGTGAATCTTTATCATATTGCCACGGTCTACCTAACGACATAGAGCATGCTTGCATAGGTACAACATCGCATTCTACAACATCGTGATAAGAACCAATAGCAAAATTTACTCTCACCATTCGTGTTACCTTTACCTTGCATTGTTATTGAACCATTGAATGTAGTAAGGTTGTGGGTGAGGTTTGGTGTTCAACGCAAGCTTCTCCACCATATCGGAGCTCACCAAGTTGTTGCAGCTCCTCAATCAATTATCACTCGGCATGAGCGTTCCTTCACGACGCACTTTGTTTGGAAAAGGATGTACCGCTGATTTTGCTCCGCCCTCTCCATTTGTACACTCAACACACTGTTGCACAATGAGGCTCTCATAGCGCTCTGCATCTTGACACCAATGTGCTCTTCTTCTTGCTCCTTCCCACTACACGCATGGTCATTGCAAGCATAGCATATGTATCCTCATCCAAATCACTAGCGAAGAATACTCACCATCATCTCTAAATCAAAACACGCTTGGGGGCACTCACTCCTCACATGGCCATACCCTTGCATTGATGACATTGGATATCCCTCGTTCGTCCGTAGATGCAGCGGACGAAGAGCTCTTCGCATCGCTTGGCTGTCCCTTTGTTGCTTCGGATGCGAGATGCCGAATTTGATGATGAAAACCGTGGCTTGCTTGTCGGAGGAAGAAGGTGTAGGGGTTGGCTTGATGGTGCGGCGGATGGACGTTGAGACCAAATGTTTGCACGACCTGCTGAACGTTAGTCCTAGTGCTCGCTGTCGTCCACAGCTTCTCTTTCAGCTTTACAAGCAAGATGAAATAAGCAGTGATAGAGTTATATTCCTTGTAAGCTAAAATATCCTGAATTTCCCGATTCAAACCACCCATAAACCTAGCCATAGCGGCTTCTTGATTTCCTCTAAGTCACAACGCAACGACATACTGTTTGCAATTCTTGAAAATATTCCTCTACGCTTTTACTACCTTGCCTCAATTGTTGCAACTTATGTAACAAATCACGTGCATAATATGAGGGAACAAATCTAGCTCGCATGATTCTTTTAATGCATCCCAAGTTGGTGGTATGGTGAAAGGATTTTCTTACAACATTCACTCCACCAAGCAGACGCAAAATCGATAAACTCACTAGTAGCACCCTAACCCTTTTGTTTTCGGGGAATGCATGACAAGCAAATTTCGATCAACGACCAATTCCCAAGTGATATAAGCATCGTGGTTATATTTTCCATCAAAAGGTGGTATAGTGAACTTAATCTTACCAAGCGATTCATCATTCTCACGCACCTCATTCGGCGTGGTTGGCGATGACGGTGGCGTCCTCATCATCATCAATCTCGATGTCGTACCGCATATTCGTCTCCACCATTTCGTCCACCCTGCGCCCACGACACGATGTATTGGCACGAGTACGCTGAGTTGGTGCGGCGGAGATGCACGCCCTCTCATTAAGGCGTCTCAAAATCTCGGCAAGTGAGCGTTGGCGGTGCCAACGGAAGCCTCCAATGTTGCAAGCGTAGTGTTGGTGTTGATCTGCGGCCTCCAATTGGCCAAGGCGTTCGTTGGTGACCCTTACATCCTCTTCAAGTCCCTCGGTTTGCGGCTTCATTTGGCGCTCAAAGTGTTGTATGATGCCCTAGTCCGGGGGAATGTGGCGCGCTCTCGGGCCCACCGGTTCTCCGACATTGTTAGAAGACAAGAACAAACCAAGAAAAAAAATAATAATAAACTGCAGTTATGCCCTCACAACTCTTGAGATGTGGTTAAATCAAGTCGCACACTCTCAACCTGTTCATCAAGCTCTTACAAGTTCTTACCACAGCAAGCGGAGGTGATTGCACCCGACAAGACAGGACAATATCTCGTGGAAATTAGGTGTATCACGCGCCTCGCCGCTAGTCCCTGTGAGGTTGGTAGCCAAATCGTGGAGCTATGGGTGGGTGAGAGTGAACAAAGGATAGCTTAGAACCACATTAGTCAAAGCAAGTTGAATAATCGCATAGCGACGATACCGTGCTGGTCCTAGGCTAGACCGTACTAGAGACGCGAGCCTAGAACACAAACGAAGACACACCGCGAGAAAGAAACTAAATGACGTTGCACACGGAGTTCGGAGCTCGAAAAAGGGCACCGTCTTCACGAGGATCTTAGAATCACTTGCGAAGGGCTCATCAATTTTGAGCAAATTCGAGAAACTTGATTTTCCTCGGTTTGCGGGCCCGTTTTGAGGCCCTAAACGACCTTTTTGGGGTCAAGCCGCAGTATGTGCTGGAGGCTTCGCGGATCTAAAATCTCCGGATTTCTGACTTCTTTTTTTTTTTTTTTTTTTGTGCCGCGGCTCTTCTAGATCTGGTGCTGTTCCTTCTTGTCTCACTTTTTTCTCTCTCTTTTTTTTTCACACGTGAGGCGGTTGGATCCGAATCGTGTCCTACTCCAAGACCAATTAGGGCAAAATCTCCCGTAACCGAATCCTCCCCTTTTCTTCCCTCCTATGACATTCGGATCTAACTACAACGGTGAGTCCAAAACATGAGCAGAACTCGAAACTCTAAAGGAACTAGACACTAAGACCAAAAAGGACGCGACGATGCAACCGAAAACTCAACAAACAAAGACTATGCGACAATAGCGTAAGGCTCAACCTTGTTTCGGATTTTGGGAATAGATCGATCTACTATTTTTTTTTGGTTTACGGATGTGGGTAAAAATTGCAAAGACTAGATAAGATCTCTCACCGATCAACCTTGAGCTCGATACCAGCCGATAGCACTAGGGGTCCCGATCTTTCGATGAGAGTGGTAGATTCGATTGGGGAAGGAGATGACGTTGACGACCGACTACAACCATCCAAGGACGTTGCGCCTTAGCGATCGATACACCAACTCCGAGATTGTTCGTGACCTTGTCGTGTGCGATCAACCTAACCACGAGGGTTCTTGTTCCTGCAAGCAATCGACGAACAAGCAAGAACAAGATGAACAGCAACTCAATTGCAAATAACGATCTAAGATTCAATCGAAAACAGAAACAAGCGGTGGGGTTCGAAGACAAGTATTCGGGCGGTCTAGCCGACACGCAGCGTACAAGGCAAAGTAGCAAAGCTAACTTAGTCTAAACAAAACCCAAACCCTAGAAGAGGGTGCGGCTGACTATTTAAGGCCACGGAAGGTGGAGGGTCGGCCAAAACACTAGGAAGCCAAAAGGACTCGAATTACAAGGCCCAAGGCCCACTTTGACTCGGACTGGAAAAGTGACGTGACTTGTTTGCAGTTTCTGACCGACTCGGATGGAATTTGGAGGTGAGGCCGGATCCATCTGAAAGTAGACTTCAAGAGCTTTCCAACGAGTACTCACGGGCCCCGAGTAGCCTTCTGGATCAAAAGTTATGGCCGTTTGAAGTAGACGCTGTCAAAAGGCCGAATCCGAGTCAAACATGTGAGCAGGACTTGGTTTGCACTTGATTGTTCCACTTCTATACTTGAGCTCATGTGGTTCTTCCCCATGGTTCCTAAGGACAATTAAATCATCACAAGAATTAAGTAGTATTCCATTCTTTGAAACATTTGTATGCAAACTTAGGAACGCATTCACCGATGGTTAAGTTGACGTGCTCGCGCTCTAGTCATTGGTCCTTGTATCATAGTTTCAGTTTGATGTGGAGTCGGCATGGTTGTATGCATGGAAAGGATGTCCTCATCAATATGGATCCCTCCTTAGCCTTTCCCATGATGGAGCCTATGAGATCCCGGGATGGATCTCCAGCGACAGCCTCATCGGCGGAAGTTGTAGTTGTAGCAGGCTTCCATGTTGAGATCTACATAATAAGTCAAATCGTACCAGTTCTTCTCGTACCATTCCCCTGCCGTGAGGCACCAGAAGAAAGAGAACTTGCCGACAAGGAAATTACTGGAGTCTTGGAAAGGTCTCCCCATGGACGGCGCCAACTATCGATGTTGTAATATTGATCTTACATATGATTTGTTTGGATTCAGAGAAACTCTAGAGAACTCAGTGTATGATCATGTAGAATGAAGACACGATAATTTTTATACATGTTCGGACCTTCTCCTAGGAGAATAATAACCCTACGTACTGTGTGGTTATTGCTTAGAGAAATTGATTACAACTAAGAGTAATGTGAAATACGTAGCACTATCTCCTAATCCAATGTGTTATGATCCCCCTCTTCCCTGACGTCAACATTTATACAGTCGACGAAGTGGTAGCTGTTGTCTGGTTCCAAAAGATGCCTCAATGCTTCGGATGATAACCGTCTAACGAAAGTTACTGTCAGAGAAACGTAGTGGCCCGTTCGCCATGCAACGGTTGTTGTTAGAGAGAGATCGTATGCGGTTATTAGGAATAAGCGCACGTTCTAACCACTTTGTTTGACGACCTCATGATGAAGTAGGTCATCGTAAACAAGCTAACTGGGAATATGCTGGTTGCAGAAAGACTTACGACCACGAGGTAATTATAGGATATTTTACGACTATGTGGTCATAGAAAGACAACCAAGGATTAGTCATAGTAAGACTTACGACTATGTGGTCGTAGAAAGACTTACGACCAAAGAGTGGTCGAAGTAAGACTTACGACTATGTGATCGTAGAAAGACTTATGACCAAAGAGTAGTCATAATAAGACTTACGACTGCCCTGTGAAATCTCTCCCTTATCGTTAAGGGGTATACTTAGATAATATGATGACGTAATAAGTAGAGGATTCTTAAATCCTTGTCAGATGTCAACAGCGACAATGCACCACGGCTAGAGATAGCTGAAAAGGAGCACAACAATGTGTTTAGAGGGGTGAGGTGATGGTGAAAATGACCATGGCATATGGCTCACCCGAGAAACCGAATCAAGTGTTGTGGCAACGGTGATCAAAGATGGAATCCCGGTGGCTCACTGCACCAAAGACAAATTAAGGGCACAAGGTGACATGGAAGAAGGGGCTTAGAGCTCATCAAAATAGATGTTGGCCATGGCAGAGCGCGGTGGCAGTGCGCACTAGAGCTGAGGATGATGACCACGTTTTGGGTGACTCGGTGAAGGAGACAAGCTTCAACTAGGCGAAATGGAAATGACGATGAATGGTGAAGAGAGGGGTGAGCTTGGATTGGGCTTAAAATGGCAGAGCGCGAGGAATCGCTCAGTGATTCTTCCTGGACCATGACACAAAATTGGTGTGCACATGCTCTACAGGTGACAGGATGGCTTGAGCACACATGACAGAGGATCATGACACTGCATCGATGCCATCAGGGCAGCGACA
This sequence comes from Bonia amplexicaulis, assembly GCA_036346245.1. Lineage (NCBI taxonomy): Eukaryota > Viridiplantae > Streptophyta > Magnoliopsida > Poales > Poaceae > Bonia > Bonia amplexicaulis. The sequence continues at coordinate 318,988 of JAYGGG010000463.1, read as the reverse complement.
GGGGTGTCAGCTTTAGCAAGGGCTTGTCGCAGAGCGTTTGGCATGGCGCTCGCATAGGCGCACTATAGCTCGGGCCACCGTCGTCGACAAAGGGAAATAAGACGAGAGAAGGCGATTCGTGGAAGATGCCTTCGTGCGAAAAAATGAAAAATAGGAGGCGGCTTTGGCTGAGGACCGCATGGGGCCAGAGCTGGGATCGAATAGGCATGGGTTGACCAACAGGGAAAGATTAGGCCCACGGACGAAGACAAATTTTGAAATCCTTTTCTAAACGATTTAACTGCAAAAATTAAGTTTGAGTTTTTAAAATTAGGAAACCAACTCCAAAATTCAAGGAAAGCTTTGGGAAGGCACTTTAGAATATTTAGAGCTCAAATAAATTATTTCTAGGCTCTGCTCAAGTTTTAATTAATTTTACAAATTCATTTTTAGCTCAAGTTTCAATTAATTTTACAAATTCATTTTTAGTTTCTAAAAAATGAGAAAACATGTTAAGAAATTGCTGAAAATTCTGAAAAATCCATAAATGCATAAATGATGATTTTGAAAATAACTATATTAGTTTTGAAAATTTTGGTACGTTGCAGAGGCCTTTATCCTTTGGCATTTCGTCTATCGTGGAGTTTTGTCATCTAGAGAAGAGTGGATTTGATAAGAGAGAGGGAGAGAGATTGTTTCTTTGTTATTTCTTTGATCTAAATGTAACACCTTAGGACTCACATTACCCTGGCATGCTACAAAACTACTCTACAACTAGCCAATTTACAAGATAACATAAACTGGCAACAATTATTAAACAAGATAATACAAGCGGAAGCATAAACAACTAAGGGATAACAGAATAGCAATAACAATTTAATATTCATAATCAACTTCAACATAATAACCAAAGGAACGGTTCCGAATTAATCATTATTGAGATGAAGCATTCATCAACAAGATAGCTAAGCAAAGACTAGAGTTCTTTCGACTTTATTTCAGCATTAAAACAAAATCCATGTGCATCAATATGTGCTGCTCTACCCTTCCCAATGCATGCTCAAAGTCCACCTGTAGGGAGGGGGGAAATAAGGGTGAGATAAAAATCTTAGCAAGCAAACAGTTTAACAAGTTATTCAAACTACGAACCAATAAACATCATCATTAATTTCATACATTCACAACCATAATTCGTGTCCACAATTAAATAAACCACCACAACCTTCCATGAATCATACCTCTTCAATTTTCAGTTTTAAATGGCATATGAATGCAGCCTTTAACAACAAATAAATGCATATGAATGCTTCATGCTATGCTCCACATTACTCTTTCCAGGGCAGGAATTGTAGCGCATCGTATTACGGCAATATATAATGCTTCCCGCGGGATAAGTGGTGCATCGTATTACGATAATATACGATATTGTACCGGTACGGTCGCGGATAGGTGAGGCGACATCCACATATGCAAATGACATAATATGACATGAATGATATGATAATTCATAAATCATATGTAAATTGCAAGTAGAAGGAATAACAAGTTAAACGGTAGCAACCACCGCTACGTTCAGTTGCCTCAATCCGATGAAGCGAAGTAAAATCAACAGCGCTCAGGGACAAGACCACATGTCCAAAAGACACTCTCAGCACACAGCCATAGCATACAAACATGACTAAAATAAATAAAGACGTCGCTAGAACCCCGAACCTGCACAAACTCCTCTCCGCTCAACAATTCAGCAAATTACCCTTTGCAGTAGCGCTGCTTCACAATTTCGTATCTTTAAAAATAATGATCCAAATACAGCAAAACATACCTCTCTGAATTTGTTACTTAAAATTCTACATTTTTCATGTAGAACACATATTTTTATTTTGATCACAGCTAGGGGTAATTTAATGCCCAAAACAGAGGAAGAACTCTAAAAATTCTGGCAGATTGGACAGCAGTATTCAATTGCGTCCCAGCAACAGTACAGAGGTCTAAAAATTCTAAAATTTCTACAGCAGCTATATTACCAGATTCTCTACAACTTTCTCAATTACGGCCATGAGCATAAAAATCATTTACTACCTCAAATTCACAGATTACCGTCGGTCTATACCAATCTGCTCGCCTGACGAACAACAGTATTCCCGACCCTGTATCTCCCAGATCCCACAGACAAAAATTCTGAAAGAAATACTAAAGACGAGTCTAGAAGTCCTCTACAACTTTCCTTTTGGGAGAGTCCACAGGAAAAATCTTTTACTAGGTCAAATCCGCAAGGACAGACGCGTTGCACGAATCAATCTACAGGCAGACAGCAGCTTATCTCTAATCGGGCAATTAATCTATTAACTACCTTCATAATCGGTGCCAAGAACCCTAATTATTCATAAAAAAGAGGATTGGGATGGGAAAAAATTACCTAAATGAAGAATTACCCTACTTTTTTCTCCTCTTCTTCTTCTCCTTCCTTCTCCTCTCCTTCTCCTTCCTTCTTCTCATTCCTTCTCTTTGCTTCTCCTCCAATGGCAGCAGCACTTGGGGTGATCACCTTGGGGAGAGGGCGGCCACCAAGAGGGAAAAAAGAGCAGGGGGTGGGGCTGGTGTAGGGGAAAAAGGGGAACCCTAGGGTTAATAAGAAGGGGGAAAGAGTGCAGATTGGGGGGTGGCGCACCCCCTTGGGCCAAGGCCCAAGGGTGGTCGCCCCACCTCCTAGGCAGCCAAATTCTGAAATTAAAAATAATTTTTAATATATTTTATTTATTTTCCAATGTTCTACAATTTTTATTTTTTCCTTCCTGTGATTTGCCGAAAAACCGGCGACTCCGCGATTGTTTTAAAAACTTACGCGGTAACAACATTCAGGATATTACACTAAACTACGTTAGAATCAGAGTCCTTTGTACCCCATTTATTATCAATTGGAGACTCAAGTTCATCGCATCAACTCTTCGTTATTGAAGAGAGAAGTTTCTCTCACGAGGTGCATTCTTTATTTAATTGGATAGTCCGTATAGGTGGAGATGTAGGAAATAGTTAGATACGGTAGTAATGTAACTAATCCCTATTTGATTATAGTGAATGCATTGGGTTTTGGAATCGTTGCGTGTGATCTAATTTAAGGCACCATGTAACATGAGTATAGTACATTAGTTCTGATATGCAGGATAATTACTGGTTGCAACAATAAGTCAACAACCCGTTGGGTGATAGATGCAGGTATCAAAGAGAAGTTGTTGTAATTCAAGGAGCATGAGTTATCACTAAAAATAGTCGGTGGGTATCGTTTCATCACGTTAAATGGTGCTGACACAATCTGGCTAGGAGGTGGACAGTAGAGCCAGGAATCCTACAAGCCAAGCAATGATGATTGAATCAAAGCCAGTTTTTGCGCTGTTTCGTACTGTATATACAAAAATAGTAGTATACGGGACATATTGACAAACCCATGCTGTCGCCCGACGACAGGCGCCTGTCGCCCAGCCACCAGGCGGCAGGCTTGCCTCTGCCGCCAGCACCTCCAGGCGGTACATAATTAGGCCGGCTAATTAGCCGGTCTAATTACCTGCCTAATTTTTTTTCTATTTAGTGTTTGTTTAGATTTTTAAATATAACAAATGAGCTCAAAAATTTACAAAAATATATGTACAACCTCCCGACATAACGTTCCTCACAGTGTAATTTTTTTAGAATTTTAAACATGGCAAATGTTGCTGAAAAATTCATAAATTTTGATAATTTTTTGAGTTTTTACATATAGCAAATGAGCTCTAAAAATTATGAAATTTTATGTAAAGCATCCTGATATATTAATAGTTATTATATAATATTTTAAGAATTTTATGCTATCGAATTAGCCATATTTTTTCGGACTAACTTAACCACGGATTTAACGAAAAAAATCCCATGGTTAAGTTAATCCAAATAAACGTGTCTAATTTGGACTAGATAAAATTTGAAAAAAAATTACATAATAACTATTACTATATTAGAAGACTTCACATAAAATTTTGTAATTTTTAGAGCTCATTTGCTATATGTAAAAACTAATAAAAATATTGCAATTGTATGAATTGTTGAGCAACATTCGTCATGGATAAAATTCCCCAAACATTACACTATAAGTAATATTGTGTTGTGATACTGTACATAAATTTTCGTAATGTTTTGAGCTCAGTTGATATATTTACAAATTCAAAGAAACACTAAATAGAAAAGTATGTAATTAGACAGGTAATTAGGCCGGCTAATTACTTGGCCTAATTATCTATCGCCTGCGGGCTGGGCGGCAGGTAATTAGGCTGGGTAATTAGCTGTTCTAATTATCTACTTATTTATTTAGTGTTTGTTTGAATTTTTAAATAAATCAAATAAGCTCAAACAATTACAAAAATTTATGTAAAGTATCTCAACATAACGTTCGTTGCAATGTAATTTTTAGGGAATTTTATCCATGGCTAATGTTGCTAAAAAATTCATATAATTTCAATTTTTTATGAGTTTTTACATCTAACAAATAAGCTCCAAAAATTGTGACATTTTATGTGAAGTCTTGTAATGCAGTAATAGTTATTATGTAATTTTTTTTCAGAATTTTATGTTGTCCGAATTAGCCATGTTTGTTCAGATTAACTTAACCATTAAAATTTTTCGTTAAATTCATGTTTAAGTTAATCCGAACAAATGTGGCTAATTCAGACTACATAAAATTCCAAAAATATTACATAATAACTATTATTGTATCAGGACGCTTCACATAAAATTTTGTAATTTTTAGAGCTTGTTTGCTATATGTAAAAACCCATAAAATTATCAAAATTGTATAAATTTTTTAGTAACATTTGCCATGGATAAAATTCCCCAAAAATTAAACTGCGATGAACGTTGTGTATGGAGACTGTACATAAACTTTTGTAATTTTTGAGGTCATTTGGTACATTTAAAAATTCAAACAAAGCCGGCCTAACTCCTCATTGGGCGATAGGTTGCCTGTCGCCCAGTCACCAGGCAGCAAGCGCCATGCGTCGCCTCACGGCCACTGCCGCCTGGTCGCTAGGCGGCAAAAACGTCATTTTTGTCAATACTATCATTATACTGTTATTTTTATAAATACAGTGTGAAACATTACCAAAAATGGCTTTGATTCATGACGATATACGGGTACTTGTCTACAAAACCATGAAAAAGGGAAGTGATCTCACTAATTTAGGATACAAGTTGTTATCCACTTAATCTACTTTGATCCGAAATCTCAAATGTGTGCCATTTATTATATTTGAGTCATTGTTTACTTTGATTCCTTCATTGATATTTAGTTTAATATATTACTGCAGTTAAATTACCTTTATCTTTATTTTTTGCAACTATTACTAGCGATATGCATAGTTGTACACGATAGAAATTAGCTTTTTTGCTCTACTTAAAAAAGTCCTGCGCTGAACTTGTGCACTGTAGGCATGGCATCCATATACCACTTCCCATAAACTAACTTTACACAAGCTGAGGTTTTCGGCGCCCGGCCGCAAATTTCTCCACAGTCATAGAGGCCTGCTCATTTGGTTTTTTTTATTGTTGGTACTGTAGTTGTCTTACTTTGCACTGTAGTTGCAGGTGGTTTTTTGGTGTAATTAAATTTAAAAAATTAAAAGTAGAAAAAATAGATTAGCCTATCATAGAAAATATAAAGGAATATAAAAAAGAAAAAGCAAAGAAGCAAAAAAAATTAAAAGTCAGAAAAGGTGAAATTAAGAAATTAGAAGCCAAAATTCAATAGAGAAGCAAAAATAAAATCATATTATCATAAGTAGGTCACCTTTCCGATTTGGCCTTGGTTCTATGGTATGTTGCTGCCGCCCCGATATAAGAAGCTAGTACCTGTACTGTAGCTATCCAGAGTTTTATGTGAGAGGTAAACATTTGTATTATAAAATGAAATAAAACCACCACCAGCAGCTTCCGACATTGTTGGCATTGTTGCCCACCACCAGACCACTTCTCCTTCCCTCTCCCGCGTGAGGCGTCGCCACTTCTAGTTCCATCCCCTTCCCCACGTCTCCGAGGTGATTCTATCTCCGATCCAGCCCGCCCTTCCGATACCAACCGTGGCTGGATCTAATCCTCGCTGCGCGTTTGTTTTCTCCGTTCATTTTCATGTTTCTTGTTTGCAAGATTCAACAATCAGAGGGCAGCGTCCTCAGGGCCGCTTCCCTGATCCCTTAGGATAAGGCTTGCGCATTCACGGTACAGTGAAAGATCTTTAGGCGCCGAATAGTTCTCTAGAATTTGCCCGCTTTTGTCTTTTCGAGTAAATTTCTTGGTTTTTGCGTGGAGGTGTGGATCCGTAGGGAGCTTTTACTTTTTTGATTTAACATCGGATTGGGTGTAAATCAGCATTAGCTCGTCGATTAGTCGGTGCAGGAAATGATGTGACAGCTCGTGGATTGGCAAATTATGAATAGTTTATGTGCATTTTTGTCTGCTTGATTGATAAAAACTGCCTAATTTTTGTTAATATTCCTGCAAGATCAGGATTCTGTAATGAAAGGAGAGAATACGGTTGAGATTTTCTTGTCACATTATACTGTATGTGCGTGGGTTGCGGTGATTTATTGGTTGTTTACATAATTCTTAGCTTAGCTTGTCTATGTCCAAGATCCTAGATGATCAGTTACCTCAGTGACCATGATTTACTATCTGAACGTCCCAGTGGCTGATTGCTAGCTATGGTGCAATAGTTTGTTACTAAGTGCATTATTTCTGGCCTTCCCCATTTGGTTAATTGTTTTAATAGCGGAATTCAGGGCAGTGTATCTTTGTCTTTTTATCAGAGTTGTGTTTGCCCTGTTGTCTTCAGATCACTTTTGCCCTGCTCCCCTACATGACACCAGTTGTCCGGTGGCCTATACGCCATAACCATCTCACAGTTGTGCATGCTGAAGGTTGACTAATCTATCTTTTTCCACATGTTAGTCGCATGTGCCTGCCTGTCACTTGTGTTTGTATTCCATGATTCCATAAGGATTACTCCGTGATTGTAACTACAATCCTGACACTTGTGTTGCTATTGATTATTTTAAGAGCATGATCACATTCAAGGATCCTTATATATTTTTCTGTCATGGTTCTTCTAGTATATATGCATCACATTTCTTGGAATGGTCATATTTGCGGCTAATCTGGATAAGTCTACATCTTTATTGTTCAAAAGATTTATCCTTATTAATATTTTAGGGTATCTCGCAATGGATGTGGCAAATGATGCTTCTCCTGCACCAAAACTACACACAAGACTGAGGCTATGGGAGTTTGCAGATCAATATATTTTTGAACCAGTTGATGGTCTTGCTGACTTATACCTGTCAGTTAGCCGGACAAATGGATCGATGAATCTAGTGGAAGAGTTGCCATCGCGTGGTCCTTCTTCAAATCCAAAAGTTAGAATAGTGTTTGGTGTGATAGGAATGCTCAAACTTGCAGTTGGGTCATATTTTCTGGTGATCACCGACCGTGATTGTGTTGGATCCTACTTGGGACATGCAGTTTTCAAAGTGACAGGACTGAAAGTTCTGCCATTCAATAACTCGCTTAGCACTTCTTCTGCTGAGCAGGTCTAACAATGTTTGTTTGTTCCCAGTTATGTTGTTTCCATCTATGTTGCATTTAATCATTCCAGAAATCTGTGGGCAGAAAAAAAGGGAAACAGAATTTTTGGAACTAATGGATGCTGCTGAGAGGACTATAGGCCTGTATTTCTCCTATGATATCAACATAACACTTACGTGAGTATCATACTTATTAAAAATCATTTTTTTACAATCTTGTTTTGAAGGTAGAGAGGATTTCAAATAAAATATGCATGTGCCGAGCAAATTTAGTAGTTGGGAAAATTTTCCCGATTGATTTAATTCTACACATGCTGTCAGACTCATTTACTTTTTCTTCTTCTCTTTTCATTGCATGTCTGTAAGACATTTATCTATGTCCTTCTATTGCAGTTCACAGAGGCTATATGATCTTGGGGACGAGTTCAAGTCACTTCCACTTTGGAGACAGGTTTGCTACCACCTTCTTATTTCATTCTGTAGTTTTCTTACACATGAAAGGCCCAATCCTTTTCCATTCTTTCTTGTAATCTGCAAGTTTTTGCAGCTTATCCTTTACTTCTATATGTGATGCTAGTTCTCCATTCCTACTCCTTTTCCTTGTTGCATCTTTGTTTAGTAGGTTACACACACTTCTGATGTAGAAAGAATGAACTAAACATAAAGGACATCTGATTCAAGATTCCATGCAAAGTGTATTGATTGATTTATTTTGATATTTATTGTAATAACAGTATGAACAAATTAATCAACAATATCAACCATAAACATGGACCATACTGCAATTTTGTGTAGAATAACATAGATTGACAAATAAGTTATGAGGAAATCACATATGTTGAACTTGTAATTCTGTGCTTTGCCATTTGAGCATCTGAACTTTTAATTTTTGCCACCCACAACTAATTTCTGGCGAAGTGCTGCTCAGGCATCTTGCCAACAAAGTTAGCTTTCTTCTTTCTAGAGAAAAGTTAGTGTACAAATCTAGGCACAACGAACCAAACCCACAAATCCTATATCCACGCATAGTTCACAACTTCACATGCTAGATATTTACTTTGTTGTTTTGAGTTTTAAAAAGACTGTCAAGTGGCAGATTGTCCAGAGTTCAACAAAGGTGGATAATCATCCAAGCTGAAGTGCAGAGTGTGCCTAAAATCAATTCTTCATGTGGTGAAGTTTGAAAATGCTAATGTTTACTAGATGCACAGCATAATAGTTACTATATTGTCTGCTTTTATTTCCTTATCCGGATTCCTGAAGATGCATGTGGTGGGAAGAAGTGGCATTTAACTGTCATTGGCTTTTCATTTTGGTTTCGGCATCATGAGGTTTGCACATATTTTTGTACTTAGGCTCACAGTGTGCCATTGGTAATGATTCTACCAGCGTGCTGCAAATATTCAGGCTGATCCTAAGTATTGTTTGTATATATATAAATTTATTAACATCTGCATTTCTCATGATAGATGATAAGTATTCTTAGATTTACTTGAAACTATAATGGTATACATAACTGCCAAATTGAGCCTTGACATGTTAAGAGTTGCTTGTACTAAATGTGCAATATTTTGAAGTTTGAACATGTGATGACAACTCTGCTATGCTTTCCTGATTACTCCTGCACAGATCAATTAACTACATTCTTTGCAGGCAGAACCAAGATTTCTATGGAATAGTTACTTGTTGGAGCCTCTAATTGAGAACAAAGTAAGATTAATTTTGTTATTGTTTAATTTCCAGTTTTAATGGATCTGAGAACCAATATTTGCAAAGTATTTTGATTGCTCCTTTCTTCCTTGACAGCTGGACCAGTACTTATTACCAGTCATTCAAGGAAGTATCCTTGGCTCATTGTAACACTTTAACTCACTACCCGGGATATCAGATGATACATTAGTAGTTTCTACATTAGTTACCTGTTCAATGATGGTCATATGTCAATTTGAGTTACTGCAACTTAACTAAATATCAGGTTTTCAGAATATCCATGCAGAAGTTGGGTCAGAGAAGGTAAATGTAACCCTGATTGCACGCAGGTGCACACGCAGGATAGGTAGAGTGTTCTCAAGCATCAAAATAAGTTTGTTCACCAGTTTCCTTTCATTAATTGTTACTTCACATTTTTACAATATTTGATCAATTTGTACTTATTTCCCAGCCATTTGTTTTCAAGAAACTGAATGGCCTCTGATTGATTTAAAGTTCGTGACACTGTTTTTTTGCTGAAGGTACTCGGATGTGGAGACGAGGTGCTGATCCAGAAGGCTATGCTGCAAATTTTGTTGAATCAGAACAGATAATGCAATCAAAAGGATTTACAGCATCCTATGTACAAGTAGGTTTATTCACACAATTTGAAAATCAGTTGTTAGGCTATTAGGTGATTACATATTTTTTATGTTTAAGGGCCTTCTCTTCTTTTTTTCGCTTTTTGGTTGCTTTTCTTGTAGTTTGTGTGCTGGCAGTCTTCATAATTGGTTATTATGAGTTTTTTTATTCTCCGAATAACTCTGTGAAATTAATATGTATTACAGGTTCGAGGTTCTATGCCTTTTTTGTGGGAGCAGATTGTTGATTTGACATATAAACCTAGTTTTGACGTTGTTAGAGTAGAGGAGGCGGTGAGCTCTCTCAATTTATGCTTTGTTCTGTTTTATTGACATTGTTGCTCCAATAACATCTACCTTCAGTGCACTTATATATTATCCTAACCTACTGGAGCTATTTTTTGCACTGCAATGCAGCCTTGGTTTAAACTTTTCTTTCATCCTAATTGGTCTTGAGTTCCTGTTCTGCAGCCTCGTGTGCTTGAGCGGCACTTTCATGATTTACAAAAGAAATATGGAGCTGTCGTAGCTGTTGATCTTGTCAATACAGTAAGTAACGAATTCTTGGACTCTGGACTCACTTTAGTGCCTTCTCATCTTCCAAACTAAGTATTTGCGTGAGAAACTGCCAACATTTATGGGTGCTGCTCCTATATAAGGGTTTCTGGTTTACAAGATCAGATTCAAAATTCTTCATTTTAAGAAAGCACCAATGTTTATCCGGCACACTCCCATTGTATCTTTGATTGTGCATATTTCGTTCCTTGAAATGGAATTAAGTTATTACCTTCAGCTTTCGCTGCATAAAGAAATAATTATTTTGTTCCATAAGCGGTGAAATGTTTACCTACAAATTTGCCTTCCATATTTATAATCATGCTTCTGTATGCATCTTTGTTGGGCCAATGGTACTAGTTTATTCTGTGTTAAAGTGACATTTAACCTTTTACCTTTCTAATTCCTATATTTAGCATGGTGGTGAAGGCCGCCTGTATGAAAGATATGCAAGATCTATTGAGCCTATCCTCAGTGAAGATATAAGGTGACACTTTGGCCAACTGTACAGTTCCCCTATTGTGATTTACTGTTGCTAATTGTGCTACATCTACCTATTGCAGATTCGTTCATTTTGACTTCCATCGAATCTGTGGTCATATTCATTTCGAGCGCCTTTCTCAGTTGTATGATCAAATTGAGGATTATCTTAAGAAGCATAGGTATGTTGCTAGAAGATATGAAATGAAGTTTTACATGTCATAATATTTATTAAAGTTTAAGATTGTGTGTTGATTTTACTTTTCTTCTGTTGCACTTTCTCCTGTTGTCTATTTCTGCAGTTGCTTAACTGTATCTTGATTTCTTTGCCTTACTGCTACTACTTGATCAGTGATCTATATTTACCATTTTTTTTTAAAAAAAAATCAGTGCTCTGTACTTGCTTCAGAAAATAAATGTGGTTGATTTGTGGTATTTGGTTCTTGGTTTACAACGCCAAGCTTCTATATCAGATATCCTATGCTTTTACTTAGCAAACAATGTTTCCTTTACTACTGATGTTTTAATATTGGGTGGATACACTAGCGTACATATATTTAAGAGTTTACATACATATTTTTGGTATACACATCCCTGGTTTTGGCTTATCCCTGTCAGAGAGGGAAAGCCAAGTGTATCTTGTGTTAGTCAAATTGTATTGCTTGTGTGGCCTATCTACTCTTGGTTGCCCTCTCAAAGTAAATAAAAAGGAAAAAAAAGTTTCAGATGTCCTCCAAAAGCAAGAAAAGGAAAAAGAAAAGGAAAGAAAAAGATTCATCTGAATCTGAAACTTCCTATACATATGAAATTCTGATGATGATCGTACTATGTTATAAAGCCTTTTATAACATTATGTATAGGTACTTCCTTTTGAATGATAAAGGCAAGAGAATCGAGGAGCAGACTGGCACTGTCAGAACAAATTGTGTTGATTGTTTAGATCGTACTAATGTAACTCAGGTATGATTTTATCATGCTTGCTTTTTCAAATTTAATTTTAGGTTGATGAAAAAATGGTTCTGTGCTGTAACATCATTATGGATTCCCTTTCTTTTGAAATCTATATATAAGGTATGTTGTTTAAATATGAAGGGGGGTATCCTTTCTCCTTTTGTTGCAGTATTACAACCTAGATGCATTTTCAGAAGATGCAGAACTTGACATAATAACTTCTTCTAGGTCTTTCTGTAGTGTGTGTCTCAGTGGGCTCATCTAAATTAACACCAGATCGATAGACTGGTTTTGCTTTTATGTACCTTTTAATACTAGCATGATCTACAGAGATTTAACTGGTTTAGGTTGAGCCACATATTTGGTTTGATGATGGTCTGTGCTCGAACAAAACATAATATTGATGCAGTCAGCTTACATACATCAATTCGGATAAGGTTGCGTCATTTACATCTAACCGCATATTATATGGAGTAGATCAGTTTCAAAGTATTTGTACTTGTATGTTGATCCATCCTTCTGTGATAAGCCATTATTATTTTCCTTTTTTAATTGCATTTTCTCTTCTCTTTCTATTTTGACCTGTATATTGAACTCTGATAATCTCCATGATGCATAAACAGAGCATGATCGGGAGAAAAATTCTGGAAAGCCAGCTCCAACGAATAGGTGTTTTTGGTGCTAACAATACAATCAGCCATTATCCAGCTTTTGATGCAAATTACAAAGTTTGTAAGTATTATGTCTGTTATGCACTAACCATGGATCTTATTTTTATTGCCCCCATGCTTGTCTTTGAACAATGTTGCTGGAACCAAACAATTGCCTGACTTGCTGTTTCAGTGTGGGCCAATCATGGGGATGCAATAAGCACTCAGTACTCTGGAACTCCTGCTTTGAAAGGAGACTTTGTACGGTAATTTCTATAGAACAAATTCCACATTTGCTTATTTTTCAAGTGCTCACATTACAATTGCTAGCATTCTTATTTCCTCCCTTTTCCATTAACAAAAATTGGATAAACTAATTTAAGAATAGTAGTCATTCTTGCCACCATGAGTGTCTTCACCAAGGATAAAAAAAATCGTCGGTAACCGGCTGTACTGACCTGAACGGTAAAAGTAATATCGGTCCAAAAAAGTTCTAAATTTAAAATTTGATTTTAAATTGATAAACAGTAGTCACGGGGAGTAACCGGCCAAATTCAAATTCTGAGTTTAAATTGGATAATTGAAACCGTCTAGTAGAAAACCGGTTACTGGCAGTAAACGGTATCAGCTAGGATCCATTATTTTTCTGTAATTGGTTTTTGAATCCTTGGTCTTCACAGCAGAGCTGCTAATATTTTAAATGAAACTAAAAAGGTTTTAAATCTCTTCCCCAGTAATCCAGTTTCAACTTGATAATGGCCGCTGGTAAACTGATGTACTTTTTACTGGTGCTGTGCAAAGTTCTCATCACTAACATCGATCCAATTTCCATTGGATTGTGTCTAATTGCCCACATGCCAATATCATCATTGAAAAAGTACCTAATTCAATGGCAGAGTGACTCTGCATGAGATTGACAGAGTCCAGGATGATGGGCAAATTGCTTAGTAACATTACAAAGATCACATGAATTCGAAAATAACAGTGATGCGTCAATGACATTGTAGCATATTTTCATTTTTCACTCTTTTGAGCTACAGCTGCTTTATGTTCACATATTCTAATTTTCATCTTTGAATCTTTAGAAACAAAAAATATTGTGTAATTTATTATTTCTTATACTTAGCTTGTCCATATTTTATTTTTTTTGTATATTAGGTACGGGAAACGAACTACTAAGGGAATTCTAAATGATCTATGGAATGCACTTGCTAGATACTACTTGAACAATTTCGCAGATGGTACTAAGCAGGTATTTTGCTGTCTCTGCATACATGCAACTGAATGGATCAGAAAAATAAAATAGTTCACAATGTGGTGGGTTGGGTCGGGGTTCACTGTCAATGGGTCGGGGCAAGTTAGGGCAAGGTTTTATGTTTGATAAAGAAAATGAGAAGTTAAAAATAATCCTTTATGAACTTAATTTATAGAAGTATTGTTATATCTATAAGAAAAGGTTTTTACTATTTTTGAGGCTAGCTAATGGTAAATTAAATAGTTGTATCAGTAATTGAGTTTAATATGCCAGGAAACTAATCATATTTATATATTTGGGCATAACACATCACACTAAAGCGTTCAAAACTATGCTTTACATGGGATCATGGTGGGGTGGGCCATCCAGGTGGATCGATCTGTGATGTGCATCTACTGGACCCTTCTCAGAATTGTACAGTTTAAACTTTTCCGGTTCATCATTTTGATCCCTCAAAAAAAGGGTGCCCCAAATGATGCAGGGCTTAGCTTGCCTTGCTAGTACCGATGCAAACTCTTGCTGTGGGAGCTAGGTCAGAAACTGCAAAATTTTGCTGTGAAAGTAGGCAACTTACACGGTTTTGTTTCTGATATATTTATTTGAGTGGTGGAGATCAGATCTGTCTTATTCATTGAGCAAATATGGCTTATTTCCTTGATAGTATAAGAATGAGCAGTGTTGTATGGACTATGGAGAACATAAGTATAGTATCTTCTGTCAGGGCAGATGGTTTATTTGGCATGCAACAAATATAGTGTTACGAATGCTTGTTTGAAGATGGCTCTATTGAGTAAAACTAAGCATCCTCTATACCATTTCACTTGTTATTGTCTCCAGGATATAATAGACATCATGCAGAAAACTATTCTTCCATTAGGATATGACTTTATGAGAAATGCCTCATTATTTATTTATTACTGTCTTCTATAGGATGCCATGGATCTTCTTCAAGGACATTACATTTCCTCTGTCAGTCGGGAAATCACTGCTCCAATCAAAGCAGGACTTCTGCAGAATTATGTGGTGGGTACAATTTTGCTATTGCCTGAAAATTGAAATTGCTGTTTTGCAAATGGAATCATCAAATTTTGACTTGCTAACTGTGAATTTCATAGTGTTGGTTAGTGGTTACCTCTCAAATCATTTGTTTTTCATCTTTCGGGCTGTCATACTCATTTTTTTTAGTTTGGAAAGAAAATCTTACAATCCACTATCAGCGTTTGAAGTTGAGCTTGTTCAGGGCAACCTGTACTTCTTTTGCATATGACATTGCAGTGATTATTAGTTGTTCATGTATGGGCTAGCTACTTGTTTAGACAAAAAGTTAGAACATCTGATGTATCATGGCAATGCCCACGATGATGCCTTTTAATTTTCCCAACAGAACAATAGCCTTACTTGTGCAATTCCCCTTTGCAGTCCTTCCGTGTTGCTTTTGCATTGGTTTTGGGAGCTGCTATGTTCATGATGATGTCGCTAAGGCAAGGTACGATTTCTGAGTGCTGAAATGAACATAGTTGAGTTGTTTTAATTAATTTAAGCTGATCAGGGCGCTCCTGACGTTTACTTACATTGTGAAAAGCAGTTGCATTCACCATCATTTTCTGTCTACACATTACTGTGGACCTTAAATAAATATAATGTTGTTGACTTGATGTTTTGTACACACTAACAACAGAACTACGTAAAAATTCATATGCAATGCAGTCACTGGGCCAAAATCCACTTATGCACAAGTTTAATTCAGTCCTTTTCATGCTTCAGTGGATTAATGGAAAAGTTGTGCTTTTATCGACTTGTAAATCGATTCTACAGGCTTTTGGAACCATATTGTTACATTAACTCATGGAAAATATGTACAAACTAACCACTTCGATATCTTTTGCAGCGCGAAATGATGTTCGCCATATGGTGCTATCACTTCTCTGGGCTGGTCTTTGCGTTGGCATCACACGATATGTCAAAACCAACGGGCGGAAGTTCACCAACCGACCTCGTTTTTACCAGTCGCGCCATTGATGGGAGCAAAGGGGCTGTTTGCACAGTCGAGTGAGGCTGATAGCTTATCGTCAACTTCAGGCAGCACCTCCTATTGTGTGAAGATTTATTCATACCATTCTTTGTAGGGCACTTGCCTCCCGAATTTTGTAATAAGTTTTATCCCCCGGTGTTTTGCTTTCCCACGTTGTTTTGCACATCACGGGCTGTTCAATTTAATTTACCCGTAAAACCTAATTGCTATAGTAATATAGGATAGCAGATTAGTGATTGCACAATTACTCTCCGTTGGTACGTCTGGCTCTGTAGGATAACGGGTAGGTTACGCTAGCTACAATAATTGATTTTTTACCGCGTTCAACCAGAAAACATATGTGTAAGGGAATTATGGATAGTTACTACTAGATGCGCTGCACAACGGAAAAAGAGTTGGAGCAGCCTGGTCTAACGTAGATGCGCGTTGATGAAGAAGCAGTTGATCTGTTCACATCTTGTGTCCTACGTAGTAGCCTTGCGCTTCTCGCCAATCAGCACAGCAACAGCGTCTTCACAGAGTCCACATGTTCGGGATGGAACGTCGTGCGCTGGTGTGTTAGCACCGTGCGCCTGGCTAGGGTTTCGGGATACGGTCGATGGGAGGTGGCAGCCAGGGTTTTAGAGCATGGTACACTACCTGCAGTCCCGCCTCTATATATTTATAGAGTATGCTAATGGGCTTCCACGTTGTAGGCCCATTAGAACCCTAATCTCATATGAATCAATATCCCTCTTAGCATATAAAACCGAATTGTTTATGATTGCCTCTTGGGCACATCACTAACAATCTCCCACTTGCACTAGAGACAATCATATAGGCAAGCTCTCCAATTCCAACCCCTTAAGTGTGTGACCTGTTAGGTTTATGTGTAGATAGCTATGACCCGAAAACCCTTTTCAAGCCATAAGTGAATAGTGGCACCTAGCAGGGCATATTGACTCCTGAATACACAAAGATCATATCGGCTAAACCTTGATATACACATACTTGGATCCCTTTGCCACACGATACCAAATAACTTAAGGCGAGATTCGTGCCACCCTTGTGATAGCTCAACCATTCACTCGATCTTGTGGTGGATTACAACTCATGACTAACCCTTTAGTCACATTGTGATTAACTCTTTAATCGCCTTGGTATGGCCATGCACTTCCCTAATCCAACCACATCGAGGGGCCCAGAGATATCTCTCCTGTTATGTAGGAGGGGCAAATTCCATCTTAATCCGCTTACATCCCATTACATATTTCATGATACACCTGAAGATCACTTTTATAGCTACCCAGTTACGGAGTAGTGTTTGGCAGCCCCAAAGCGCACCACTACACACAGTGAGAAACAATGATGATTTCAGGTCGAAAGATCCAGTAGGCATACCACTCGAGATCGCTTGATGGCACATATTAACATAACAATCCCAGTAACGTCTCGGAGTGGGTCAATCCAACACCATGTTCTCTAACATGTGTCCACATTATTGATTTGATATTCCTATATCTATGATCCGTGAAACATGATCATCAATCAATACATGTGCTAGTCCATAAATCATTGTTGTCCCACGTAATGACATAAGACTAGGGATCTTTAGAATAACATTAAATAAAACAAAGAGTTTCATGAACAAGTCACATACTTGTCAATCAATGCATACAATCATTATTCAAGGAACCAAATAACACCTTATTCAAAATTTCATAAACATAGACTTGATACAATTATCTCACACTAGAGTCAATCATGTAAGTATCTAATACCCATTGCACTCGTGTGTGCCTCATGCTTTGGTTGTGGGAGAGGCTTTGTCAACGGATCAGCAACATTCAAATCCGTGTGCACCTTGCAAATTTTCACTTCACCCCTATCAATGATCTCACGGATAAGGTGATAGCGCCGAAGTATATGTTTGGACTTTTGGTGTGACCTAGGCTCTTTTGCTTGCGCAATGGCTCCACTATTATCACCACAGAGATCCACTGGACTGGACACACTAGGGATCACACCCAACTCAAAAATAAATTTTTTGATCCAAACAGCTTCCTTTGCAGCTTCAGAAGCTGCAATATACTCGGCATCAGTTGTCGAATCAGCTAACGTTTCTTGCTTGGAACTTTTCCAGCGCACTGCCCCTCCATTGAGGCAGAACACAAAACTAGACTGCGATCTGCTATCATCTTTATCAGTTTGGAAACTAGCATCGGTGTAACCTTTTACAACGAGCTCTTCTTCACCTCCAAAAATAAAGAACATATCCTTAGTCCTTCTAAAGTACTTAAGAATATCTTTACAGCCACCCAGTGAGCTAAACCGGGGCTAGATTGATACCTGCTCATAACACTTAGAGCATATGAAACAGCTGGGCGTGTACAAAGCATAGCATACATGATAGATCTGATGGCTGAGGCATACGGAATCACACTCATCTTCTTTTGCTCATCAAGTGTTGAAGCACACTGAGTCTTGCTAAGACTTATGCCATATGACATAGGCAAGAGACCTTTCTTGGAATCTTGCATATTGAACCGTTTCAATACCTTGTCAATATATGTACTTTGGCTTAATCCAATTAGCCTCTTCGATCTATCTCTATAGATCTTTATGCCCAAAATGTAAGATGCCTTTCCGAGATCTTTCATTGAGAAACTTTTTCTCAAGGAGGACTTCACAGTTTCTAGCATTGGAATATCATTTCCGATCAATAATATGTCATCTACATACAAGACCAGAAAAATAAGTGCGCTCCCACTAGCCTTCTTGTAAACACAAGGCTCTTCTTTATTCTTGATGAAGCCAAACCCTTTTACTACTTCATCAAAACGAAGATTCCAACTCCGAGATGCTTGCTTCAATCCATAAATGGACTTCTGAAGCCTACATATTCTCCCAGCATTTTTCAGATCAACAAAACCCTTAGGCTGTGTCATGTACACATTCTCGCTTAGGTTTCCATTTAGGAAAGCCGTTTTGATATCCATCTGCCAAATCTCGTAGTCAAAATAGGCAGCAATCGCTAGGAGGATCTGAATAGACTTTAGCATAGCGACGGGCGAAAATGTTTCATCATAATCAACACCTTGAATTTGCTTGAAACCTTTCGCCACCAATCGTGCCTTATAGATGTGAACATTTCCATCCATGTCTATCTTTTTCTTAAAAACTCATTTACACTCAATAGTTTTTACACCATCAAGTTCCGAACTTGATTATCATGCATGGATTCTATTTCGGACCTCATGGCTCCAAGCTATTTTTCAGAGTCTGGTCCCATCATTGCTTCCGTGTAGCTCTTAGGCTCATCATTGTCCAACAACAATATGTCGCGTTGTCCCGTGGTTAGGAGCGTGAACTTTTCAATTGCACGACGTGCCTTGTAGACCTACGTGGGGGCGGTGCCTCCATAACCGGTTGTACAACATTTGTACATCCTGTTGAGGTTCAATAGGAGCTGAAACATTTTCAGGTGTTTTCCGAATTTCTTCAAGCTGCACCTTGCTCCCACTAACACCCTTTGAAAGAAACTCTTTTTCCAAAAAGACACCGCTCCGAGCGATAAACACTTTGCCTTCTTCCCGATTGTAAAAATAATATCCTTTGGTTTCCCTAGGATACCCAACAAAGAAGCATTTATAAGATTTAGGATGGAGCTTATCAAACGTCAAACGTTTCACATAAGTCTCACAACCCCATATCTTAAGGAAAGACAATCCAGGACGTTTCCCGGTCCATTTCTCGTATGGTGTCTTTTCCACTGATTTAGATGGAACTCTGTTTAGTGTAAACACAGCAGTTTCTATAGCATATCCCCAGAAGGACAATGGAAGATCAAATTGGCTCATCATTGACCGAACCATGTCTAACAAGGTCCGGTTCGTCCATTCAGATACCCCGTTCCATTGAGGTGTGCCAGGCGGAGTCAGTTGTGGAACAATTCCACACTGTTTTAGATGTGTAATATCCCGAACGTCGTTACGACGTAAGTTTTTAAACAATCGTGGAATCGCGGTTTTGGGTAAATCATGGAAGGAAAAATATGAATTGTAGAACATTGTAAAATGAATTAAATAAATTAAAATAATGAATTTGGATGTTTTGGGCTGTCCGGGCGTGGGCGGCCGCTTTGGGCGATTAGCCCAAATGGGGCCCGTACCCCTCCCAAACCCTAGCACCCTTTATAAACCCTCCTTGGCCCCTCCCTCTTTCCACCCCACAGCCGCCACCCCACCCCTTTGGACGCCTCCCTCCCCTCTTGCTGCCATTGGTGCCCCAAGTCTGCTGCCATTGGAGGAGAAGAAAGGAGAAGGAAGGAGAAGAAGGAAGGAGAAGAAAGAAGAAGAAGAGGAGGAAAAAAAAGTGGAGAAATTCTTCATCTTGGTAATGTTTCTCCATCCGAAACCCTCTATTTTCATGAACAATTAGGGTTCTTGGCACGGATTTTGATGGTAGTTAATAGATTAATTGCCCGATTAGAGATTAGTTGATGTCTGCCTGTAGATTGATTCGCGCAGCGCGTTTGTCCTCGCGGATTTGACCTAGTAAACCAATTTTCCTGCGGACTCTCCCAAAAGAAAAGTTGTAGAGGACTTCCAGATGCGTCTCCTGTATTGTTTTCGTAATTTTTGGCCGTGGGATCTGGGAGATACGGGGTCGGGAATACCGCTCTTCGTCAGGCGAGCAGATTGGTACAGACCGACGGTAATTTGGGAATTTGAGGTAGCAAATAATTTTTATGCTCTTAGCCGTAATTGAGAAAATTGTAGAGAATCTGGTAATATAGCTTATGTAGAAATGTCATAATTTTTGGACCCCTGTAGTGTTGTTGGGACGCGATTGAACACTGCTGTCCAATCTGCCAGAACAGAGTTCTTCCTCTGTTTTGGGCATTAAATTACCCCTAGCTGTGTTCAAAATAAAAATATATGTTCTACATGAAAATTGTAGGTTTTTAAGTCATGCATCCAGGGAGGTATTATTTGTTGTATTTGGATAATTATTTTTAAAGATACGAAATTGTGAAGCAGCGCTGCTGCAGAGGACTTTTTGCTGAATTGTTGAGCGGAGAAGAGTTTGCGCGGGTTCGGAGTTCTAGCGACCGTTTAACTTGTTATTCCTTCTACTTGCAATTTAAATTATTATCTTAATTTGATACATTATACCATGATTGCAATATACTTTAATTGTGGAGATGATAGCAAGTATTTATCCATTGATATGTTGATATTATGCTAGTAGACATGTGGAATCATTGCTTAATGTTATAATGTGGAACATGAAAATAACATGTGGTGGATGTGGATATGTTGAGAGCATTATAATGCTACATGTGGATGGATTAATATGATTAAAGAATTATTATATCATTCATGTCATATCATGTCATTTGCATATGTGGATGTCGCCGCACTTAGCCGCGACCGTCTTCTAAGACTGACATCGTATATTACCGTGTCGATGAACTACAATTCCTGCCCTAGCAAGAGTGATGTGGAGCATAGCATGAAGCATTCATATGCATTGCATTGTGGAAAGATTCATTTGCATACATATGCAATATATATTGTGGTGATGTTATTTTGTGGAATATACAACTTTCTAGTTGTAATGTAGAATTGACTCATGTGAGCTAGTTGTGGTATGAGGATTGTGGATGTAGTCGTGGAATGGGGTTCGCCCCTTGTGTATGGTAAGGGTTGTGGTGATGGCATGAGATTTGTTTCTCTTGTATTATTTGTTGATAGCAATTGCTTGCTGAGATTTTATCTCACCCTTATTTCCCCCTCCCTAGAGGTGAACTTTGAGCATGCATGGGAAGGGTAGAGTGGCACCGCACTGATGCACTTGGACCCTAGTTTAATGCTGTAATAAAGTTGAAAGGATTCTAGACCTTTGCATAGCTTTGTTTATATTATCATAATAATGTTAAATTTGTGGACCATATTTTAGATTATAATGTTGAAGGTTGTATTAAATATTGAATTGCTATCACTATCCTGTTATTCCATAGTTGTTTATGCTTCCGCTTATACTATCTTGTTTAGTAATTGTTGCCAGTTTAATTTATCTTGTAAATTGGCTAGTTGTAGAGTAGTTTTAGTTGCATCCCAGGGTAATGTGGATCCTGGGGTGTTACAGTTGGTATCAGAGCGGGCTTTAGGTCCGTGGTAATTAAACTATTAAATTGACACATTGTTGCACAGTAGAATGGGATGGGTCAAGCATTGCATTTATGCTTTTGACATGTTGTATTGATGATTGCATTATGAGATAATCTTGTATGATTATGACTTGCTCCTATGACTGTTATGGGTGAGAATTGTCAATGATAAGATGTAGAGGTTGTATTTGCTGCCTTGGCATTGCCAGGTTATACTACTGTTTGTAGTGTAATACCACTGATTTGCAAAAGAGAGATTTAAGAAAGGAATTAGCGGTTTTGCCGTCAGACCAATCGGCTTTTAGAATGCCGAATATGTAACGCTCGCAGAGGTTCCCAGACTACCCAGGGACGGTCGGCACCGTCTAGAAAGCGACTAAAAGTAGCGCTCTCAGAGGTTCCCAGACCGTCCAGGGCCGGTCGGCACCGTCTCACGTTGTGGGTTTTCGTCATTCGGCCGAGAATTCTGTTCTTACCTGTCGTCGTTTTATCTGCCGCAGTAGGAGAGCGCCAAATAGTGTATGACTACTGTTTGACCTTAATGCCCATAGTGCCATTTCCAGCCAAGGCTTAAGGGGAAGGGCATAAAGGGAAATCTTGAGGAGAGCGGTGGACGCAAGAAGCTCGCCTTTTGCATCTCGCCACTATCCCAAGCCGTGGCATGTCTGCATGTCCGCCACCCCCCCCTCTTGCCAAGCATCACGGCCCTTTTCCCTCCATTTTTCCGCCACGCCGAGCCGCCTAGCTCCACCTCACTTTTCCTCCCCGTAGAGAGAAGAGAGCAAGCAAGGGCAAGGAGGAGGAGGGCAAGAAGAAAGGAGACCCGAAGGAACCCAGAAGGGCAAGCGCGAGAGGACGGCATCGAAGGCATGCCGACGGCAGCAGAGGACGCTGGCGACCGCCAAACCCTCATCAAGCCGACACCATCCGGGGACGGTGACAACCACGACCACCGAACCCACACCAAGCCAATCTTTTTTGTTGAGATTTGATATTGTTCTTCTTGAGGAGGCATGTGTTTTCAGCTGTGATATTATCTTTTGTCGTCCAAGATTTATTGCTATTTCTTCTGGTCTTATGTTTATTGCAGATGGTAACATCTCCTTTGTGCTGGAATTTACTTTCTTTGCCTCTCTAAGAAAGGGGTAATCAATTTGGGTTTTAAAGACTTTTAAGAGGTGTATGGCTTTTAGTTGGTGTGTTGGGCGATAATTTGGAAATCCTTGGTTCAAGGAAGGTAAATTACCAAAATAATGGATTGGAAAATTAATAATATCTCGAGCAGTAATATGCTCTCTTGATTCTTGTTTAAACTGTGTGTTTATGGCAGAGGTCATCTGCAAATTGAGTTGTTATATGTTGTGGTGTATTCTTTTCCAGTTAGGAAAAGAAAATGATTGTTTTTGTCTGTCGAGTGATTTTCACTCTTGACTTGTGCAGTGTGGATTCTCCAAATGTCTATTTGGAGAGTGTAAATGGTTTTGTTGTGAATCCTTTGATTTGGACCGTGGTCCTTTGAAGGAAAGCTGGTTGCTAGTGTGTTGCTTGAGAATGTTTCATTTTTCTTGTGGTTGTGTTACATTTGTAACATATATTGTTTGTACTTCGAGTATTGTTATGAGTGGAATCTGTGGTTGAGTTCTTTAAAAGGGGTACAATGTATTATTCCGATTATAATATATAGAGGAGAATATTCTAAGGAGTATGGTATTAGATAGTGGCTTGATAATTATGGCGGGGAATTATGCGAGAAAGACAGATCTCATTGGCGCTCGAGCCGTGAGAAGAGTTACGGGTGCTCGACGTTGTCCCGCGCATGTCGAGGACTCGACGGAGTCGATGTGGAGGCACTCTTGACGAATCAATCTGAGCAGAAGGTGACATGAGAGCTTGAAGTTCAAATGCAGAAGGACCCGAGTTCTTCGAGGCTGGTGAGAATCCGTAGTTGTTGTTCCCTTGGGATGTTCTATCCTTGGGATGCTCTATTATTTGGTTGTTCTTTCCTTGATTATTCTTTGTCTAGTGGGTTGAGGAGCGAGATTCGAGGACGAATCCTTTTTAGGAGGGGAGAATGTAATATCCCGAATGTCGTTCTGAGAAGTTTTAAACAATCGCGAATCGCCGGTTTTGGGTAAATCGTGGAAGGAAAAATATGAATTGTAGAATATTGTAAAATAAATTAAATAAATTAAAACAATTAATTTGGATGTTTTGGGCTGTCCTAAGGGTGAGCCACCGCTTTGGGCCAGCCAGCCCAAATGGGGGCCTATACCCCTCCCAAACTCTAGCACCCCTTTATAAACCCCTCCTTGGCCCCTCCCCTCTTTCCACCCCACAGCCGCCACCCCCACCCCTTTGGGCGCCTCCCCCTTCCCCTCTTGCTGCCATTGGTGACCCCAAGTGCTGCTGCCATTGGAGGAGAAGAAAGGAGAAAGAAGGAGAAGGAAGGAGAAGAAAGAAGAAAAAGAAGATGAGGAAAAAAAGTGGGGAAATTCTTCATCTTGGTAATTTTCTCCATCTCAAACCCTCTGTTTTATGAACAATTAGGGTTCTTGACACGGATTTTGATGGTAGTTAATAGATTAATTGCCCGATTAGAGATTAGGCGATGTCCGCCTATATATTGATTCGCTAGCGTCTGTCTCTCATGGTTTGGCCTTGTAACGAATTTTTCAGCAGACTACCAGATGCGTCTCCTGTATTGTTTTCGTAATTTTTGGCCGTGGGATCTGAGAGATACGGGGTCGGGAATACCGCTGTTCGTCAGGCAAGCAGATTGGTACAGACCGACGATAATTCGGGAATTTGAGGTAGAAAATAATTTTTATGCTCATGTCCGTAATTGAGAAAATTGTAGAGAATCTGGTAATCTATCTTCTATAGAAATTTCATAATTTTTGGACCCATGTAGTGTTGCTGGGACGCGATTGAACACTGCTGTCCAATCTGCCAGAACAGAGTTCTTCCTCTGTTTTGGCATTAAATTACCCCTAGCTGTGATCAAAATAAAAATATGTGTTCTACATGAAAATTGTAGGTTTTTAAGTAATAAATCCAGAGAGGTATCATTTGCTGTATTGGATCATTATTTGTAAAGATATGAAATTGTGAAGCAGCGCTGCTGCAGAGGACTTTTTGCTGAATTGTTGAGCGGAGAAGATTTTGTGCGGGTTCGGGGTTCTAGCGACGTCTTAACTATTTTAGTCGTGTTTGTATGCTGTGGTTGTGTGCTAAGAGTTGTCTTTTGGACAGATGGTCTTGTCCCTGAGCGTTCTTGTTTTTACTTCGCTTCATCGGATTGAGGCAAGTGAACGTAGCGGTGGTTGCTACCGTTTAACTTGTTATTCCTTCTACTTACAATTTACATTATTATCTTAATTTGATACATTATGCCATGATTTCAAGATACTTTAATTGTGGAGATGATAGCAAGTATTTATCCATTGATATGTTGATATTATGCTAGTAGACATGTGGAATCCTTGCTTAATGTTATAATGTGGAACATGAAAATAACATGTGGTGGATGTGGATATGTTGAGAGCATGATAATGCTCCTTGTGGATGGATTAATATGATTAAAGAATTATCATATCATTCATGTCATATCATGTCATTTGCATATGTGTATGTCGCCGCACTTAGCAAGAACCATGCACGGTACAAAGATCGTATATTGCCGTGTCGATGCACCTCTTCACCTAACGGAAGCATCGTATATTGCCGTGTACGATGAACTACAATTCCTGCCCTGGCAAGAGTGATGTGGAGCATAGCATGAAGCATTCATATGCATTGCATTGTGGAAAGATTCATTTTCATACATATGCAATATATATTGTGGTGATGTTATTTTGTGGAATATACAACTTTCTAGTTGTAATGTGGAATTGGCTCATGCGAGCTACTTGTGGTATGAGGATTGTGGATGTAGTCGTGGAATGGGGTTCGCCCCTTGTGTATGGTAAGGGTTGTGGTGATGGCATGAGATTTTTTTCTCTTGTATTATTTGTTGATAGCAATTGTGGGTGTGAGAAATAATAAAGCATTGAAGTAAAACAAACATATGTTTTATTGCCTTGGGTAGTGGTTGAGGATTTAAAGTAGTCAAATAAGATTAATTTGTTAATGCTTTACCGTCTTGATGGTGATTTGCGCTTGAGGTTATAAACATTGTTAATTATGGAAGATTAAATATTGATGATTAATCTATTGTGGTTTGTGGAAAGGTAAAATATTTCATTTGCAATTATTTGTGGATAAAATGATAGCATTTATATGCCAATTAAATCTGAAATTGAAGAGGTATGATCCATGGAAGATTTGTGGTGGTTTAATAATTGTGGACATGAATGGTGGTTGTAGTTGTATGAAATTATAAATGATAATGTATAATTATTTGTAGTTTGAATAGCCTGTTAAACAGTTTGCTTGCTGAGATTTTATCTCACCCTTGTTTCCCCTTCCCTACAGGTGGACTTTGAGCATGCATGGGAAGGGTAGAGTGGCACCGCACTGATGCACTTGGACCCTAGTTTAATGCTGTAATAAAGTTGAAAGGATTCTAGACCTTTGCATAGCTTTGTTTATATTATCATAATAATGTTAAATTTGTGGACTATGTTTTAGATTATAATGTTGAAGGTTGTATTAAATATTGAATTGCTATCACTATCCTGTTATTCCATAGTTGTTTATGATTTCGCTTATACTATCTTGTTTAGTAATTGTTGCCAGTTTAATTTATCTTGTAAATTGGCTAGTTGTAGAGTAGTTTTAGTTACATCCGAGGGTAATGTGGATCCTAGGGTGTTAAAAGATGTTCACCAAATTCATGGCTCAAATATTCACCTCCACGATCAGATCGCAAAATTTTAATTGTCTTGCCTAGCTGATTTTTTACTTCATTCTAAAATTCTTTGAACTTTTTAAACGATTCAGACTTGTGCCTCATTAAGTAGATGTATCCATATCTACTAAAGTCATCGGTAAAAGTAATGAAATACTGAAAACCACCTCTGGCTACTGAGCTCATTGGTCCACATACATCGGTATGTACAAGTCCCAATAAGTCACTTGCCCTCACTATGACCGGTGAAAGGCGTCTTTGTCATTTTGCCAAGTAAACAAGACTCGCATGTCTCAAATGATTCAAAATCAAATGAGTTGAGTATACCATCTTTATGGAGCTTCTCTATGCGTTTCTCATTTATATGACCTAAGCGACAATGCCAAATAAAAGCGAGATTCAAATCATTAGGCCGCAGCCTCTTTGCATTAATATTATAGACAGGCTTATCCTCAAGATCAAGAACATATAACCCATTCATCAATGGACAATGTGCATAGAGTATATTATTCAAATAAATAGAACAAGTTTATTCTTTATTACAAACTCATAACCACCATCTTCCTCCAAATATGAAGAAGAGATAATGTTCTTACTCAATGCTGGAATGTAATAACAATTATTTAATTCCAAAACTAATCCTGAAGGTAATGACAAGTGATAAGTGCCGACAGCCAGTACAGCAACCTTTGCTCCATTGCCGACACGCACGTCCAACTCGTCTCTCGCAATACTTCTAGTCCTTAGACCCTGCAATAATTTGCAAGTATGAATCATCGATCCGGTATCAAATACCCAAGATTCGCCAGAAGAAATTGCAAGATTAATTTCTATAACATTTATACCTGAAGTAGAAGTCTCACTTCCTTTCTTCTTTTTCAGATCCTCCAAGTATTTCTTACAATTCCTAGACCAATGCCCCTTGGCATGGCAGTGGTAGCATTCATCATCAGGAGAAGGGCCAGATTTGACCTTCCCATTTGGCTTTGGCTTAGAGCTAGGGTGCTCATTAGGAACCTTTCCTTTGCCTTTGCTTTTGGGCGTCCAACGCTTCCTCTTTTTATTCTCCTTCTGAACCATCATCACATGATTGGTGTTTTTTTAATGCTTTCCTCTACTATCTTAAGCATCCCATACAATTCAGTCAATGATTTCTCCATGCTATTCATATGAAAGTTCATAATGAACTGCTCATAGCTCGGAGGAAGAGATTGGAGAACAACATCCGTAGCCAGATCAGGATTAAGGGGAGAACCAAGTTTCTCCAAGCTCTCAATGTAACCAATCATGTTGATCACATGAGGACTGACTGGACTACCTTCTGCCAGGTTGCATGCAAATAAGGTCTTTGAAATGTTAAACCTCTCAGTCCTAGCTTGGTTCTCAAACATGTCACGTAGTCCTTCAATCATACTGTGAGCATCTGCATTCTCATAATGCTTGTGAAGCTCAGAGGACATGGTAGCAAGCATGAGACAACTAACGTCGAGTGAATCATTGTAGTGCTTCTCATAAGCTTTGCAGGTGGCAACGTTTGCACCCTCAGGGAGTTCATCGGGGTAGGGTTGCTCAAGAACGTATTCCTTTTTTTCTTGTCTGAGAATAATTCTCAGGTTGCGGTACCAATCAATAAAATTCGTTCCATTAAGTTTTTCTTTCTCAAGAATAGATCGCAGGTTAAAACCAGAATTGTTACTAGAGGCAGCCATGATCTATAACAGAAAATAAACAAGCAAAGTTCAGCATTATGTTTATATTTGATCTTCCATTAAACAATTTAACAAAAGACACTCCCACTATATGTTTTGTAATCGTCTTCCCTCTAACGACATATAGTGGTCAAGATCCATATTCATCTAAGTTCTAGTGAGATTTGGCATCACCGCTAGAAACCTAGTGACGTAGGTAAGCAATGCTTGCTAATCACATCTTATGTGACTCTTGTTCGTTGGGTGGCACCTAATGCCCCGGCTCCCAACACCATACCCCAAGGCCCAAATCCAATTTGATAGCCTTGTCAAGTAAACCAACACTATGCATATGGATGTCCGACATCCACCCTATTAGATCAAGATAGTTGATGGTACTCTGCCTTGGCAGACCTACCAAACAATGATCGTGATTCTTATAGGCGCAGCAATTGAAAGGGCATCAAAATAAATTCTTAATTTTTCTGAGAGAAGCTATTCTGTCATGAAAAATACATCCTCTACAGGTATGGCATGAAAGAATAGTATGACAGGAAATAAACATCACATGCATATAATCACATTATATATGAATGGTATGGCATTTTGAATCGTAGTGGTCGCCATCGCCATGGTTCCACGATGATGTCCTTCGCAACACTTCCTGTCCTCTTTGTCATCATGCTTGAAGCCTCCATGGTAAAGAACTAAACTATTACAACTAATAGCTAGCAAATGAATTACATGAGGAGCTCAACCATCACAAGTCGACACGTAGGTCGTTATACAATTAAAGAACAGCCTCAACCCAGCTGTGATTAATACGACACATAGGCCGCCAAAACACACATGCATCACATATACATCTATGCCATACCATTAACATCATTCCCTGCAAAAACAAATTAAGCATAGAACGCATTCTACCGCCCTAACATGAATGTGTTTGTATAACAATCTATACGTGTATGCAACAGCGGGCGGGGGGCCGAGGGGGGAGCCGCCCCCTGCGGGTTTCAGGGCAGCGCCCTGAAAACCTCACGGAATTACATAGATCGCATATATGAAATCGCTATGAAAATCTCATCGGGCCGATCAAATCAACCCAAATCCGAGCCATTCGAAATGTCTCAATTTTCATTAGATCAATCACATTGATCATCGTGGCCAGGGTTTTAGAGCATGGTACACTACCTACAGCCCCACCTCCATATATTTATAGAGCATGCTAATGGGCTTCCACGTTGTAGGCCCATTAGAACTCAAATTCCATATAGATCAATATCCCCCTTAGCCTATAAAACGAATTGTTTATGATTGCCTCTTGAACACATCATTAACAGTTTTTACCTGTCGCGCCATTGGTGGGAGCAAAGGGGCTGTTTGCACAGTCGAGCGAGGCTGATAGCTTATCGTCAACTTTCAGGCAGCACCTCCTATTGTGTGAAGATTTATTCATACCATTCTTTGTAGGGCACTTGCCCTCCCGAGTTGGTACGTCTGGCTCAACCAGTAATGATTATACTTGCCATCTTTTTCTGAGGGAAGGAATGGATCGTAATTCATAAATTGGTCCTTTGCTTTCCATTTGTCAGTGGACAGCTCTTGTTACAATCGTTCTCATTTCTTGGATATCCTGACTATAACAGATTTTTACAGTCCTCCCTTGTGCCAATCAGTCACGCTGTCAAGATCATTACCGAGTCCGTTCAATTTGGATTGCTGCAGCGAATGAAGCTGGCCGTGGCGCACACTGTTCGGTGGCCGAAATAGAGAAGAAAAGGGTGGGGATTGGGGAACAGCATAGCAGAACAGGACTTGAGGTATTATAGCATGAGCGCCCACGTCGGGGCTCTCTGGGCCTGATTGGGAGGTGTCTTATTCTGTATCTTTGTTCTTTTGGTTTTTGACTTCTTTAAAAATGAAAATAAATAGGATATTTTTTAAAGCAGATTCTTCAAATGGTCTCTTAAATTTAAAACCGTATACGTCATCTGCTGTTATCTCGAAAAACGTAAACAAAAGCCATCGGCTGAGTTTTACTGTATCAACTGATCCGGTGGGTTATTTTGATAAATGGATGGTTGAGATTCACCTAATAGCAGGGTTTTAGTACTACGGCATGCAGATGCGCTTGGGCTATGGTCGTTGAACCTTTCTTGAACTTGAATTGAGCTTTTCCCCCTCGTGGTACTCCCATGATCCCATCCTCCTTTTACTTAATAGCTTTAGGACTTGCACACAAATTCTTCCGGGTAAGGTTGACCACAACCTCATTGGAAACATAATACCCCTTGTCTCATTTAGATGGCGTTTAATGGATTGAAGACTTACCTCCTGAGATATGTTGCCCTATAAGTGCAGAATCTATCTCTCTAACCCCAGTATCAGTGAGCAATTAATGGGGTATTTTGTTGGAAAGTGTTGCCTATAAAAATCAAGGCAACATATAAGTGTTTTCAAGCCAAAATTTACAGCACCCTGTTTGGCTTCCATCAATTGGAATTGGCTTTTGGTGTTGGATTCCAATTCTGTTTTTGGTTTAATCGGTATTTGTTTCTAGCCAATTTGGATGCCATCTGGATTTGGAAGTTTGTCAAGATCGGAACTGGCAGCGCGGACACGGAACGAGCGCTCGACTAACGGCGGCGCTAGCTTCGCCGGCCGCTGATGAAGGAAGCATGGATGAACGCACTCACCGCAATCCAGCACCGTCACCGCCGAGGCTGGGCCTCCGCAGCAAACGAGGCCGTGCCATCCACTAGTGATCCATCTTTTCCCCCCAAAACTCCTCCAGATCCAGACACTATCCAAACTCGCGCTGCCTCTGGAGGTTCCTCCACTGCTCATCTCTTCAATTAACTCGAACTGCATTCCCGATCCAACCTTCCCGATTCAATTCAATTGAAGAAGTCACGGGGAGGAGAGCCTGCGAATGTTGTTGCTGTTATAACACATATGACCAATGTGCAGAACTGCTCAAACTGCTTTGCAACTTACACCTTTTACTTTATCCTGACACCCCCTGGTTGTCTATAAATTGTTCAGACATCAATGGAATAAAACAATCATTCTCTCTCAATCACTTGTCCAAATATTCTCTTGCAACACGTTATCAGCACACGCTCATACATTCACAAATGCAAACAGAGATAGAAACAGACACGGCATAGCGCGCGCGACGACCGACGAACTTCGGCGGCGTCCTCATGGCGCTGGCAGCCCAGCCTGGTCGGCCAGCGCCGCGGCGGAGAACTCGGCGTGTCGAGCGCGACGCGACGGCCCGGCGTTCGGCGCCGCCACGGCAACTCGGCGCGGCCGGCGACGGCGGCGGCGCCGGCGGCTCGCGGCGGCGATGGCGCAGCGAGGCGGCTCGGTTTTGTGTGCACTTCATGTGCCACGGAAAATTGATTTTAAGACCCTCTTATCTTAAAATCAGAACTGAACCAGTTAAATTTCTTGAACGCATTCAAGGAGATATATGTAGTCCTATACAACCATTGTGTGGACCATTCAGATACTTCATGGTTCTCATTGACGCATCTACTAGATGATCATATGTGTGTCTTTTATCCACACGAAACCATGCATTTGCTAAGTTAATTGGTCAAATTATCCAATTACGAGCACATTGTCCTGAATATCGAATTCAATCAATTCGAATGGACAATGCTGCTGAATTTTCATCCCATGCCTTCAATGACGATTGCATGGCTCTTGGGATACAAATTCAACACTCTGTTCCATATGTCCATACATAAAATGGTTTAGCAGAATCTCTTATCAAAACAATCAAGCTCATTGCAAGACCATTACTACAGAATTGCAACTTACCAAACATCATGTTGGGGTCATGCAGTTTTACACGCTGCTGACTTAATACAAATTGTGTCAAACTGCATATCATAGCACTTCCCCGCTACAATTAGTACGTGGAAATCCACCAGATATTTCCCATCTGTGAAAGTTCGGTTGCGCTATATACGTACCGATCTCACCACCGCAGCGTACCTCAATGGGACCGCACAGGAAACTTGGGATCTATGTTGGGTATAAATCTCCGTCGATTATAAAATACCTCAAGCCCCTAACAGGGGACCTGTTTACGGCCCAGTACACTGATTGCATATTCAATGATGAACATTTCCCGGCATTAGTTGGAGACAACAAGTACCAAACTAAATGCCGGAAATTGATTGGAATGTTCGACATTCTGCCTCGCACCACGTACTACGTAGATGAACTTCAAGTTCGAAAATCATTCATTGCAAAACATTGCAAATAATCTGCCAGATGCATTTACTGATTACAAAGGTGTCACAAAATCCTATAATCCTGCCAAAAATGTACCTGAAAGTGTGGAGGTACCGCAAAATACCACTCAACTCCTAGTCCAAAATAAGAGGGGGAGAATTACGGTACAAATGGCGGATACAGCTCCAAACAAGCGCCAAAGGAAACAAAAGAATGTAAATGCAGATCAACCTCAAGTTGATAGACACCAAAGGATCCTTAAACTCGGATCGGTGCACTCAAATCACGATCACGGGACATCGAATACCCGACTCAAATGTTTTGGGAAATAACATTGAGTCGGCAGGGGTCCAAGAAATTTCCACTAACTATATTGATTCTGGAGAATCATATGATCGTAAGACTACAATTGTCGACATTTATTTCTCCACAACAATTGCAAACAACCTTCAAAATGATCCAGATCCTAAGACCATGGCAAAGTGCAAACGACACTTGATGGAACCAATGGAAGGATGCAATTCAAGCGGAGTTAGCCTCGCTCAAGAAAAGAAATGTATTCACCAATGTGATACATACACCTCCCAAAGTATTCCTGTCGGTTTCAAATGGGTTTTAAATCATAAGCGGAATGAAAACAATGAGGTGGTGAGATACAAAGCAAGGTCAGTAGCACAAGGGTTCACGCAGAGACCCGGCATTGATTTCAATGAAACATATTCTCCAGTAATGAGTGGAATAACATTCTGATATTTAATATCATTGGCATTACAAAATCATCAATCTTTTCAGTTGATGGATGTAGTGACAGCATACCTTTATGGGTCACACTTGATTCGGAAATATACATGAAAGTTCCCGATGGAATTTCAATTTCGAATACAGACGCAAATCGCAATATGTATTGTGTAAAGTTGAACAAGTCTTTATACGGCTTGAAACAGTCGGGTAGAATGTGGTACAACCGACTAAGTGAGTTCCTAACCAAAAAGGGATACTCCAACAATGATGATTGCCCATGCGTGTTCATCAAAAGATCCTCAACAAATTTTGCATTATATCGTGTATGTTGATGATCTTAATATCATTGGTAACACACGGATATAGGCGAAACACGTAATCATCTTATGACGGAATTTGAAATGAAGGATTTGGGTAAAACCAAATTTTGCCTACGTATACAACTTGAGCACCTTCATACATGCATCATAGTGCATTAATCAGCCTATGTCCAGAAAATATTGAAAAAAAATTCAATATGGATAAATCATATTCATTGAAAACCTCCATGGTTGTTCGATCTCTAGACAGGGACAAAGATCCATTTAGACCCCGAGATGACAATGAAGAGCTATTGGGACTTGAGGTTCTATATCTCAGTGCCATCGGAGCGCTTATGTACCTTGCAAATTGCATCCGGCCGGATATTGCATTTACGGTAAATCTACTTGCTAGATATAGCGCTACTCCAACCAAAAGACATTGGGTAGGAGTGAAGAATATCTTTAGATATCTTCAAGGCACTAAAGATCTCGGTCTATTCTTTTAAAAGAATAAAAATATGGATCTAATAGGATATACAGATGCTGGTTATTTATCAGATCCCCATAATGCCAGATCTTAAATATGCTTTGTATTTTTACATGGTGGAACAACCATCTCTTGGAAGTCTTCAAAACAGACTCTAGTGGCTACATCCACTGATCATTCTAAAATAATTGCATTATATGAAGCATCACGTGAATGTGTATGGCTTCGCAGAATGATTAACCACATACAACAGTCATGTGGTATAGGTGCTATTGCATCACCTACCATTATCTACGAAGATAATGCTGCTTGCGTTGTTCAAATGCAAACAGGTTACATAAAGAGCAATATCACAAAACATATTGCACCTAAACTATTTTACCCACATTAATTGCAAGAGAGTGGGGAAATAAATATTCTGCAAACTAAATCTTATGATAATCTCGCAGACTTATTCACCAAGTCATTACCAACTTTCACATTCCAAAAATGTGTTCATGGAATTGGTATGCAAAGACTACGTGATTTGCAGACGTCAAGGGGAGAAATCTTCTAAGACTTCTGAGGTTTCCCTCTAAGGTTTCTCATCAAGGTTTTTTTAATGAGGCAATATGACAACGTAATCATAAATATATCTTTCTTTTCTCTACAGGGGTTTTTAGGAGATATAATCAAATATATGTCATATCATTTTCTCCTTAAATTTTCTCACTGGGTTTTAAAGGAGTTTTTCATGACATATCTACTCTATCGGTTCTCCTCATATTTTTCCCTACAGGGTTTTAGAGGAGCTTTTCCAAGATGATGAATTAAGGTGATCATATGAAGATACATTGGTCAAGGGGAAGTGTTATAACACATGTGACCAATGTGCAGAACTGCCCAAACTGCTTTGCAACTTACATCTTTTAGTTTATCCTGACACCCTCTGGTTGTCTATAAATTGTACAGACATCAATGGAATAAAACAATCATTCTCTCTCAATCACTTGTCCAAATATTCTCTTGCAACAGTTGCGGCTCGAGAAGATGACGACTGTGTTAATATTAATCTTAATAGTTTCTTAATTAGCGTATGTAGTTAAGGACGTGTTAATGGCCACAAATACGTGCAAGTCTTCAACACAGGAAGATGAGACGGTTGGGTCTACATGCAAAGTTAAGTATATGTGTGAGTAAATGGTTGCATGCATAACAGTACTGCTGCATGTAACGGCCATAAATGTCATTAGTTCTTGCATGATAAGATAGAGTCCTTTACTACTATAAATAAAAGATAGATGCTGAAAAGACGTGAGCAGTTTTTTGCACGTCGCATCCTGAGTGTGCTCCTTCTCTCCATTTTCATTTTTTTCATTATGTGAGTTCATCCAACCAAGAAGAGCGTTCGCGTGCGAACTTTGAGTGCATGTGAGGTTCCAATTTCCAACATTTGGTATCAGAGCCGGTGTTGTGATGGTGAGGATGGCGAGATCGTTGTCTCCGTTGACGTCAAGGCGTGTCGCAGGTGGCCTAGAGGAGGTGGCCAGCGGCGGCATGCATGTGGCTAGCGGCAGCGAGCAGGTGGCTCGCGGTAGGCCGTTGGCGCGAGTCGGGAAGGAGGAGAGCGTCACGCTCCAGTACCCGTTGTTGACTAGTAGCAACTATGCTGCATGGTCAATGAAGATGCAAGTGTACATGGAGGCGCAAGGAGTGTGGGATGCCGTTGAAGAAGACGACGTCGAGAGGCACCAAGATAAGAAGGCACTCGCGGCTATCTATCATAGTGTGAGCGAGGAGACCCTTCTTGCTCTCAACGGCAAGAGGACAGCGAAGGAGGCATGGGTGACTCTCAAATACATGTACGTTGGAGTTGAGCGTGTGACGAGAGCTAAGCTTCAAACCGCTAAGAAAGAATTTGACAACCTTCATATGCGCGAAGGTGAGTCAATTGATGCATTTACCATGAGGGTCACCCCCGCTCTCAGCAAGATGCGAACGCTGGGAGAGAGGGTTGAAGACTCTTGTGTGGTGGATAAGGTGCTTCGGGTCTTGACACCAAGTTTCTGCCGATCGTTTGCACTCTCGAGAACCTCGAGGGCTTGGATGTGATGTCGGTCGAAGAAATGTTCGGGCGGCTAAAGGCGTTCGAGGAGCGCCACATGGTTAGTGAGGAGGAAGGTGAGCATCTGCTGCTCACCCGCGCCCAATGGGAGTCCAGGGCCAACAACAAGGAAGGTGGCTCCGGCTCCGGCAAGAATCGCAGATTCGACAAGGCTAAAGTAAGATGCTATAACTGCAACGACTATGGGCATTTTGCTTCCGAATGCCATAAGAAGGAAGAACATGTGCATCTCATGGAGGCGGATGCCGACAATGAACCGACATTGCTGTGAAGCCATCTTGATCTGGGAGAGACTGTTAGGAATAATCAAGGTGTGCTGTTAGTGTGTGCGTTACATGCGTGAGGGCGTGCGTTGCATGTGTGCATTAGTGTTTGTGCACGTAGGAGGTGTGTTACATACGTGCGTATATTTGTGTCATGGTCATGCATGTAGGTGAGTTAGTGCATGATGCATGTGTGTGCGTATGAGTTCTTGTAGTTGTGTCTAAGTTCTCATGAGTATGCTCTGATGAGAGTCTCCATTGTCGTCCAGTTGTGTTACCGGCGAAAGACAATCGGAGCTGAGGTAAGCAAAAGACGCTGACAAATTTTTTACCGGCGGCATGGTCAGCAAGAAGGCGGAAAAACTCCTTGGAGATGCGTCAAGAGACCGAATTTCGACGTGTGAATCAATACATCAAGATTACGGGGGAGAATGTTAGAATTAATCTTAATAGTTCCTTAATTAGCGCATGTAGTTAAGGACGTGTTAATGGCCACGAAGACGTGCGAGTCTTCAACACAGGAAGATGAGACGGTTGGGTCTACATGCAAAGTTAAGTATATGTGTGAGTAAATGGTTGCATGCATAACAGTACTGCTGCATGTAACAGCCATAAATGCTATTAGTTCTTGCATGGTAAGATAGAGTCCTTTACTGCTATAAATAAAAGATAGATGCTGAAAAGACGTGAGCAGTTTTTTGCACGTCACATCTTGTGTGTGCTCCTTCTCTCCATTTTCGTTTTTTTTCATTATGTGAGTTCATCCAACCGAGAAGAGCGTTCGCGTGCGAACTTTGAGTGCATGTGAGGTTCCAATTTCCAACAGACTGGCAGTGGCAATGCACCGACGAGGCATCAACAAATGGCAGTGAGGATCGGACAGGCAATGGGTAGCCCTGAGTAGGCATTGACGAGTGATGGCGACAGTAAAGTATCAGGAGGAGGGGAGCGGCGACGGGACGAGAGTTCCATGGCGACGGCAGCGGCGAGTCGCCGGAGCTGAGCGGTGTGGGGGAGGCGCGGTGCTAGAGCTCGAGCATCAAGAAGTGGTTGAGGCCATAGATGCTTTGATTCGAGACGATTGACTAGGTGCAGTAAAAAATTGCATTATGTTGCCTCCTATAAGTGGCCCTGGAATCATTGATTCCAATTCTAATGGCAGCCAGACAGCTGCATCGGAGCGAAATGAAGTGCAAACTCATACTCCGTTTGTGGTGCTGTCATTTGTAAATTGTAGCGCAGATGAGTACGTGCAATCGCTATCCTTTATTCACAACAAGTGCACTAGATAGCCATCGCATGACAAATACACTCTAATTCAGAAGGGGCACAGAGGTACATATAGTCGAGTTGCATGGTATTTTCAACTTAGCTCTCTAAAGGTGCATTCAGAGTTAGACATATGCCTCCCTCACCTTCTCTCTCCCTCCATCCCTAAGCCAGGATACAAATGGTCTCCCCTTTGGTCTTGGTCCCTGCAGGACAAGGTAAGGGCGGGCGATGGAGAGATCTAAGCCCCTCTACCTCCTTCAGCAGCCCTACTTCTGGAGCCAAGGCAGCGGTGAGCAACGCATTGGCTTCGGCGACCTCAGCAGCGGTGCATCCCTGCTTGGGCGACGGTGCACCGGCTTCCTCTTACCTACAAGCACTGGTGGGTGGCGCACCAGCAATGGTAACCTCGGCGATGACACACCGCAACATGCTCATACCGGGTGACGCATCAGTTAATACAACCTCAGTGGCAGGTCTACAAGCACCCCCTCCGCTAACATCTCTACTTGGCGCTTCTCCACCTACCTCACATCTGGCTAGTAGAGTCCAATCGTTGTTGGGGTGGCGTGTTGTGCAGAGTAGGCGTCGATGGAGGCGTGTGGATCAGCGGTCGTTGGCTGTGACAGAGCAGCTCAATGAGTTGCTGACAGACTTGGTCGGGCGCTGTTGGAACTGCTTGGCCCTGGATCACGTCAAAGCTAATTACGGGAACTCGACGAGCTACGAGCGTCGCAAGGCTTTCGGTCATCATCTCAAGGACTGCAGCGCCCACACGCCCCACCGGGGCATTGGAGCTTCGCTGTGAGCATTCTTGTTGGCGGAAGTGCACGCTTAACGTGCCTCACCGACGGCCCTTGGCCCCATCCCTATCGACCCCATGTCTGTGTCCCCAAGTTCAGTTGGCTCGTTGGATTCCATAGGAACTGCAGTTGGCTTGGTGAGCCATTGGGCTTCCACTCCAGAGGTCTCGACCGAAGTCTTCATCACTCGTCGTGTGTTCCTCTCGTCGGCCATTCCAGGACATCTGGATGCCCGACCGATCGATGCATTCTACATCATGCCGCACGTCGAGCTAGAGAATCACCTCAAGCGGGCCTTGGTTGCTTATTTTGGTGGTAGTTGACTATCGGTGTCCAAGGAGGAAGCAACCATGATGATTGAAGAAAGAATCGGCATCCTGCGTTGCAGCTTCTCAGTTTAGCATTTCAAGCCTGAGAATTTCCTTATGGCTTTCACAACGAAAGATCTCAAGAACCAAGCGGCCCGGCAAGACAAAGTAGAGTTCTCTCATTTCACCTTGTTCCTCAAGTTGTGGACAAGGCAAGCATAGGGCGTCAGTGCACCCCTCATGTTCAAGGTCTCGCTAGACATGAGGGGTTGCATTTATGTTGATAGATTACTCAGAGACCAAGTGTGGATCGAGGAAACCCATCGGTTGTCTCCGTCGCCGGATTTGTTGGATCATGTATCTATATATAAGGAAAGAGTAATGATATTTATCGGTATGACGTGAATGTAGAACTTTATTGTATAGTACACTTACAACGTCCAGCATCGTAGAAGTGAGGCGTCGAGTTCGTCGAGATTGAATAGTAAGAATAAGTCTTCGAATATCACGACGAAGTAGCCCGAGTCGTGGAGGAAATGCACCTCCGTGTATCTCACAGTGAATCCACTATACCGGCTTGGCTTCATGTTGGACCTCTGCATGTACTAGGCATGCAATGTTTTGCAAACCAGATCAAGCCGGAGTAATTGT
This sequence comes from Bonia amplexicaulis, assembly GCA_036346245.1. Taxonomy (NCBI): domain Eukaryota; kingdom Viridiplantae; phylum Streptophyta; class Magnoliopsida; order Poales; family Poaceae; genus Bonia; species Bonia amplexicaulis. The sequence continues at coordinate 279,288 of JAYGGG010000463.1, read as the reverse complement.
GACTCTGGGACAAACAACACTCCTAGAATGAGCTTCCATGGCTCGGGACACGCCTTAATTTTCTTCGCTTGAGTATTAGAGCCTCGCTTATGATACATTTTCGGCAGTGTCTCCACAGGAGCCATGCAACAGGCTTCAAAACCGGAGCTGGAGGTGGAGCCACCGAAGCCGATATGACAGGTCCAGGGTGATGTCCCTCTTGGGCCACTAGATGTGGATATCGTGGCACGGACGAGTCGAGGGCGATGTTCCTCTTAGGCCACTAGATAAATGTGTGGATGACATCGAAAATTTTCAATAATGGGAAATGTGTAATCCTTGCATTTTGGTGGAGCATATTTTTCGATATTTGACTTTTAATGGATTTCCCTCGTGTTTTTGGTTGAGGTTCCAATAATTGAAGAAATTTATGAAAAATAAAAACTAATAGAAAATCATGAAGGAAATGTGAAAATGATAGAAATTCATAATTTGAAATCAAATCTAAAAAGATGATCCATCAAATTAGGGTAGGAGAATATAAAGAGTATAATTTGAATCAAAATTTGAAATTTCGCTTTGGGCCTAGTAATAACTATAATACTAATAATAAAAATAAAAAGGGGTGAATAAATATGTATATATAAACATATACCATAATAATAAATAAATAAACAAATACAATGATAATGCTAGTAATAAAGAAATAAGAATAAGTAAATAAGTAGATAACTAAAAATGAAAATAGATATATACACACATACGTGTACATATGTATTAAAAAAAGGCTTTCGGCTTGGCCGAGCTGACCCAGGCCGGCCCACTTCTTCCCCTCTTCCCCATTCGCTTCAGCGAGGCCAAAGCCAAGGCCTCACCGCTCCGTCGCCACCCGCCTCCTCGCCGCGCCCCACAAACTCCGCCGGCCGCTGTCGCCCATGGTCTCCACCGCCAGCGCCCACAATATGTTGTCACATTCTGTGGCCCGAGTTAGCACCTCGGGAGAACCACGTCGCCCATAGTTCTTCCGCCACCGCCCACAGTAACCACGCTGTCGCCCACAGTTTCCCGCCTCATCGCGTCTGCCACGACAAGTGCAATGCCAGGACCTGCCGCTGCATTGTGCAGTCACATCGGCCTAGTCACGAGCGCTACAGTGTCGTCGCCGCCTGACATGGACACGGCCGGTTGACCGCTCGTCTATCGCTGGCCCCTTTCCGTTAGCTATAAATCCTCGTACGGGCCTCCATTCGCACCATGTCGTTCCCCTCTGTCTTCCACTCCCAAGAATTGGATTCCCACGCCTCACAACTCGCTGGTGAATCCTTTCTTCCCCAACGCCGGCCGCCAGGCAAGCCACCAATTGGAGCTACACCGGGCCGGAGCATCCTCGGAGAAACACGAAGCGAACCCCATCCTCGGCAAGGCTTCTCCCCGTCTCCTCTTCACCGGCGCCGAACGCCTCCCCTGCTCGCCGCCGCCTCATGCCGCCAGACCACCCCAGCCACTCCCGAGCCAAGGCGGCCCCGAGGTAGTTTCCCAGCCCATGAGATTCTCCTTTACGAATTACTTGAGCTCCCAAGCCATACGCCGCCGTAACCCCTCCTCCCCTGTTCCGCCGAAGCCCTCGGTCACCGTCGATTGTCGCCATCGCCAAATTGGCTGGTGGGGCTGAGCCCAGGCACGTGTGTGGGCATGAGCATCCCATTTTTTGTAATGTTCATGGCCGGCCGCTGCTTCCTCTGCCGGCGGTGAGCTCGTCGTCCCTCGGCCGGAGGAAGACGATGCAACTTCCCACGACTACGACCACACATAACATAGTCGTTTACGACCACGTAGTCGAACTTACGACCGCGTAGTTGTTTACGACCACGCAGTCGAATTTACGACCACGTAGTGGAGCCTATGACCACGTAGTCGAACTTATGACCACGTGGTCGTTTACGACCACAGTCGAGCCTACGACTACGTGGTTGTTTACGACCATGCAGTCGAATGTACGACCACGCAGTTGAGTGTACGACCACGCAGTCGAATTTATGACTGTGAAGTCGTTTACGACCACTCGGAGGTACGACCGCATTGTCGTCCGTAACCGGTCCCACCTAGCAGATTTTATATTATTTTTTGAATTTATTCAAACTGAGAACTTCAAAAGGGCATGACTTATTCATCTTAACTCCAATTCAGTGAAACAAATTCTAAATTCATCTAAATTCAATATCTATCCAATGGAACCGAAGCCACAATTTTTGAAGCTCATTTGAATTTTCGGTGAGAATTTGTTCGGTTTGCTGATTTTTATCCAAATTTTCACACAACGTAAAAATAGCGTACGATGCCAAGAGGAAGAAGTAGAAGCTGAAGTGTCTTTCGATGATCAAGACCAAGCCAACTGTGATCAAGGCGAGTCAATACTTTGATTATATTGAACCTACATTTTTTGCAAATTACTTTTGTTTAACCTATCAAATTGCATGCTATTATTTCATATGCAAATATATGTTTATTTTAATATTCTAGTTATATGCCATTATTTGACTTGTTAGTATGATACCTCTTTTGAAATATTGAATACTGGAACCATGTCACCCTAGCAAAATTATAATGGTAAAACTTTTTAAAATAAGTCCTTAGATATACACCATGCTTAGCACTGTTTAGATATTCGGGGGCACCAAAATGCCCCAAGCATCACTTTTAATCATGAGAAACTAATTTAGGAAGTCATGGTGTAAATGACTAGTATAGTTTGACATGATTATTTTATGCTCCCAAAAACCCCAACTTGCTTAAATTATCTGGGCGGATGGGATCAGGGCTGGTATGTGGTGCAGTGGAAGCACGGTGCGTGGATTGTGGTAGAACCGCCCAGATATCACTAAGGTCTGAATCTTGTCACCGGTAGTGGATATGAGTGGATATTGCAAGGGCAACGGGAGGCCTAAAGGGACACCAAGAGGAGGGTGAAGTTTCCTAGTCGTACTAGCGTTGTGGAGAGTGGAGTCCGAATGTGCTATTATCCGTGGTGAACATCCCGTGCAACGTATGGGACCCACCGCAAGTGGGAGCAGCCTATTAGGTGAGATGACAAAAAGGACCAGATATATTGAAAAGTTACTATGATGGACTAGTCAACCACATGACTAAGGAATCGTGTGGAGCAACGAGCGGATTGTCTCTTGTGGTGAAAGTGTACAAACTTTGCAGAGTCAAAACTATTCGAATAGACAAGCCCACGATCAAGGGTGGACATGGAAACTTAACCAGATATAGTTCTATTTCAAAAACATTGTAGGTGGAATTGCAAAAGTGGAGGGCAGTGAAAAGCCCTGATTTGTGTTGCCCTGGTGCCACCCCACTGATAATGTAAACGGTTATAACGCTGAAAGGTGGATGAAGTCTGGATCGCTATTATTATTGCATTCTTTCTCACTTTATGTTTTAGTTTAAACTGCTAGGTCTCAGGAGATTTCTATGTATCATATTTCAAAAGCAATTTATGGCAAATGAAATAACCCGAGCCTTTCCTTGATAAGATATGCATATTATCTATTTGCATTCTGTGTATTGACTCGCGTAGCACGGTGGTTTGTGCTCACCCTCGCTCACTCAAATAATCCAGAATCAGGAGTCAGATCGCTACGCTTCAGCAATACACCTAGACATGATGGTGAAGAAGATGAAGGTGTCAAGAACTAGGTCGTGAACCTCCAGTTGGCTGCCTGTGGGCACGTCTTGAGGGTCCCACATGTGTGCTTCATTTCCGCTGCATTTTACTGTTTTCGGCCAGCTCGACCCATGAGTAAGTCTACAAATATATTTACACTTCCGCATGATATGTATTTTGATGTTCAGTACTGTATTTGTGAGCATTATCTACTGATCTAGGGAATAGTGCAATAAATCACAGTGGATTCTGGGTTGAAAAATCCTGGTCCGATAATTTGGTAGTCAATGATTGCTACAAGAGGCAATCATGTTATTTTTGAACCCATAAAGTTCAAGAGGTATTAACAATATGTAGTTTAACATATCTTACCAAGCGTTGGGAGACTTCCTTGTCTGTGGGGTTTTTGAAAGAGACATCCGAAGATGTGGTTGATGACCTCGCTCTTAACCAGTTTTGGGCGCTCTCATTTGCGATCCGGGCAAATGGCGCAGAGGCTGTAATATCCCGAATGTTGTTACGACGTAAGTTTTTAAAACAATCGCGAAGTCGCCGATTTTTCCGCAAATCGCGGGAAGGAAAAAATATAAAATGTAGAACATTGAAAAATGAATAAAATATATTAAAAATTATTTTAAATTCAGAATTAGGCTGCTGGGAGGTGAGCCGACCACCCTTGGACCAAGGCCCAGGGGTGCGCCACCCTCTCCCTTGCCGCACCCCTCCCCTCATATAAACCGTAGGTTCCCCTCTCCCCTTTCCCCATCCAGCCGCCACCCCTTGTCCCTTTCTTCCCATGGTGGCCGCCCTCCCAGGTGATCCCCAAGTGCTGCTGCCATTGGAGGAGAAGCAAGGAGAAGGAAGGAAAAGAAGGAAGAAGAAGGAGGGGAGAAGGAAGGAGGAGAAGAAGAGGAGGAAAAAAGTGGAGAAATTCTTCATCTAGGTAATTTTTCCCCATCCAAAACCCCCTGTTTTTATGAACAATTAGGGTTCATGGCACGGATTATGAAGGTAGTTAATAGATTAATTGCCCGATTAGAGATTAGGCGATGTCTCATAGATTGATTAGCGCAGCGCGTCTATCCTCGCAGATTTGACCTAGTAAAAGAATTTTCCTGCGGACTCTCCCAAAAGGAAAGTTGTAGAGGACTTACAGATGCGTCTTCTGTAATTCTTTCGGAATTTTTGGCCATGGGATCTGGGAGTTACTGGGTCAGGAATAATGCTGTTTGTCAGGCGAGCAGATTGGTACAAACCGACGGTAATCTAGGAATTTGAGATAGTAAATGATTTTTTTGCTCATGGTCGTAATTGAGGAAGTTTTAGAGAATCTGGTAATATAGCTTCTGTAGAAAGTTCAGAATTTTTAGACTTCTGTACTGTTGCTGGGATGCAATTGAATACTGCTGTCCAATCTACCAGAACAGAGTTCTTTCTCTGTTTTGGGCATTAAATTACCCCTAGCTGCGAGCAAAATAAAAATATGTGTTGTACATACAAATGTAGGTTTTTAAGTGATGAATCCAGAGAGGTATCATTTACTGTAATTGGATCATTACTTTTAAAGATACGAAAATGTGAAGCAGCGCTGCTGCAGAGGTTAATTTGCTTAATTCTCTAGCGGAGAGGTGTTTGTGCGGGTTTGGGGTTCTAGTGATATCTTTAATTATTTTAGTCATGTTTGTATGTTGTGGCTGTGTGCTGAGAGTTGTCTTTGGACAGGCGGTCTTGTCCCTGAGCGCTCTTGATTTTACTTCGCTTCATCGGATTAAGACAAGTGAACGTAGCGGTGGTTACTACCGTTTAACTTGTTATTTCTTCTACTTGCAATTTACATTATTGTCATAATTTGATACATTATACCATGTTTGCATGATATTTTAATTGTGGAGATGATATCAAATATTTATCCATTGATATGTTGATAATATGCTTGAAGACTTGTGGAATTCTTGCTTAATGTTATAATGTGGAACATGAAAATAACATGCGGTGGATGTGGATATATTGAGAGCATGAGAATGCTCCTTGTGGATGAATTAATGAGATTTATGAATTATCATATCATTCATGTCATATCATGTCATTTGCATATGTGGATGTCGCCGCACTTAGCCGCGATCGTGCAGTCTGACATCGTATATTGCCGTAATACGATGCACCTCTTCGTCCGCGGGAAGCATCGTATATTACCGTAATATGATGCATTGCAATTCCTGCCCTGGCAAGAGTGATGTAGAGCATAGCATGAAAGCATTCATATGCATTGCATTGTGGAAAGATCATTTGCATACATATGCAATATATTGTGGAGAAGTTATTTTGTGGAATATACAACTTTCTAATTGTAATGTGGAATTGGCTCGTGTGAGCTATTTGTGCTATGAAGATTGTGGATGTGGTCATGGAATGAGATTCGTCCCTTGTGTATGGTAAGGGTTGTGATTGTGGCATGAGATTCTTTCCTCATGGAGTAATTGTTGATAGCAATTGTGGATGTGAGAATTATTAAAGTATTGAGATGATCATTACATATATTTTATTGTCTTTGGTGGTGATAGTGGTTGATGTTTTAAAGTAGTCAAACAAGATTTATTTGCTAATGCTTTACCGTCATTGATGGTAATTTGAGGTTGAGGATATAAACATTGTTATTTGTGGAAGATTAAATGTTGAGGATTAATCTATTGTAGTTTACGGAAGATTAAATGTTTCATTTGCATTTAATTGTGGATAAAATGACTACATTCATATACCAATTAAATCTGAAATTGAAGAGGTATGATTCATGGAAGATCGTGGTGATTAATAATTATGGACATGAATAGTAGTTGTGGTTGTATGGAATTATAAATGATGATGTATGATTGTTTGTAGTTTGAATAGCACATTAAGCAGTTTGCTTGCTTTGATTTTATCTCACCCTTGTTTCCCCTCCCTACGGTGGACTTTGAGCATGCATGGGAAGGGTAGAGCGGCACCAAACTGATGCACGTGAATCATATTTTTATGCTATAATAACGTTGAAAGGATTCTAGACCTTTGCATAGCTTTGTTTACATTATCTTAATAATGTTAAGTTTGTGAACAATGTTTTAGATTAAAATGTTGGAGGATGTTTTAAATATTGAATTGCTATCACTATCCTGTTATTCCTTAGATGTTTATGTTTCCGCTTATATTATCTTGTTTAGTATTGTTGCCAGTTTAATTTATCTTGTAAATTGGCTAACTGTAGAGCAGTTTTAGTAGCATCCCAGGGTAATGTGGGTCCTGGGGTGTTACAGAGGCCTCCGATCGGAGTGCGACCTCGTCCAGCATCCTCCACTGCGGGATTTTGCCCGCATACCCAACAGTGCCGAGTCTATGAGGGTGAGTGTTTTGTGACTGAAGAGCCTTATGCGCCGCACTTTGTTGTTCAAATTCGGTCGTTGTCTTCATCTGCACAAAGACCTCCCATGTTTCCGATGACACAAAAGGATACCTCATGAAGGGCGTGAGATCCTTGGGCACATACTACATGACAAGAGTGCTCTTAAAATTCTTCCATGCTTTTCCCATTGCTAGGAGTGCCTACCGTTGCATGAGTCCCTGTACTTCTGCTGGGATCTCGAACGAATTTGTAATTTCCTCCCATAACTGATTTTTCTGCCCCTTTGCCAAATCTTTCCAGCTTGCTATGGTGATGGGGACCCTTTGCCTTCCAATTATCACGCAGGTAGTCGAAATGATGCTGCTACTTTCTTCGGTTGCAGAGGGACCCCATCGGGAGAGACCACCGTGATGGTCATTCAGTTCTCTGGCCTTTTCGATACTCCTCAGCCACGCTTAGTTATCCCAATCTTGGGTGTATGAGACTCAGATGACGACGACGACGACTGTGTGGACGCCATCTTTCTTTTAAGAAAAACTAAGTTTAGTGAGCTATGGATGTAAACAAAGTTCTATTAATCAAATTACACACACCAGTGTATCAAGTTCATTTAGCCTAATACACTAGAGTGTGTAACTTGCTTTATGCCCTTTAAAGATCTATGTGGCATATATTATTACTACAAGGTCCCTTTGGAACGGTAACATGCCGTTCCAAAAAGATCTTGTAGCTAACAAGTGAAACATATATCATGAACTACCAAAGGTTAAGACCACAAATTAACCAACTACTGAAGATCACAAAACAAATTAGCCAACTACTAAAGATCACAAAACAAATTAGCCAACTATTGAGACAAATCACAGGATTGACAAATGACAGTAATATTAAAAATTTAGAGCTCAAGCTTGAATATCCAATTTTAGTATTAGATCTTGTATCTAACAAGTGCAGCACATATCATGAAGTACTAAAGGTCATAAAACAATTTAGCCAACTACTGAAGATCACAAAACAAATTAGCCAACTATTGAGATAGACCACAAGATTGACAAATGACAGTAATAGTAAAGATTTAGAGCTCAAGCTTCAATATCTAATTTTAGTATTAGATCTTGTAGATAACAAGTGCAACATATATCATGAAGTACTAAAGATCATAAAACAATTTAGCCAACTACTGAAGATCACAAAATAAATTAGCCAACTATTGAGACAGACCACAAGATTCACAAATGATAGTAATAGTAAAGATTTAGAGCTCAAGTTTGAACATCCAATTTTTATATTAGATCTTATAGCTAACAAGTGAAGCATATATCATAAAGTACTAAAGGTCATAAAACAATTTAGCCACCTACTGAAGATCAGAAAACAAATTAGCCAACTATTGAGACATACCACAATATAGACAAATGAGGGAGAGGTGAACGGCGTCGGGAAGGAGAGGCGGCGGCGTGAGGTTGAGGCGGCCGGCGTCGGGAGGGAGATGCGGATGGCATCGGGAGGGAGAGGCGGCTGGTGCCGGGAGGGAGAGGCGGTCGGGAGGGAGGCGGTCACAGGGAGAGGTGGCCGACATCGTGAGGGAGAGGCGGCCGGCGTCGGGAGGGAGAGGCGGCGTCGCGCGCGAGTGATGCGTCAGATCTAGCAAAACCTAGCAGTAGCGGTGGAGACCGAGTGAATGAGTAAGGACTCTGCGAGTAGAACCTACTGGGAAATATTTATAGGGAAACTACCAGAGACAGTACATTTTAGGAACCGTCTGTGATAATATTATCACATACATTCTATCACAGACGGTTCTATAAAAGAACCATCTGTGATATTCGACATATCACAGATGTGAGAAACCATGTGAGAGGTGCTCCCATGCTTGTGATGAGTAATTGACACGTATGCTGAAAATTTGTGAAATAGATCGCTGCTGCTGTCTCCAGATTTCTCTGTGCGGAACTACCGCTGTTTACATGGCGGTACTACCGCTCGGCGGTACTACCGCTTTGGGGAGCGGTACTACCGCGTGCTTGCACTGAGCGATGGCGCATAAAACTTGAGTTTGATTTGTGTGGTTTTGCAACTATTGTATCTGTTAATTCCATTATCTCGAACGGTGCTACATGATGTGTTTCTTGTCTGTGTTGACTGCAGGACATCGAGGCGGAGTCGTGGCGAGGCACGGGATGACCGGACTAGGCACAGGCGGTGTTGAGGTCAGAACGGTCGGGATGTGCTAAAGACGATGCGTACTCGAAGTGGTTGCGAGGTGTGCACAGCAAGGAACGAGGAAGCTTCCCGGAAGGTGCAGCAGGGGAGTTTTGGGTGAAGCGCTAGACTGCAAAAGTGGAAGCGGATTCGATTCGAGTTAGTGGATAAAGCAATAGGGTTGTTGGCACTAATGGGTAAAGTATGTTTGTGAACCCATTAGTGAACACTATAAAAGGGGAGGGAGAGGCATGTGGACAAAGTGAGAGTTAGGGTTTCTTTTCTCTCTATGTGTTGTGTGAGTCTTTCTCTTTTCCTTTTGGGTTGTTGAGGAGTTGGTGGGAGAGAGGACAGAAGGTTGTTGGTTCTTGTCTTCCCTGTGTGTATGTTCTTGTATTCTTATTTTCTTTCGAATGTACATGCGTATGAGGATGTATCTTGGAATGAATTGGTTGTAGCAACTCTTGTGATCATTCATCTCTTTTAGTCTATTGGAAAAATCGTGATTTCAGATGTTTTTGAGTTGCTCAGTTCATTCGTTGTTCTTCTTGGTCCTTTTCATTTCTTCCATCTTTTGGTGATTTCTTGATTTTCTAGTTATTGTTTGTTGATGCTATGAACTAGGGAGATTATCAAGATCACCTGAGCATCCCATTTTTGAAATTAGAAGGAAGAATCATCAAGTCCCCTTTTTCCCATATCGGGCGCAGCTTTCTTAGTTTGCTAGGGTTAAGAGGCAGAGCTCAGGTGCACTCTTGATTTTCTAGTGGAATCTTGAAATTGGTTCTTGGCTTATTCTTCTGAGATTGTTTCTTTGTTATCCTCAAAGTTTCCTAAGCCAAGAATCCAAGAATCTTGCAAATTTTGGATTTTGGTCTCTCCTGCTGAGTTTTCCCAAGAAATCTAATTTTCCTTTGATTGCTTGATCTTTGTCTGCATTTTCTTCTCAATGAGGTCAATATGATGTTTAGGATGATGTCCTGTTGAAATTGACATGAGAAGAGCAGCAAATCTTGAGTATTTTGGATTTTCACCAGATTCTGCGCTTTCTTGTTCTTGATGCAGAAGGCGTGCGGTACTACCGCCGTTTACACGTCGGTACTATCGCTCTCCGGTACTACCGCTACTCCATCGGTACTACCGCTTGCGGTCAGACCAGCGCTGACTCATCGACTGAGTTCATCAGCGGTACTATCGTGCAGCTCACCGGTACTACCGTTGAGCGGTACTACCGCTCCTCACAGCGGTATTACCGCTTGCTGGCAGAATAGCCCATAATTTATTTTTCTCTTTGGATTTGTTTCTTTCCCTTATCTGTGATTTCTAGTGAGTGTTCTTCTGCTGTGTGGATACTTGAGGGGAGGATTTTATTTTTGAAGGCACCATTCACCCCCCTCTGTTGCCATTTCGGTCCTATAAGATGGTTCTATAAAAGAACCGTCTGTGATAGTGTCATCACAGACGGTTTCTTCCGATAAACCGTCTGTGATAGTTTGCTCCATCTAGCACCCAAAAAAATTATGCTGGCTATGCAATATTATGAAAAATGCAAGCATAATCATAAATAAAATTATTTCTTAGTTCCTGAGTCAATTACAATTACAATGGAATATAGTTCCATAATTACATGCTGAGTTTCCTAATTATGATTACATTGCAAAAATTTCCAAATAGGTGTTGGCTTTGCGGGATCATTTATTACACTTGGCTATTTCCTTATAAATAAAGCCCTCACGATGATCGACACGCATATATCTTGCTTTATCGCCTTATTTTTCCTCGAGGCTGATGCCGTCTCCGAATGGAGGCAACTCATCAAATTAATTGTACTGTTCCTCATCCACAACATTCTCAATTCCGACAATCCTTTTCCCTGAAGAACTATGTGGCGCTTCTTATTTGCTGAGTCGGTTACATAAAATACTTGAACAACTTGCCTCACGAGTCGAATGGTTCATCTTTGTATCCTACACATTTGAGGTCCACGGTAGTGTTGCCGTACTTGTCGACCTTTACACCTCGTGGGAGTTGGACCCAACGGCACGGAAATAGATAAATCTTGAAACTTACGTAGTCAAGCTTCCAAATCTCCTCTACAAGCCTGTAGTATGAGCTTGGGCCAGCAGTACTGACGTGCGCATCATAGGCATCTATGCGGACACCTGAGTCTGCATTATGCTCTTTCTATCCTGATCTATTGTATAAAATATGTAGCCATTAATATTGTATCCTTACCATGTCATAATTGTAAATTTTGGCCCTTTTTCTAACCGATGTAGTGTTTCACTTGATGACCTCCTAGTCAATCGCACCTTCAACCATTCGTTGAACTGACGGTTGTGTTGTCTTGTGATCCAAACCTCTGACTAGCCTACATTCTCTTGGCGTAGCATGTCCTTGTACTCTTCAATATATGGGTTCAGTCATGTGTTGTAAAACCATGAAATGGGCTTGAGCACACGTATCTTGATCCGGAGTTATTGCTTTCCTTCTGATAGTCCCAATACCCTCTAGCCTCCCCTCGTGACGAGATAGAGGTACACATAATGGCTCGACCTGAGCCATGTAGCCGATGCAGAATTCAATGACCTCTTTGGTTACATAATCTTCGATGATGCTACCCTTCGGTCGAGATCGATTGCATACATAGGACTTGAGAATTCCCATGTACCTTTCGAATGGGTACATATGACGTAGAAACACAGGGCCACTTATCTTTATCTCTTTCACAAGGTGGACAAGGAGATGGACCATGATATCAAAAAATGATGGAGGAAAATACATCTCTAGATGACATAGAGTTGTGACCACCTCGGTCTGTAGAGCATCTACTCCATCGGGATCAATGACCTTCGGAGCAACTGCTTTAAAGAAATAACATAGCCTTATGATTGTCACTCGAATCTTGTTCGGCAAAATACTTCTAATTGCAACAGGTAGCATTTGTGTCATTAGCACATGACAGTCATGAGACTTCATACCAATTAATTTCAAATGTTCCATGGAAACAAGTTTCTTCATGCTGGTGGAGTGACCGGACGGAACTTTCGCACCATGTAAGGACTAGCACAGTTGAGTTCTCTCAAACTTAGAGTGTAGCAAGCTGGGGGAAGGTACGTCTGGCCTTTATCGATCTCTATCGGTGCTAACTCAGTCCTGATGTTCATAGTGACCAAGTCACACCTTGCATTGATACTATCCTTTGTTTTATTAGGAATGTTCAGTAAGAGACCAATCAAACTATCACATACATTCTTCTCTACGTGCATGACATCGATGCAATTGCGAACTTCTAAGTGCTCCCACTAAGGCAAGTCCTAAAATATTGACCTATTCTTCTACATGTTTTTCCAACAGGTCCTCAATTTACGTCCCTTTCCAAGCACAACGTCGATATCCTTGACCATATCATACACCTATTTCTCGCTAAAAGGGCTTGGTACCGAATCATCCTCTTTTTTCCGTCAAATTGTTTCTTCATCTTGCGGTATGGGTGATACTTTGGAAGGAATCTACAGTGACGCATGTACACAGTTTTACGCGAGTTGTTCAACCACACACTCTCGGTATAATCTAAGCAGTGCAGACAGGCTTTGACTCTTTTTGTACTCAACCCTGATAGGTTACCAAGGGCAGAAAAATCATTAATGGTGCAGAACAACATGGCGTGTAGAGTGATGTTCTCTCATTTGTCCGCATCCCATACATGTACCCCTTCGTTCCACAGTGTTGCAAGATCTTCCACCAAAGGTGCTAGGTATACATCAATATCGTTCCCAGGTTGCTTCGGCCCTTGGATAAGTAGTGACATCAAAATATACTTTTAGTTCATACATAGCTAAGGAGGAAGGTTGTACATGCACAGAGTTACGGGCCAGGTGCTACGTCGGCTGCTTATGTTACCAAAAGAATTCATTCCATTTGTACTCAACCCAAACCTTCTATTCCCCGGTTCCACACCAAAATCCACAAACATCCTATCGATATTCCTCCACTGGGCATAATCAGCAATGTGTCTTATCATTCCATCTTTCTTACGCTGCTCCTAGTGCCAATACACCAATCTTGCATCCTTATGGTTTGCAAAGAAACGCTTCAAATGGAGAATTACAAGAAGATACCACAACACCTTGGCAGGAGGTCCTTGCTTCACCCCAATGCCCTTCCCATCATCGGAGTCATTTTTACGCTTGTATCGCGATGCTTTGCACACCAGACAAACATGTAAGCTAGCAAACTCTTTACGGTACATGATACAATCATTCAGACATGCATGTATTCTTTCTACTTCCATTCCCAATGGAAAGAATCTTTTTAGTTTGGTAGGTGGTTCTTAGCAACACATTTCCCTCTGGAAGCATATCCGCTAGGAGACCTAACAATGCAACAAAACTCTTGTCGGACCAACCATTGCTTGCCTTCAATTTTAGCAATTTTAGAACCGATGACAACCTCGTGTATTACGGCTTGCAGCCCAGGAACAAAGGTTTCTCCGAGTCTTCTATCAAGCCCTCAAATTTACCAAACTCTCTCTCACTATAGTTCCGTTTTACATCATGTAGCATCTGATCCAAATTGTCATCCTACGACCTATCCTCATGATCGAAAGCACAGTCCACAATGGGCATATCATTGTCTCCCTCGATGATGTCATAACTATCTTCCTGTGTACTCTTCTCTTCACCATGACTGGTCCAACATTTGTACCCCTTTCTGAAACCCCTTCGAATCAAGTGAGCTTCAATCTGCGCTGAGTTGCTAAACATCTTTAGATTATCACAATCAATGCATAGACAGTACATATATTCCATCCCCTTCTTCAACATATCCAGCTCGGCCACTCTTCTAAAAGCAGATACGCCATTAATGTACTCTTCACTCATACGGTTCTCAATGTACATCCAGCTTCGGTCCATCTACGCTACATATGTAACAAATTGGTATTGAAAATGATTATTAGTGCTACTATATAGCAAATCAGACTAGCTATACTTACGATTATTAGTGCTACTATATAGCAAATCAGGCTTGTATTCGTGACACAATAATATTAAGCAAAAATATATTGAAGTGAACTACGAGTACTTACCCATTCTAAAATTGAGCAAAGTAATATTATCTTTCTAAACCTAGCTAGCTAGATCTAAACAAAAACTTATCTATAACCTCTTTCAATTACAAAGCATATAAGTTATTACAAACAATTGAGTACTAATATCTTATCACTAAGAAGACGTATATAGATCTACAATTGATATGTTTTCACCAAACTCCCTAAAGCCGGCCGCCTCGCTCCACCGATGTAGCGCAATGAAGACAAATCAATCTGTGTCGAGACCACGTACGCCTAGTATTTAATAGTGCAGATTATCCTAGACGGTTCCAACCACAAATGGTCTGTGATAACAATATATCACAGACCGTTCGTATTAATAACCGTCCGTGATAATTCACAGACGGTTATTCATACAAACCGTCTGTGATCTCCGCAATATCACAGACAGTTTGTTATAAGAACCATCGGTCATGTCCAGAATATGAAAGATAGTTTTTTATATGAACCGTCTGTGATGTCCTAAACTTTCACAGACGGTTCTTAACACGAACCGTCTATGATGTCCCACTTATCACAGACGGTTCGTGGTAAGAACCGTCAGTGAAAGTTCAAAGACAGTTATTAACACGAATCGTCTGTGATGTCTAAATTATCACAGACGGTTCGTGTTAATAACCGTTTGTAAAATTATCACAGACGGTTGTTAGTATAAACCGTCTGTGATAGTTTAAGCACAGACGGTTCTGTATGAACCGTTTGTGATGTAGCCGTCCAGTACAGCCTCTTTTGTTGCGGTGCACTATCAACTAGTCACAGGAAAGGTGTTTTTCAGGTTATACCAAGTATACATGAACATATATTGTCACAGACATAAAGGTCAGAACAGTTAAGGATCCGATCGGAGGCTTTCCGAGTGAGATATGATCCCCACTCATATTGGATATGGATTTGCTCGAAGGTTTTTTGAGTAGGATATGCGCTCTACTCATATTGGATAAGGATTCAGTCGGTGTTGGAGGCTTTCCAAGTGGGATACGGTATCTACTTGTGTTGGATAAGAATTCGATCAGAGAATCTATATAAAACAAGAGAGAGATAGAGATTCATCACACCAACCACCGAAACCCTAGCCGCCACTTCTATCGGACCTCGGGTTAGCAAACCCAGATCCTCTGTGATTCCATCGCACTATTTCCTAGAACAGTAGATAATACTCACAGATACATTACTGTATATCAAAAATATATCATGCGGAAGCATAAATAATACAGTAATACTTACTCATGGGCCAATTGGGCCAAAAGCAATAAGATGCATCAGTGGAAACTCCACACAGGTGGGACCCTCAGGACTTGCCCACAGGCAACCGACTAGGGTGCGCGACCTAGTCCATGGCTTTTTCGTCTTCCAGCTCTGTCATCCCCATTAAAACACCACAGGGCTTGACCTTCTGTTCTTATTGATTGAGTAATGGTTATTATGCAAGAGTGAGTATGACAGTACTCAGCAAGCCACCACACAGGATGCAATAATAATAGTTGCAAGGCTGTCAAATGAGGCTTGAGGTTCTTTTATTTGCTTAATGCGACATTTGCAATAATCATAATAAAAATTTCTATGACTTGGCATCTTACAAACATGCTTTAAAGAGTTTAAAATTGTGCAATATTTATAGCTGTGTAGGTTCCATCCGTCGATTATATGGTTCCATCCACCTATGATAGCTTTTGATCATTAGTTTACTTCCATCTTACCAACCACGCTGGAGTACGTCCCTCCAAGAAAATTCAAAATCAGAGTACATCTCTCTGATAGGTCTTTGTCCCACCCACAAAGGTTTTTAAATAGAACTAACTCGAGGAAGTTTCCATGTCCGCCCTTGACTGTGGGCACGGCTATTCGAATAGTTTATTCTCTGCAGAGATTGTACACTTTACCCACAAAAGACGATCCGCTCGTTGCTCCACACAATTCCTTAGTTATGTGATTGAGTAGACCATCACAGTAACTTTTTAAAATATCTGGCCTCTTTTGTCATCTCACCATATTGGATGCTCCCACTTTCGGTGGGTCCCATACTTTGCACGGGATGTAACCACTGAAACTAGCGCCTTCAGACTCCACTCTCCACAATGCTAGCACGGCCGAAAACTTCACCCTCCTCTTGGTGTCCCCTTAGGCCTCCCCTTGCCCTTGCAGCATTCCACTCCTTTCCCCTACCGGTGAGATGAGTTCCGGGGGTTCGATAGATTTACTTAGCCAAGTTGCAATTTGCAGACTTGTGGTTGTACTATTTTACATGGAGAGATCATCACAAGATTAATTCCTTAATGCGTCCAGGCGGTTCAATCCACTAACCACAGATTCTCATGCTACATCCGCACCCGCCACTCTTACCACCCACCCAGACAGGTATAGCAGGTTTTGAGGGTTTTGATAAGCATAAAATAAGTTGTCACAAAATATTCAACCACGTCATCCCGGGACTGTCCCCAAAACAAGTTATTATGTTTTTAAAGATTGATAATCAGGGCAACTAGCGCCCTGGACTTGACAACACTAGCATGGCATTTAATATGACTTATAGCTAGTAAAATTATCATTAATATCTATGGTGACAAGGATCAAGTGGTTCAAGTGTTAAGGAATGGCATATTAAATTTAATACAACATCAAGTGGGCATGCATTTGACATAAATTTGCATAATAAATTAGGCATGCAAGTTGATAATTTAAAGGAACATAATTTTGCGTAAAATGTAGGGTCAATATGATCAAAGTGATGACTTTCCTTGCTTGGTTTAACACGGCCTTGATTGCTCTAATTCAAAGCCTTCTCAGTTAGTGATTTTATATTAATGGTCCTCGCTTTTACCCAAATCTTGATTCTACTCGAATCTGTCGCCTTGTCGAGTCTTCAGATTCTAATACGCGGCAAACAAACGAAAGACTAAATAAATCCAAACACTTTAAATTCTCAATTAAATTCAAATTATAAATTCATTACGGTTTGAGGATATAAGGATGACTCGGATTAGTGTGTTGTGAACACAGCGGTAGCTGGATTGAGCAAGGGAACGAGTTATCTGAATAGCTTTACGGTCAGGGAAATTTTAGGATAACGAGGGATCAACAGTGAAGGAGTATCTACAGGAATTTATCCACTTTGGAAAAAGAAAGTGGCCAAACATAGCTAATTGGGGAAAGGCGAGGCTCGATCTTTTATTTGATGACTTTCTCTTAATTGATTTATATTTATCAAGGAAGTTACATGAGTCAGGCAGGACTTATGGATAGATGGAGTAGGTTATCGGAAGATAGTAAAAGGAGGAACAGATCTTTGTGATTTTTAGGATGCGGGTGTTTTACATGAGATGAGTAAAATTTTAATTACTCAATATTACTTTGGTATTTCATGAGGCAATGCTTACCTGAGGTTGCAACTGCCAATTTTTAAGGTCAATTATTCTGCTTGGTGAACAAAATTATTAGAAATGGCCAACAGGTGCGATTTACTGAAAGGGGTACTATGAATTAGTAGGAATCTTCTTAATGAAGCTTATTTCTTTCATTATTAATTATTCTCGACCATTAAATTTAAATCCTGAGATAATGATTGGAGATTCGGGCGTGAGACAAAGATTAAGGGTTGCTCTTTCTTGCTCGAGAATTCTTAATCGTACACACCCGTCGTTTTAAATCTTAGCATTTTAAGATAAATGTTAAAGTCTTTACTACAAATATTTTAAGCACTTTTGAAAAGATAGTTGTCATGATTTTAGCGATAAGTAAACCACACTTGATATTTTTTGTGGCATCCCGATGATTTCTGAGAGGTAACTTAATAAGCAGGGTAGTTTCAATCATCTCACTATTTGAAGTGTTATAATTGATGCATTTATTCAAATTATTATATTAATTATCTTTGTTGCCATTTTCTTAGCTGTCATGGACTTAGACCAGATAAAATGGGTATAATTATTTTATCATTCTTCATTACTAAATCTTTTAACCATATTATTATCTATATTAACTTCTTGTAAATTCCTTGATAATAGGAAAAGAGTTCATGGCTTAGGCTTACTTTAATTAACATTCTACATGAGGGTTAATGTATTAATCTTGATTGGCATATAATTAAATTAACCAAAGTTAAGTTTCTAATTTAGTTTCATAAATCTTTCCATTATGAACTCATAAGTAAATTTCTTATTCTTATTATTATTCCCAATTTATCTTTGTGTGCATGAATATTTGCACATGGGTTCATCATCTAGCCAAATGGGTGAAGAGTTATGCAATTTGGCTAGCTGGGCCCACATGACAGACACAGAGAGAGAGAGAGACACAGAGGAAAGGGGTGTCTTCAGCTGGCTGAGAACAGGGCTAGGGCAGAAACAGGGGAGGCGAGGTGGCTGTGGAGCCGTGCGGCGTCGCCAGCGAGGAGCGGCTGGGGAGGCGACCACGACCGGCAAAATGGGACTCCGTGAAGGAGAGGATGACCCTGGGGGTGGCAGCTCCGGCCAGAAGGCACCGTGGCGGGCCGGCGGTAGTGGGGAGCGGTCGGGTAAGGGAAGTCGATCGGGGCACCTGTGGCTAGAGAGAGGAAAGAGCATAATAGGGTGAGCACGACCATGGTTGGGCCATGGGGAACTCACCCAGGGGCTTGGTGGAGCCAGTGAGAGGCCGAGGAGAGCTTGTGATGAGCGCAGGGGGCGGCGCGGGGAGGCCACCGTGGAGGGGTCGCGCCGGCGGGGAAAAGTGTCGGCCGGCAGTCGGAGGAGCTCTACTGCACCAAGGAAATGCTCTCACCGCAAGGATTTGGGCTGGGGCTGACTGGAGAGGAGACGGTGGCAAAGATGGTGGTGGCCACCGGAAACAGAGAAGGAGCGTGCACGGCGTGCTCGGGCGCTGATTCTCCAATTAACCATAAAGGGAAGTCGTAGACGTTCGGAGGCACGCCGTGACGCGGTCATTTTACTGAGGGGATCATCGGAGAGAGGCGGCGGCCGGCGTGAGCACAGACGGCTCGAGCTAGCTCAAATGGAGGGAGAAGGAGGAGGAGGAGGCGAGCCCAGGGCTTCTTTTATAGCCAGGGGATAGCACAGGCGGAGCAGCGCCAGGTATGGGCGAGGAGTACCGCTGGTATGGGCGGGGGTACTGCCGGCATGGGCGAGGGTGTACTGCTAGCATGGGCAACGGGAAAACCAAGGGCAGGGCTAGACGAAACCTGGGGCGGAACTGGCGAAACCGGGGGTAGAGCGGGCTGCGGCGGCTTGGTTCGGTGGGAGCGTCGCGGCCGTCGGCCTTGGCGGTAGCACTATGAACAGAGGGAGGAGGAAGAAGAAACAGGGGAAGAAGAGAGGCGTCGGCTTCAGTTGGGCCAACGACAAGGAGAAAAGGGGAAGCAGGCCGAACGGACCGCGGAAAAAGAAGGAAGAAAAAGAAAACAGGTTGGGAAAGAAAATGGGCCAGGCCCAAGAGAGATTTTGGTGATTTTAAGATTTTTTCGAATTTTGGGATTTTAGACTTGGGTTTTGTAATTAAATTTTGAATTGGAAAACTTGGTTCAAATTTTTGGATTCCACAATTTAATTTTAAGATTGTCGAGTTTTGGAGAAATGAATCTTAATTTTTCCAAATTTAAATTTTCGGATATGCAAATTGGATGGGAGAGATTTTATATTGTTTTTAAACTTCCATTCTTGGTTTTGAGTCTCAGGATTTCAAAATTTTAAATTTGAATTCGAGACTTCCTAGGGAATTTGGATTTTCTTAATTTTAAACTTTAAATTTTGGTTCTTGATTCCAATGTTTGGATTTTTATTAATCAGGCTTTTGGTAAGAAACCAACTCGAGAAATTTGAATAACGCCAAAAACATTTGAGAAACACGGGAGAAACAATTAAAATATTTTATAATTTTTGCAATTACAGTCATTCCCTTTTTGGGATGTTACAACCTCTCACAGACCGTGTTATGCGTGTTGGTGCTAGCACACTAGCACACGATATTCCATTTCTGGACATGTGGACTTCGGTAGGGGTGCTATTGCAACTGCGACGCTAATCAGAATGATCTGAGGAGAAGACAGTCAACTCATGGAGATCGACTACTGCTAGAGGATGATCAATTTTTGAGGAACGGCTTCTAGAGATGTTGGAGGATCGACTACTTCCACTATATTGATGCGTACTGTATTAAACCGGGCTGCTTCAACTCTTCTTCCGCTGCACTGCGTATCTAGTGATAACGATCTATGATTTCTTACTCACATGTCTTCTTGGTTTATGGGTAGAAATTTTAGGGGCATTTATATTGGCTATAGCTAATGGCTTTTGGCTGTAGTTGATGGCTTTTATCTGAAAATGAATAGTAGTGGTTGAAACTAGTGACTTTAAGAAGGAGGGCATGAGCGGTGGTGAAAGTGAGGAAGGGATACGTGCACGAGACGGAAGCGAGATGAGTAGAGTGCATGATGTATCCATGACCATCTACCTTATCCTCGGAGTGAGATAGAAGCGAGAGGAGTGAAGATGCTGTTTGGGAAAACCGGGCATTCATATTAGTTTCTTGCTTCTCCAAGCAGAAATCAGAGTAGAAGACAATATGAATAGACCCTTAACTTACGCTAGTGTAGCCTACCCCATATCCTAACAAGCCCTAAATATTTCTCATCAAAACTGGAACGATCCACCTGCAAGATGCAATTGATCTTGCCCTCACAAATGACAGAACAATAATATTCCACAAACAACAACGAGCACTTTGTCGGGTTAATGAGCTGGCCTGTGCAACTCATGTACAATGCCAAAGCATTTTTAACAATTGTAGCTTGCTGTGGATCCGCCTTGAAGAACAGCAGACTATCATCGGTGAAAAGGATATGAGAAACTCGAGGAGCACAAGGGCACACGTCAAATTCATACAAGGCACCAGTAGCTATCTCTTTGACAGCTCATCAGCCACAGACAAGAACAAATACGGCGACAACGGATCACCTTGGCGCAGTCGCGCAGACCACGTGACAGCATGATGGAGTCCAGCACAATGCATGAAGGAGCGAACAGTGGTAACATAGGCCATAATCCACTGTATCCAAATGTGATGAAAGCCCAGCTTCTCTATAACTCCAAACAATCCTAGTCGACACGATCATACACCTTCAACAAATCCGACATGCGCACAAAATCATAGAATCCTCTTGCGGTTTTGGATGGCATGAAAGCATTCAAAAGCATTCAGAGCATTGTCTATGATTAATCTCCCCGGACGAATAATTTGTGCCTATTCACCAAATAATTAGATACCACCATGTAGACCACATTGCACAAACCGATCGGCCGAAAATCTTTTAGTTCCTCCGGTTGGTTACTTTTGGTATTAAGACGATAGCCATTTCATTAACACTGTCTGGCATAGTACTCTCCTTAAAAAATTTCCGAACCACCTTAGGGCTTGTTCTTTTCAGCTTCTAAAAGCTATTTTTCGGCTTTTCTACAGTAACTAGCTTTTAAATAGAGTATCTTTTCAAGATAGAGTCTACTAGTTAATTCTAGTACATACTGTACCGACTTCATTTATATCAGCAAAAACCGCACGTGAGTTTCTGTTACTCTGTAATCTCTCGTACGAATAACCCAAAGGTCATAAGTTGCAGCCAAAACCATAAGCTTCAGCAAAAAAAAAACAGGCCCTAATCACATATATGTGCTACTGCCAATTTCGCCGAAAGAACCTTCTCGGAAAACCATCTGGTCCCGGCGCCTTGAGAGTGTTGGAAATGTGGGCAAAATTTTAATTCCAAATTTTATGAGGAGACAAATACAATAAAATAGTGAAGCAAAGCTTACTACTAACAGCAGGCTACTCATCATACTTCATAATATACTGAAGAAAATATAGTAACAAAGTCGTGGTCTTGTGAGCGACTTACTTGTTAGCCCCGATGAAGAATGAGGAAGCCGCACGTGCTTGACGCGATCTGTAACGTAGATGACGCAATGCGGTGAGCTATCGCGCGATCGCCGCCGAAACCTTATTACCGCCCCGTGCAGGTACTCTCTGCGGCAACAGTTCGGAGATAGCCGCTGTCCCTCCTTCCAGGTGCACGTCGGGAAGAAAGGTCGACAAGGTTCGAACGACCAAGATTTCGAGCACAAAATCACAGAGAAGAAGGAAATGGATGCAGTGAGATTCTTTCCCATACTCTGGACGTCTCCAGGTGTATATATAGACAGACTGATAACTGACATGATTAAAATAGTCATTTACCCACTGGTAACTGACACATTCAACCAGCCATTTATCCACTGGTAATTGCATGTCATCAAAACCCCAATAAAAGCCTCAAATTCAAACATTTGAATCTCATTCAAACACACAGAGAGTGGTGCAGAGTTCAGCAAAAATAGAGATAGACTTGGTCTGCCAAGTGGCGCGCCACGTCACGGCACGGTCTCATTCACGGCACAAGTCACGCGATTTTCAAGCGAAAATACGCATATACGTGTGTGCGTGCATGTGACTAGACAGAACCCTCCATATACCATCTCTATCTCTATTTAAGGAGTGATGAGGACTCCACCTTATAAATTGGTCTTCTTCACCTTGTCTTAGTAATATGGTACTAAACCATGCATGTTTTAAAATTAAGGAAATAAATTATAATTAAATGGACCAATTTCTAACAGAGAGACCCAAGTTGAAACAAAGCATCCACAATTTCCTCATCGGAGAAAAGTTTACACAATTCATCATTCATCAAGTGTGTCACCTTCAGCTGCACTATATCGAGGAGAGGCGATGGGTTCACGTTGTTATCACGACTGCATAGAGATTAAAAGAATGCTGAAGCCATCCCTTCCATCTCTTATTTCTTCTTTGTCCATTGAACATTGTTTTTTTTCAATTTCACAACCTTGTTCTTCTTAACTCACCACCCAGCTTCCCTATGAAAGAACTTCGCGTTTCGATCACATTCCCGTAGCCATGAAATCCTTGACCGTTGGAGCTACATCATCAACTGGTACAGCAATTCATCCATACGGTTCATTGTTTCCTTCCTTGCTCTGCATTCGCCAAGTTAGTGTTGGAAAGTAATCTAGACTTGCTAAGTAATAGAGTGTTAGGCTTTCCATATTTAGTTGTTAGCTTGGTTAGCAACTTGATTAGGAAGTCCTTAAAAGGATATGTAATTAGATGAATTTGATAATTGTAGGACTGAGAACGGTGACTAGAGGAGGTGAATAGGAGCCAACACGATTAAAATTTTTTTCAAAGGAGAAAGCAAAGCTCTTCACTCTAATAGCTACGAAAAGCTATGAAGATCAAAGACCAATCACCTACAAGAAAAGATCCAAGAAACACCAAGCAAACATGCCTTGACTTACCCTAGCGATCTAAACTCTGAGCATGGGGCGGCCTGACCGCTAGCTAGATGGCAGTGTAACCTCTAGCTAGTTGGCGGTCATAGCTCTAGCCAAGAATATAGCATATTTTTAACACTATTTTAAAACAAAAAATTAATGAAATTATGGATCCATAACTTCAAATGACTTGAAACTTAAGAGCCTACCCCAACCAAAAATCTTGAATGAACATAAGAAAATTGGGTTCTATTGGCTCTTTAAGCTCTCCTGGACCAAAACGGGGCTAAAACTATAAATTAAGTCAACTCAGAAACCAAGACTCAAAATTATTTGAAATTTAGTATGAACCTTCTTTAAGATGTCACAAACCTATTCCAATAATGATCAAGAAAATCATTGCCAAAGTTCTGATATTTTTTCGTTTGAAAGAATGTTGCACCAAAACTGGGCAAAAGAGAGAAATCTCGATCTACTTTGCTCCTGAGTTCTTGATGATCTAGTTGACCTTGGATGGATTCTCATATGTCATAACAAGCTAGATCACAACACGAACTCAAGGCAAAACACCCACAAGATCAAAACCCCAAAATCACCCTCTCGTGAGCCAAAACCAGGTAAATACAAGAATTTGCAATTAACATATACCTAGAGGGACGAGATATGGTCTCTAAGAGACATCTTGTAACATCCCAAATATCGGGGTATTTAAAAATGAGAAGAATTTAAAATATTTTGTCGACTTCAGCTGTTTTTTAAAATTTTCGTCGCTCATTCTAGATTATTATTTTGGTTCTTTGCTAAAAATTCGATTAATGGAATTGAAATCTTGAGATCAAGAACCAAGACTAAAATCAAAGTTAGTATTAACATTCCCCAACTAATAATTATATCCAAGAATTCAAATCCTGAAGTTTCAAAATATCATTCGAACCTCAAATCTTTGAATTTAAAATTTGAATCCAATAATTTGAAGTTAAACTGAAATCTCCAATTTTGTGTTGGCATCCTCTGTCACTCCCCTTCTTCTTTTCTTCTATGCCAAGTGGCCCCAACCATTTCCTTCTTCATCCTTCCTAATCTTTCTTCTCCCTCCTTTTCTCGTCCCCAAGCGCCGGCGACCGGCCAAGCCGTGCACCGTGCCCACGCCCCCTCTTGCAAACCGTGCCGCCTCTGCCCACGCGCTCATCCTGAGAGTTGACCCCGTCGCATCATCACGCCAGCCGTGGGAGCCAATGCCGTCGCCCTGCCCCTTGTTCCGCCACACAAATCCTACTACGACCATGCTACACCACCTGTGTGCGCACTCCTGCTCTGCACCCGGCGTCAACGCCGTGCACCTCACCCACGCTGTCCTGGACGGCAGCCCATGCGCCTGTCCTCTGCCCATCGAGTCACATCGCCATCTCATCGCACAGCCCTGCGCCCCACCTGCAGGCCCGGAATCCCACCAATCCTATGCAACCACGCCCGTGACACCCTACGCCTGCACGACCATGTCATCTCCACGCGCTGCTCATCGGTCAATGGCAACAGCAGCAACTCGCCCTCTATGTGTTCCTCTCGGCGCCAAGCTTTCACGAGAAATCGTGTGCCCCTCCACCTACTTAAGCCACAGCCAAGCTCAATGCCGCCCCCTGGACACCCCATTCTCCCCCTTCTTCCTCTGCAAACTAGCTGAGCTCTGCAGTCATGTCAGTGTGCTGGCCGCCATGGTCCCTTGGCGTTCTAGCCCTCTTGACGACGCTATTGCCTTTGAAAGAGCGTCGTGTTATGTTCTCGGGCCTCACCTCTCTCCACTACCAGTTAATTGGAGTCTTAGCCTCCGTAGATCGCTAGAGCCCCTTCTTCTCCATGACCGGCCAAGATAGCCGCCGCTTACTCTATTCTTTCCCTATGCTACCTTAGTCCAATTACCAGCTCCAAGAGCACCCACGTCGCATCTCTAGGCCTTCCCCACCAAGGCCCTCTACCACTTGAGAGCACCCTCCACGGTGAGCCTCCAAGAGCTACCCTGGCTCATAGTGCTGGACATCCTTGGTCCCTCCCAGACTACGCCATCACCTCGGTAAGTTTCTCCATGGCCATCTTCTGCTCATGCCCTCACCTTCTTGCTCTTTCTCCCACTCTGGCGCCGCCACCTCCCTTTCCCTCCATGGCTGGCCACCGTAAGCCACCTCAGCTCACCCCTGGTGCTGCCCTGGCCAAGGCACCGACTCCACTGGCCTCCCCTACTCTCAGGCACCCCATTTTGCCCACTGTAGCAGGCCCTCCGGTCACCAGTCACCGGCGACGGTCGCTGCCCCAAGTCGGCGCCACCTCCTCTGTTTTGTGGATCCCCACCTCACCTCTTGTCCCTCTCCCCTCTCTTGATTGACAAATGGGCCAATGCCCACTTGGTTTCTAGCGGTGGCTTAAGATCCCTACACATGAGAGGTTGTGCGTTCGAGTCCCCCATTCCCCCCACATTGTTGTGGATTTCTTTTGGCCAATTCTAATTAGAAAATAATTCGAAGAAAAATTAAATAATTAGTTAAAAATTAAATAAATTATATTATGACATTAAAAATAGAGGCTATGTAAAAATAATTAAAGAAATAATTTAAGTTCACTATTATCATAAGATGAACTTGAAACTTTTTAAGATACTTCTTAACGTCCATCGTTTGTTGACCTGCATGGGTCGCAAACCACAGGGCGTACTCCACCGAGGTCGACGACGAACTGCGCTAGCTGGACGAGGCGCCACCGCTGGGCCGGTGAGCATGTTCTTCGTGGCAAGCCATTCTCCCCTCAAAAGCGCACGGTCAAACGTATGGGGGTAGAGGCAGATCGTGCCAGCAAGCGAGAAGAAAAGAGAGCGAAAGAATAGCAAGGGAGCAAATGAGCGAGTAGGAAGAACACCCGCGTGCTGGACAAGGGGTATATAAAGCCTTCTCGTCTCCCCCCATGATCGGGAAGTACAACCGGCAGGAGCCTAACCATTTGCCTCCCCACGATCGGGAAGCGTGATCGGTGGAGGCCAAAGACGCGTAGTTGCCCACCCGCCTGACAGTGCATGACACGCCAATCACGCCCTGCCATGTGGCTCGCTCTATTGGGAAGGAACACACGGCCGCGGTCGTGCGACAGCCTGACAGCGCACGACGGGAAGCGCCAACCGACGAAAATCCAACCGTCCGCGCTCCCCACGATCGGGAAGCGCGACCGGTGATCTGCGATAAGTTTTGACCGAACCCAAAAATAGACCCCCTTCAGTTTATCAGCGTCCTCTGATCGCGTTGTTGCCGCTAATTCTGCTATAAAACACTATTTTTAGATAATGCAGATGAACCGAGGTAGACCTATTTTTGAGAACAAGATCATCCCTGCCGTACCCGGCTACGCATCACGTGCAGGAACATAGCGCGCGCAAGTAGAAAGCAATGAAGTGAATAGCCAAGGGTTGGCAAGGACGACGCTGTGGCGGTAGCAACATATATATACACGTTCCCCCCCGCCCGGGAAGTGCAACCGGCGGAAGCGCAACCAGCAAAAGTGCAACTGGCAGGAGGTCAAGCGTCGCAGTGGCATGTGCGCATGACGCCTTACACCCCACAACGCGCCAATCATGTCCTGCCACGCGTCCGCCCTCTTGGGAAGGAATGCACGACCGTCGTCTTGCGGCCGCCTGGCTGCCCATGACCTGCCAATCGTGTCCTGCCACGCGTCCGCTCTCTCAGGTGGGAACGCATGGCCACGGTCGTCCAACCGCCTAACAGTGCACGACACGCCAATCACGTACAGCCACGCATCCTACCCCATTGGGAAAAGCGCGCTGCTGCAGCCGGGCGGCCGCTGACACCGCAAGACGCACCAGTCGCGTATCATCACGTCATGAGTTCCCGTTGCACGCCGGGCGTCATTAAAGCATCATCGTTGAGCCACGAGCCACCTGGCTGTGCTTCTACTTCGAGTCTGTACGGCGAATCCGGAGTCCACCACGAATTCGCGTCCGCTCCATAACTCCGGAGCCCACTTCGACTCCGTGTCCACGGGTTGAGTCGGCCCTCCGATTCGGCCTCGTATACGAGGGACGACTCCGCACCTCGCTTCGCCTGCATGTTCGTGGAGCGAAGTCGGATACCGAGTCGGCTTCATCTTGACGGACTGGCTCCGCTGGAAGCACACACCTCGCGACAGGGAGATGCCTTCGGTCGTAACTTCGACTCCGTGTCCATGCCACTAGGCCGTGCTGCTCCGGCAAATCCATTTCTGCCCAAGATCACAGAAGGTCACAGGCCGCAAGGACGGAGGGGGCCAAATGGCTCAGCAACATGGCTTCGGCCCGTAAAGCCCTTCACCATGAGAGGCTCCTGTTGTAGGGGTGGCCCCTACCGAAGCCCAGCCGGCCGATTAGAAGGTTGTAAAGTCTAAAATGGGACATGTATAATGACATAAATGCCCTTGAGAGGGATACTTGGGTGTAAGGACATAATTGTAAAATACTCCCCATGTGAATATATATAAAGTTGTTCTGGGCATGGGAAAAGCCTAAGCATTGTTCACCTAATATCTCCACTACCACTCTTACTGTTTGGTCGGTAACCACAACACTTCCTAATCCATATTTCATACGGTGTCTTCTCTATGGCTTTTGATGGAACCCTATTTAATGTGAACGCAGTTGTTTCTAGAGGATACCCCCCAAAAAAATAATGGCAGATCAGATTGGCTCATCATGGATTGAACCATGTCTAACAAAGTCCGATTCCGTCATTCAGACACCCCATTCCATTACGATGTTCCTGGCAGAGTTAGCTATAGAACAATTCCACATGGCTTTAGATGATCACCAAAACTCATGGCTCAAATATTCACCTCTACGATCTGATCGTTGGGCTTAATTATCTTGCCAAATTGATTTTGTACCTCCTTTTGATATTCCTTAAACTTTTCAAAGTATTCAGACTTATGCCTAATTAGGTAGATGTAACCATATCTATTAAAGTCATCGGTGAAAGTTATAAAAGTACTAAAAACCATCTCTAGCCATTGAGCTCATTAGTCCACATACATCCGAATGTACTAAGGCCAACATGCCATTTGCCCTCTCACCTAGACCAGTGAAAGGTGCCTTAGTCATTTTGCCAAGTAAACAGGACTCACATATTTCAAATGATTCAAAATCAAATGAGTTTAGAAGACCATCATTGTAGAGCTTCACTACGCACTTCTCATTTATGTGACCCAAACGACAATGCATAAACAAGTGGGATTCAAATCATTACGCCGAAGCCTCTTAATATTAATGTTATAGACAGGCACATCCTCAAGAGTTAAAATATATAATACATTCATCAATAGAGCATGATCAAAAGCATATCATTCAAATAAATTGAATAACAATTGTTCTTTATTTTGAGCACATAACCTTTTGCTCCCAAACATGAAGCAGAAATACTATTTTTGTTTAAGGTAGTAACATAATAACAATTATTCAATTTCAAAATTAATCCTGAGGATAAAGATAGTGGTAAAGTGCCAACAGCCAATGCAGCAACTCTTGCTCCATTACCCACGCGAAGATCAATCTCGCCTCTTGCTAAACTCCTACTCCTTATTAGCCCTTGCAACGAATTGTAAATATGAGCAACTAATCTAGCATCAAATATCCAAGAATCAATATGAGAAGTAGCAAATTTTATTTCTATAATATTTTTACCTGAAGTAGAAGTCTTACTTCTCTTCTTCTTTTTCAGTTCTGCCAAGTACTTCTTGTAGTTCCTTTTCCAATGTCCAGTGCCTTGGCAATGGTAGCAAATAGTATCAGGTGCAGTGTCAATCTTGAGTTTCTGAAGATTAGATTTGATACTGGAGATCTCATCTTGAGTTTTGCCCATGCCCATTCTTTTTCCAAGCCTTAGACTTCTTTTTTTTTAAGTTGGTAGTCTTCTGAACCATCATCACATGATTATAGGTTTTCTTAATGCTCTTGTATGCTGACTTTACCATCCCATGCAACTCAGTCAATGACTTCCCTATGCCATTCATATAAAAGTTCAAAATGAATGGCTCAAAGCTCGGAGGGAGTGACCGAAAAATCAAATTAGTAGCCAACTCTTGGCTGGGGGAAAACCAAGGTTTTCCAAACTCTCAATGTAACCAATCATCTTGGTTACATGAGGGCTGACCGGACTTCCTTCAGTTAACTTGCATGCAAGAAATGACTTAGAGGTTCTCAAACGTGCTTTTAAGACCCACAATCATACTGTACACATTCATGTTCTCATATTGCTTCCAAAGCTTAGAGTTCATGGTGGCAAGCATGAGATAGCTAACTTCAAGTGAGTCATTGCAATGTTTCTCATACTCATTCTTTTGAGCACGAGAAGCATTTTCAGTCAGTTCATCGGGATATGTAACCTCTAGAATGTATTCCTTCTTGCTTGAGAACAATTCTCAAGTTGCGATACCAATCAATGAAGTTTGTTCCATTTAGTTTTCTTTCTCAAGAATAGATCATAGGTTATAACTGGGTGTGGAGGAAGTAGATGGTGGCATTGTATACAACATAAAAAGTATATGCAAAAATTCAGCACTATGTTTATGTGAAATCTTCTATTAAAAACTTTAATAAAAGATATTCTCACTATATGTTTAAAAATCATGTACCCTCTAATCATGTGCCTTATTCATAATATCGCCCTTAAAAATTTCATCGGATTAATCACATTAACCCAATTCTGAACCAATCTAATCGGCCCGATTTTCTATTGATCAATCACATTGATCGGCACAGGAGGTTTCTAGAAAGAACAACTTGGTGCTATCAATTTGTACCTCCTCCAAACCCATCTACTACCGATTGATCTTAACAACCGGTGCCTAAATCAATCCAATAACATGAACCGATCAAAGCTGTCATATCAAACTAGCAATAAATCCAATCTGCTACCACCACATATCAATTATATGCGACCGATCCAGATAAAATACTACACATGATGGTTTTGATATCACTGTTGAGATATCAGTAGGCTACACTAGCATAGATAAAATACAGCAACTCCTCTACCGGGGTCCACATGTCCAGAGATTGTATCCCACTTGGAGACTATCATCTGGACCCTTATCGTTCTAGCCCATTAAGTGAGTGACCCTGTAGGTTTATGTATATTTGGCCATAGGCCGAAAATTCCTTTCCGGACCATAAGTCAGTAGCAGTCCTTAGCAGGATGTAACGACTCCCAAACATACATATCATTCTATGCACCGATCCCTTTGCCTCATGATACCAGATCGAACTCAACAAACATATCATTCTATGATAGTATGATCCTTCACTTGAATCTGTAGTTGATTACTCAGTTGTGATTGACTCCTCAATCATATTTGGTATGGCTATGCACTTCCTTAATCCAACCATATCGCGGGGTCCAGAAATATCTCTCCATTATATAGGAGGGGCAAATTCCATCTTGTTCACTCATATTCCTCCGCATATTTCATAGTAAACCCAAAAGCTACTTTTATAACCACCCAATTACGGAGTAGTATTTAGCAACCTCTAAGTAAACTCTTACACATGTAGGAAACAATGATGATCTTAGGTCTAAGGATCCTACATACACTATGTATAAGACCAATTGATGACACTTAAGAATATAACGATTCCCATAGTGTCTTATGGTGGGTCAATCTAATACTATATTCTCTAACACGTGTCCACATTATTGATTTGATATCTCATATCTATGATCCGTGGAACATGATCATCAATCAATATATGTGCTGATATGTAAATCATAATTATCCCACATAATGACATAAGATCAGAGATAATTTAGAATAACATCAAAACATGAATAAAGAGTTCTACGAATAAGTCACATTCCTGTTGATCAATATGGTAGATATTTATTCAAGAGACAAAATAACATATTATTAAAAAAATTATAAAAATAGAAGTGATACAACCATCTTCATAATTGCCTATAGGATATATCACTAACAAACCCGTGGTGCTATAGGAGTGCACAGTATGGAAGTGCCCTATTGTGATCCATTGGTTATTGATCTGCTTCTTGGCTTCTTCAAAATCTACCTAAAAAATCTCTCCATTATCATTATCCTCCCAACATCGAGACCCTGATCCTCCATCTCTTCCTCATCCGCCAAACCACCACCTTCATGCAGATCGCTCTCCTGGTTGTCCTCCCTCAGATTTATCAAAATTGTTGTAAATGAATGCTACGTTGAGAGGAAGATCAGCAAGTCTACTCAAATTTAGTAAAATGGAGAGAGTAGCTGAATTGGTAGCAAATTTGTTGTAAATGAATGCTACATTGATGGGAGATCAGTAAGTCTACTCAAATTTCTGCACTACCCAAAAGTTAGGTACGACACCACTAGTTGGAACAAAAAATCGAACTAGAAGACTCATAGATTTATTTTATCCCCCGAATCTCGAGAACGACAAACGCTTGGGACGTTTGGGTGTGTGGAAGGGGAAAAAAGTTGGACTTTTGAGGTTTAGGAGTCCGCATCTTCTTAATTGGGTTGAAAGTGATAGTGGCCTTCTCTTGTCCTTGTTAGTCCTGGTGGCTGGTGGACACCACAAGGCAAAGGACTGCCCATCCTTCACAATTTGCTCCCTCGGTCGCATCAAGCCGCAGATATTTCCATGGCTGTCACTAACTTGTTGGACCTTACAATGCAAAAAACGACCAACAAGTTAAGAGCAATTTTCAATCCCCGCATACGCAACTTCCGTCATCACTCATGAGCACCTTCACAAGTCTTTTACGGATTAAAAAGCATATACTGTTATTTCCCATCAAACATAAAAGAAAAATATTGAAATCATGTTCCACTCATGTTGCCTTTTCTATTTGAAAATCTTGCAAAAATTACGCTTTACACAAATCCATCTGCTATATCTTCTTTAATTTTACATTAATCAAAGAAAAACTTTAAAGTTGAGTAAAGTCTGTTAGAATAAACCACGCCATGTGTTCATGGCTGTGGCGTGCATGCGTGTGTGAGTCTGCGGCGGCGCCCGAGTTCGTGCTCGCGTCCAGGTGCACGTTTGTTAGAGAGGTGGCAATTGGCGCAGATGGCGGAGGAAGCGCAAGTCGCAAGCTCGATCAAGACCGAGACCGGTTCTCACGGAAGAGTGTGTGGCTCAGAGCGTGGAGACGGCCAGGTCGCCAGGAGAGCGAGGTCTTGCGCGTGAGATTCGACGGAGTTTGTTACGTGGGCGTTGTGTCGCCGATAGGCTATTAAAGACCGTGTGATCCTTGAGTCCATTTGAGCAATAAAACAGGCTGTGTGGCAGCCGCGGCGTTCGTCGCTTAGAAAGTCTACTGTTCTTCGTCTACCTCGCGTTCGCGTGCGTGTGTGCGTTCCTGGGCAAAACCAACATTTGGTATCAGAGCCGATGAAGTTCGACGACAGGCGATGGCGGTGACGGCGACGTCGCCATCATCTCCGAAGTCCGGCGGTAGCGGCACACCACGTGAGGTCGTGGTGGAACGCGTCGTCAATGAGTCCGCCGGGTCGGTGGAGTTCCCGGTGTTGATGCGGGCCAATTACCACGAGTGGGCGTTGGTGATGCAGGTGAACTTGGAGGCGCTCGGGCTCTGGCGTGCCGTGGAGACGAGCGACGTCGAGCGTCGCGAGGATCGGCTAGCGTTGGTCGCCATCCTGCGCGCGGTGCCGACGGAGATGCGCTCGGGTCTCGCCGTGAAGAAAAGCGCCAAGGAGGCATGGGCGGCTGTGAAGGCGATGCGGATGGGCGACAAGCGCGTGCAGGAGGCGAACGCGCAGAGGCTCCTCAAGCAATTCGAGAATGTGGCATTCAACGTTGGTGAGTCCATCGACGACCCGCCATGCGCCTTGGCCCCTCGTTGCGGAATTGCGCGAGCCGGGGAGAACATTGAGGAGGTGCGCGTCGTCAAGAAGTCGCCCGCGTGGTGCCGCCGGCACAATCAAGTCGCCTTGTCCATCGAGATGCTCATGGACTTGAGTACGATGTCGCTCGAGGAGCTCGTCGGGAGGCTGCGCGTGGCGGAGGAGCGTTGTGGTGGCGTTGAGGAGGCTGCAGATGGCGTCCAACGCCTACTGCTCACGGAGGAGCAGTGGGAGGTGCGCCGATGTCAGCGTCGCGGGAAGGAGCGCGCGTCGCGCGGCGCGCGCCATGGCGATGGCGGCGGAAGGGAGGCATGGCGGCGCCATGAAGACGACGACGATGATGGGGGGAGCAGCGTCAGTTCGGGCGCAAGCAGGCGCCGACGCAACTCCGGCAAGGGCAAGTGCTATAACTGTGGTGTCCGCGGCCACTTCTCGAGGGAGTGCACCAAGCCAAGGAAGGAGGAGGCGTTGCTCGCCGACGCCGACGATGAACAGCCGCTCCTGTAGGGCGGGACGCGCGGTGGTGTCGTGGTTTAGGGGGAGTTTGTTAGAATAAACCACGCCATGTGTTCATGGCCGTGGCGTGCATGCGTGTGTGAGTCTGCGGCGGCGCCCGAGTTCGTGCTCGCGTCCAGGTGCACGTTTGTTAGAGAGGTGGCAATTGGCGCAGATGGCGGAAGCGCAAGCCGCAAGCTCGATCGACCGAGACCGGTTCTCACGGAAGAGTGTGTGGCTCAGAGCGTGGAGACGGCCAGGTCGCCAGGAGAGCGAGGTCTTGCGCGTGAGATTCGACGGAGTTCGTTACGTGGGCGTTGTGTCGCCGAGAGGCTATTAAAGACCGTGTGATCCTTGAGTATGTAGCGCTGAGTCCATTTGAGCAATAAAACAGGCTGTGTGGCAGCCGCGGCGTTCGTCGCTTAGAAAGTCTACTATTCTTCGTCTACCTCGCGTTCGCGTGCGTGTGTGCGTTCCTGGGCAAAGCCAACAAAGTCAGGAAATTCACAAAAGCCAATTTTCACACTACTGTTTTCGTTTGTCAAAATGACAATGAGATGTGCTGAGATATGTTTTCGTCAAAAGTTATTTTCAAACATTGCCTTTGATATCCACGTGCCCACATGCAACTCATATCTCACAGTGCTTAATTGTCATCTTCACGGCGGCCAATGGCCTGGTGGTGGCAGCATGGGTATTTGCTCCTGCCCACCCGGGGACTATGTGCTTTCAGTGTGAAAGCGTTTGGGCTTTGTAAGGCCCTAAACCTCCACCACTCCTGGCATATGGGTGCCGCTTGGTTAGACTGAAATAAGTTAGTGATAGCAAAAATTACACTATAATTAGCTGAAATTATACTGTAACTGATGGTGACTTATTTGGTGTAACTAAATTTACAAAATTTTAAAATGGAAAAAACATGTTAGCTCATCACGGACAATACAAACGAATACGAGAAAAAAGAACTGACAAAAGCTAAAAGAGCCAAAAATCTAGAAAAAGACGAAATTTATGAATAGTGAAAAATAAGTCACAAGTCAGAAATTCAAGCCGAAATGAGCGAAACCGTAATTGGACAGATGCACGTCCAACCGCGACGCAGTCAAACAAAGCGTCTACGACCACAAGGTAGTCGGATGAAATCGTGACTGTGAGGCTGTCGGACGAGTTGATGACCACAAGGAGGTTGGATGAGGTGACGATCACGAGGTAGTCAGACGAAGTCACGACCGCGAGGGGTTAGACGAAGTGTCTACAACCACGAGTTGGTCAGACCATGTCATGACTGCGATGCGGTCGACGAAGCGTTGGTGACCACGAGGTGGTCAAATGAAGTCACAACTATGAGGTAGTTGGATGAAGCGTGGACGGCCACGAGGTGGTTGGACGAAGTAGCGACCGCGAGGCAGTCGGACGAAATGACGACAACGAGGTGGTCGGACGAAGCATCTACGACTGCGAGTTGGTCAAATGAAGCGTCTACGACTACGAGGTGGTCGGATGAAGTCACGATCGCGAGGCAGTCGGACAAAGCGTCAATGACCACGAGGTGGTTGGAAAAAGTCACGACCACACGGCGGTTGGACGAAGCGTCTATGACCATGAGGTGGTCGGACAAAGTCGCAACCTCGAGGTGGTTGGACGAGGTGACAACCGTGAGGCGGTTGGACAAATGTGGTCTATAGTTGGTGGCAATACGAATATCTATCATGCTCAGTCCGTCCTTCACCCTTCAGACTTGATGTCGACAAAATTGGTGGCGAGAGGGAGCTTTGATGTGCGCGGTCCGTTCCCAACCCTTCGGACTTGGCATCAACAAAGTCGGCGGCGAGATGAAGCTCTGGCACGCACTGTCTGTCCTTCACCCTTTGGACTAGGCGTTGACAAAATCAGTGGCGAGATGAAGCTTTGACAGGCACAGTCCATCCCACAACCTTCGAACCTAGCGACAAGCGGTCAGTGACGATGAGAGAAGCTAGCTTTGATTCCAGTATTGGCATGACCATCGCCAAAGTCACCCATGCTGGCATAACCGTCAACCTCGACGCACTGTCATCACGACACCAGGGAACCGGCCCCCACGTGCGATGCCATATTAGGAGATTCTCGTCACCATCATCATGACACCAAGGAGTCGCGACTACGATGGTGACCACCTCATGGTCATCGGTGCCAGTCCAAGAGGTGCGGTACGGATCGCGGCCATCAAGTCTTCGTCCCACCACAGACTTCATTGACGTTGTCCAAAGGGTGGGAGACGAACCGCACGTGCTTCAAGTCCTCGACCCGTCGTTGTTTTTATCGATGCTCACAACCACCTCAAGGTCAAGACTAGACTTCGTCTACACCCACGACCACCTTGAGGTTGAGACCGGACTTCGTTGACATGTTTGACCGCTTTGGGGTCGAGACTAGACTTCATCGATGCCCGACCCCCTCATGGGCAAGGCCTTGATGACACTTCGATGCACGACCACCTCATTGCTGTGACTTTGTCAGCGCTCGTCTGACCACTTTGTGGTCATGATATCTATGACCACATAACGGTCAAGCTCCATCAGACTCCGTGGGGATGTCGTCTTCACCAAACCACGCATGGTCTTTGCTAGACTTTGCCCGGTACCTGCTAGACTCCGTGCAGACGTTACCTCTGCAGGACTTCATGCGGACTTCACTGGACTCGACACAGTCTTCGTTGGGCTCCGCATGGACGTGGCCTCCACCAGACTTCACGTGGCCTTCATCGGACTCTGCATTGTCTACGCCGGACTTTGCCTAGCCTCCGTCGGAGACCTTGTATGGTCTTCGCTGAACTTTGCTAAGTCTCCACCAGACTCTGCGCGGACATCATGCGGCCTTCACCGGACTCTGCACGGTATTCGCCAGACTTTTCCCGATTTTCACTGGACTTCGGACGAATGTTGCCACCGCCAGACATCGCATGTACGCACTATGCACATCAGGTACATGCCTTATCTATGAACATGATATGGTCATGGCCTTTTTCCACCACCACTTCATGATTGTAAGCTTTTCTGCGAGTTGGATTCGATCATGAGCCTTGCCACGACCACTTCATGATCATAGGCCATTTGTGCGACCATGATGTAGTCTGTTCCTTGCCACGACCGCTTCATGTTCATAGCCCATGTCCTGACCCTTACCTAGTCGTCTAAGCCTATACCCAGGAATTTAGTCATCCCAGGCAACTCTAAGGAGTATAAGTAAACAATTGCACGGTGGCCTCGCGCCCTAACATACTCTGTGGAGTGTAAAGCCCTAGAAACTTAGTCGTCCCGGGCAACCCTCTGGAATATAAATAAATCACATGGTGGCCTCACGCCCCAATGTACTCTCTGAGTATCTGTTGAGAACTTAGTTGTCCCAGGCAACTCTGTGGAGTATAAATAAATCGCATAGTGGCCTCGCACCCCAGCGTACTCTGTGAAATATAAAGCATCGGGAAGCCATCCCGGGTAACTCTATGTAGTATAAACAGCCGCGTAGAGTCCACTGCCTCCGTGCGAACTCCATGGAGTATACATGGTAGCCTCGTGGTTGTGACTTCGTTCGACCGCTTCATGGTCATTGACATTCCATCCGACCACCTTCTGGTTGTGATCTCGGCGGACCATCTCATGGTCATTGACGCTCCGTCTGACCGCCTCGTGGTCATGACCTCGGCCAACCACCTCGTGGTCGTAGACGCTTCGTCCGACCACCTCGTGGTCACTAACGCTTCGTTCGACCGCCCGCGGTCGCAGCTTTGTTTGACCACTTCATGGTCATATATGCTTCATCCGTCTGCCTCGCTAGAGAGAGAGAGCACAACAGTGGGTACAAGGTATCCCTTTTTCCATGGGAGCTAGAGAGAGCTAATGACAAGAGAGAGAGAGAGACTTGTGTGTTAAATAAGTGGATCTTGCCCCCTCATACCCCTCTTGGGGATTTTATATATGAGTGGGGTAGGATGGGAAATTCCTATTCCACCCCTTAATAATTACAAAAGGTAGATGTACATTGATATATTTCTTTATACTATTGGGCCTGCTACAAGGCTTAGTCATGGAGGGCTGGATCAGCTCCACAGTAGAGACAATTGCAAATAGACTTTGCTATCAAAGACTTGAGAGAATTACTTTATTTCCTGGGAATAGAAGTGACAAGATCACAAGATGGCATGGTATTGAATTAGCACAATTATACTGCAGACATACTGAGAAGAGCAAACATGGATAATTATAAACCTATAGTCACACCGATGGTGACAACAGAGAAGCTATCCAAGAAGGTTGGTGAACCTCTCTCTATTGCTGAGGTGACTAGATACAAGAGTATTGTTGGAGCTCTTCAATATTTAACATCGATGTGACCAAACATCGCATTCTCAATAAATAAGGTGTGTCAGTTCCTACACTCACCTACCATAGGCCATATGACAAAGATAATGAAAAGGATCTTACGATATCTCAAGAACACATCCAAGCTTGGCTTGGAGATTCGAAAGTCCAAGTCGTCGTTGGTCAGTGTGTTTATAGATGCTGATTGGGCAGGAGATGTCGATGATAGAAAATCAATAGGAGGTTTTGTTGTGTCCTTTAGTCCCAATTTCATCTGATGGAGCCCCAGAAAATAACTACTATTTCACATTCTTGTACTGAATCAGAATACAAGGCCCTTGCCAATGCAACTGCAGAAATTAGCTAGGAATCTTCAGCATCGGTCACCGATAATTTGGTGTGACAATTTGAGTGCAACATATTTGTCCGTCAATCCCATCTTCCACGCTCAAACTAAACATATTAAAGCGAACTTTCACTTTGTTCGTGATAAAAGGTCGCACAAAAGGTATTGGAAGTCAGATTTATATCGTCACAAGATTAGACTACATATATCTTGAGAAAAGCCTTGCCGATTTCTTGTTTCTGTACATTGTGCCGCAATCTCAACGTGACTTTACTTGGTTGAGCTTCAGGGACGTTGTTAAGATATTTGTAGATATCCTGTGTTGATATGATTGTATAGGATATGGTAGGATTGGTTGTATAGATAGAATCAAACCCCAATCAAATATGTGTTGTAATTACATCTTGTATTGCCATACATGGCACTGTTGCTTATCTAGCAATCATATATAGTGTATACCATTCCAATACTCTCTAGCCAGGTGTGCCTCTGTTCTTTCTTCTTATTCTCATGCGTACCAGTTCTTTTAAGATATACTCCCTCTAATCACAAAAGAATATTGTTCTGGATATCTATATGATCATCAAAATACAACTTTAATCACTAATTTTTATTTTGATGTATTTATAAAATCTAAAATATTATAATATTATAAAAAATTGAGACAACGATCGTAATGTTAAAAGATATACCAATAACCAAGTTTAGAAAATTGAACTATACATGTCCAAAATGATATTCTCTTGTGACAGGAGGAGGGTATAATTGTTTTAAATATGTAGCCCGTGGGACGGGTTGATGACTCGTAGTACTAATTAGCTTTAATGGGATTTTAAAAATAATTAGCGTTCATGGCAATTACGATCGAGCTAAACCTTGAGCCCAACAGGCCCAACAGTATAAGTCGTCCATGGCGGCAGATTCTATCTCACACGTGGTGCAGCTTGGGCCACTAGTCCAGATTTTTATGTTAGAAAGTGATAAACAGTAATGGAGTGTTCTTTAAACTAAAAGCACTTAGATTTTTTTCTTATATATACACTCACTCAAAAAAATATCAATACTCTGAACTATAAAAACACTCGAATTTTTCTTCTCTCATATATACACCCCTTTAAAAACAATGTAAGTGCCCGAAATATAAAAAAACACTCGAATATCTCTTTTCTCATGTATACACACTCTCTTAAAAAAATCTAAATGCTATAAACTACAAAAAAAAACACTCAAGTGCTTCTTAGACACCCTCTTTTATGTTTTATATCACGAGCTCGATTATTCTCGAAAAAAAAAGTATATAACGACTTGCACACCAAGTGTAGATCACCACTGAGACAACCTCGACTTCCTTGACTGCCTCCACCTCCTTGCTCAACTATGAAGATCAAGAGGACATGGCAGTTGTCGATGCTCCCTCTTCTCACCCATGCACTCCTCTTTCTCACGTCCAGTTCCCAATCTACCAACAATGAATCTGCCAACGGCGGCGACCTCTTGGTGCTTCTGTCGTTCAAATCCCTCATAACCAATGACCCAACAAGGGCACTGTCCTCATGGGTTGCTGTCCGCAATGGCACCGGCACACCGGCGCCTGATTTCTGCCGATGGCCTGGTGTGGCCTGCAGCGATCGGCACCACCCAGTCCGTGTCACTGCCATACGCCTGGGGGGCTTCGGCA
Organism: Bonia amplexicaulis; assembly: GCA_036346245.1. Classification (NCBI taxonomy): domain Eukaryota; kingdom Viridiplantae; phylum Streptophyta; class Magnoliopsida; order Poales; family Poaceae; genus Bonia; species Bonia amplexicaulis. The sequence continues at coordinate 238,890 of JAYGGG010000463.1, read as the reverse complement.
TGGTCGGCACCATGTCCCCGCAGCTCGGAAACCTCACCCGCCTCCGCGTCCTTGATCTCTCAGCCAACCATCTGGAAGGTGAGATCCCGTTCAGCCTCGGCGATTGTGCAGCACTTCGTGCCATGAACTTGAGCGTGAACCACCTTTCCGGTTCCATCCCTGCTCCTCTTGGTCGCCTATCGAAGCTCACATTTTTCAACGTCAGCCACAACGATTTGACTGGTGATATTCCCATATCACTCTCCAACCTCACAGTCCTCAGGAACCTTAGCATTGAGAGCAACAACTTCCATGGCCAAATCCCGAGCTGGCTGGGCAACCGGACATCATTGACACACTTAAATCTTAAGCAGAACGTCTTCAGTGGCAATATTCCAGCAACTCTAGGTAAGATCACTAACCTTGCTCACTTTGATGTCCTAGATAACAAACTGGAAGGTGTTTTTCCTCCATCGATCTTCAATATTTCCTCCATCAGAATCTTGAGCCTTGGCATGAACCAGCTGTCAGGCTCCCTGCCGCTCGATATTGGCTTTAAGCTTCCCAAGCTAAAACTTTTAAGCACATTTGCGAATAATCAATTTGAAGGCCCATTGCCATCCTCCTTAGCAAATGCGTCTAAACTTGAACATTTGCTTCTCCGTGGAAATCGATATCATGGTCTGATTCCACGGGATATTTGCATCCATGATCGTTTAAAGATATTATCATTAGGGTACAATGATCTCCATGCCACAGAGCCTAGCGATTGGGATTTCCTCACATCCTTGACCAACTGTAGCAACTTGGAATTTCTAGACCTTGAACGAAACCACCTTGTAGGTGCTATGCCAGTTTCAATTGCCAACCTATCTAAAGAGATCACATGGATTGAACTTAGCAAAAACCAAATATCTGGGACCCTACCTGCAGAGATTGGGATATTTCATAAACTTTTATGGCTCAAGCTGGCGGATAACCTCTTCAAAGGCACCTTACCTCGCGACATAGGCCGGCTCTCTAACCTCCATGATTTTGATCTATCCCATAATAGAATTGATGGGCAGATTCCACCATCGATGGACAATATCACACAATTAAACAATCTCTATGTATCTAATAATTTTCTGGAAGGCAGCATTCCAGCAAGCCTGGGTAATCTAACAAATCTCGCCTCCATGGATCTTTCCTATAACTCCTTTAGCGGCCAAATCCCAGAAGAAATACTTAGCATTTCGTCCCTAACCATTCTTCTCAACCTCTCTAATAATGCTCTAAGTGGCTCCATTTCAACACAGATTTGGCACTTGAAGAACCTTGGTACAATTGATCTCTCAATGAATAAGCTATCTGGTGAAATCCCAGAAGCTCTCGGTGGTTGCGTTTTATTAAGTTTCCTGTATCTTCAAGGAAATCATCTACAAGGACAAATCCCAAAAAGCCTATTAAATTTGAGAGCCCTTGAAAGCTTGGATCTCTCATACAACAACTTAACAGGCTCAATACCTGAATTCCTAGAGAGCTTCAAATTTCTGAAGTACCTAAATCTGTCCTTCAACCACCTATCTGGTCCAGTACCAAATACGGGGATCTTTTGTAATGCCACTATATTATCACTCACAGGTAACAGCATGCTATGCGGTGGTCCTCCATTCTTGCAACTCCGTCCATGCCCATCTGTAGGTTCTCACCAGGCGTCACAGCATCGACTGCATGTCTTAATCTTTTGCATTATTGGAACTTTGATCTTCTTCATGTGCTCTATAACTTCATACTTCTTCATTAAGAAGAAAATCAAACAGAATTTTGTTGATCACGAGAGCCTATTTCTTAATGAGAAGCATGAGAGGATATCCTATGCCGAGTTACAAGAAGCAACAGAGTCATTCTCACCAGCAAATTTGATTGGGTCTGGAAGTTTTGGCGATGTATACAAGGGAACTTTAATTCTTGATGAGAATATAGTTCCTATGGCAATCAAGGTTCTCAATCTTAGCCAACGAGGAGCCGGTAGAAGCTTCTTGACCGAGTGTGATGCCTTAAGGAGGATTCGACACCGGAAGCTTGTCAAGGTGATCACTGTGTGCAGTGGCTTGGACCATAACGGTGACGAATTCAAGGCACTTGTCTTCGAATTTATTTGCAATGGAAGTTTACATGAGTGGCTGCATCCAAACACGACGACAAATAACATGACCTTTAGAAGGCTAAGTCTGGTGAAAAGGCTGTCCATTGCTCTTGATGTTGCAGAGGCATTGGAATATCTTCACAATCATATTGAGCCACCCATAGTTCACTGTGATATTAAACCAAGCAACATCCTTCTAGATGATGACATGGTTGCACATGTTACAGACTTTGGTCTAGCAAAGATAATGAATAAGGAAGCAAGCACGCAAAACCGTGGGGGAACTGAAAGCAGCTCATGTATAATTAAAGGCACCATTGGATATGTCGCGCCAGGTCAGCAAATATTATTTACTTAGAACTATTACTGATGCTTCTCAATAATTTTGTCCCCTCTATAGATTATTCTTTTCATAACATAATACGGTATTTTAATGTGACCTAAAGAAGCAAAAGACAAGTAATATGAATCTTTTGTTTAGCCAAGTCGAATTGTGGGGTGCAATCAACTTAATTTGTTTGAAGTCATTATGTAGGGAATTAAACCATTGTTTATATATGTTGTCAGAGTACGGCTCAGGATCTAAAGTCTCCACCGATGGTGACATATATAGCTATGGGGTGTTGCTATTGGAAATGTTTACTGGAAGAAGGCCAACTGACAGTTTCATCGATGGCGTGACAAGTCTTATCAACTACGTCAAGATGGCCTATCCTAACAATTTACTGGAAATATTGGATGTTAGTGCAACGTACAGCGGAAACACCCAAGATATCATAGATATATTCATATATCCTATATTTAAGCTTGGTCTAGCATGCTGCGAGAATTCCCCACGGCAAAGAATGAAGATAGACAATGTAGTCGAGGAATTGAATGCCATAAAGAAGGCATGCATAGCTCATATGCCCCGTTTATGAGTTTTGAACAACCACCTAATCTAGGCAAGCAATGAATTGTTATGATAATATCTAGCTTTGTTACTGTTCGCTTTGTGCCTATGTGGTTACACAAGCATGTTTTTGGTGATTCTGAAGTCAATTATATTGTCACCATTTTTCTTTCAATTTTATCTAGTTTGTTTCATTCGTTTTCCTATCTGTATGATAAAGGATATGTATCCTTAGTTTAAATACATGTGCAACATATTAGTCCACTGATGCAGCAGAATCCCCTGTTTAGTTGAGTTGTTACTTCTACCTAATCAATCAACTGGAACAACAAAATCAAAATTGTTGGCCAATATACTTTTGTAAACTTTAATCTAAGTTTTAAAACGAGAACAATAGTCTAATCCCTAGATCAACAGCAAGAACACCTAACTAAAACATTAAAGCGGAAACAAGGGTGCGTACCCGAGCCGGACGAAGCCATGAAAGATAGTTGGAGATGCGCGGTCGGAGAGGGAGAAGAAGAGGTCATTGACGGTGGCGGAGTGAAGTCGTCGGAGCTGTGGGCGAGGACAGCGACAGTAGAGGTGGCCGACCGGGACGACGGAGGTGGTACGGCCTTCGTTCACCGTAGCGCCCGTACAGATCGGGTGATGTTAGGGTTTGTGGAGGCGTAAAACAATTGGTGTTTTTTCCCTCTGCCGAAACCCTCTATTTGTTATAGCGCTAGGTGACTGGAACCGTGACCAAAATCAGTTGGCAACCGCCTCTGATCAAGGCGCGAGGTGGAGACTGGGTCTCCCTGAAATCTCGGGGCGGTTAGGCTAGAGATCAATCCAACATTCTCCCCTTTGATCGTAAGGCTAACATCATAAGCCCATCTTTTAATAAAACAGTATACCAAGGCAATGTGTTGCATGGTCAATAAAGTACCATACAACCTCAGTACCTATAGTGTACTACTTTATCTTAGAATGGATATTCATTACACTTAATGGGAGTTGGTTTGCTTAAAGGTCCTTTTATCCAGAATCAGAGGTTTTCCAATAAACCCATGCCGGCAACATGATCACGAAAAACACTGGGTGGTAAGCCTTTAGTAAGCGGATCCGCAAGCATCAACTTAGTACTAATATGCTTGATAATTATGGTTTGATCCTGGATTCTATCTTTCACAACATGATACTTAATGTCAATGTGTTTGACAACACCACTTGACTTGTTGTTATTTGCATAAAAGATCGCGGGCTCATTATCGCAGTATAAAGTGAGTGGTTTAGAAATGCTATCTACCACTCTAAGTCCCGGGATAAAATTATTAAGCCATACAGCCTGCCCGGTAGCCTCACAACATGCCACAAACTCAGCTTGCACCATTGAAGATGCCGTAAGGGTTTGTTTGGAGCTTTTCCACGAAATAGCTCCTCCTGCGAGTGTGAAGATATAACCTGACGTGGATTTCTTAGTATCAACACATCCCGCAAAATCTGAATCTGAATGACCAATAACATCAAAGCTATCAGAAGACTTATATGTGAGCATGAAATACTTAGTGCCTTGCATATAACGCAAAGCTTTCTTAACGGCTTTCTAGTGGTCCGGTCCTGGATTGGACTGATATCTGCCAAGCATCTCGGTTACAAAAGCTAAATCAGGGCGTGTACATACTTGAGCATACATAATGCTTCCGACAGCTAAAGCATAAGGAACCGACTTCATCTGATCAGTTTCATATTGGTTCCTTGGACATTGAAATGTCCCAAACTTATCGCCCTTAACAATAGGAGCAGGTGAGCCAGAGCACTTATGCATATTGTATTTCTTCAGTACTCATCAAACGTATGCCTTTGAGATAAACCTAATATTCCTTTGGACCTATCTCGGTGAATTTCAATGCCAAGAACATAAGAGGCATCACCGAGATCCTTCATATCAAAATTGGATGAAAGAAAATCTCTTGGTCTCAAACATCATATCCTTATCGCTGCTGGCCAATAAGATATCATCCACATAAAGCACTAAGATGATGAATTTACTCCCCTTGAACTTAACATATATGCAGTTATCACCTTCATTTTCTTTAAAGTCGAAACTTCTTATGATTTTATCAAATTTGAGGTACCACTGCCTCGACGCTTGTTTTAAGCCATAAATGGATTTCTTAAGTCGGCATCCCATATGCTCCTTGCCTTCCACGACAAAACCTTCCGGTTGAGCCATGTAAACATTTTCTTGCAAGTCGCCATTAAGAAATGACGTCTTAACATCCATCTGATGCAGCTCTAAATCATAATGAGCTACAAGTGCCATAACAATTCTGAATGAATCTTTAGTTGAGACAGGAGAAAATGTATCATTATAGTCAATCCCCTCTCTTTGTGAGAAGCCTTTTGCTACAAGCCTTGCTTTGAACCTTTTGATATTTCCCTTGTAGTCATGTTTGGTTTTGTAGACCCATTTACAGCCTACTGTTTTGACTCCGTCAGGAATTTCTACTAAGTCTCATACATCATTAGTGCTCATAGACTTTAGTTCATCCTCCATAGCTTCAAGCCAATTAGAAGAATGTTCACTCATTATGGCCTCATTATAAGATGTGGGATCATCTACCTTCCCTATATCATTAATATCCTCATTCATATAAACAACATAATCATTAGGAATGGCAGATCTTCTCTCCATTGTGATCTTCTAAGAGGTTCATTACTTATTTCGTGAGGTCATTGAGGCTCATCATTAGTTGTAACATTAGGAATTTCAGATACCTCAATAGTGGGTGCATCAATTTAATCTCAAAAAAATGCTATAATGTAAACAGAACATAAATAACATTATCAACTCATAACTTTACTAAAATTCATAAGTAAAGCATTCATAACTCAATCATCACTCATATCATCCCAATCATCAAATCACACAGATTAATCATAGCAAAGATATACTTGCCTCAACCGTGAGACAACGAAGAACGAGCAGAAGGCGAAACCCCCGGAATCCGCTCTCCTTCTGAATAATTAATTAATAATTACTAACATAACAGTAACGGATTTCTAGATACAAAATATCAGCAACCCCAATTACCCCAACAATTTATCTCAATTAAACTCACCAACTCCCCTCGGCCAAATCTGCCCAACCACAGACAGCCGAGTTCAAAAATCCATAACTTCCAGTACAAAATCGAAATTAAGCGTTCTCAGACTTTCTGGAAAGATAATTAAATTATCTAAATAAACTTAGTTGGGAAGCCTCTTTGATTCTGCAATTTTCTACCCGATCCAATCCCTTTTCTAAAACATCAATAGTCACGACAACCTCTCTGGACAGCGCACTAAAACAGCCATAACTTTCGCCCAGATCATCGGAATCCGGACTTCTTGACCTTTCTGGAAAGCTAAGAAAATTATCTAAAACTTTCCTAACTTGAAGAATTTCTGATTCGCCAGATTTCCCGTCGCACCAACCGATCTACTAAAATCTGTCCAAAACTACCCCGATCTGCAGAACAGCAGCACTAGAAAATTCATAACTTTCGTTACACAAATCCGAATCACGTGTTCTTATACTCCCTGGAAAGATAATTACGCCCTCTACAATTTTCTAGAAGGGGTCCAGACCTGAACCCCGACAGAACTAGATCAAAACAGCCGACCAACAGAAACTGTCCTACTAGATCCGAAAACCGGCGCCGCTAAATCAACTCAAATCAATCTAATACGGGGCAACGGATTACCCTTGAAGACACGACGATGAAGAACACGACGAGGAGGAAGTACCGCCGGGATCTCTTCCGCGAACTCCTCTTCTCCTTCCTCCGGATCCAAACGGTGCAGCGACGGATGACGACGACGCGCACCGGAAGGAGGAGACGTCGGGCGGCAATGGCTAGCGACAAAGGCGGTGGGTGGCGCGGCAAGCGGCGCGCGGCAGGGGGGCGGCGGCAGGGGCAGGGGAAGGCGGCGGCTAGGGCAAGGCGGTGCACAGGTTAAAGGGTGGCCTCCTCCCTCTTGGGCCAAGAAAACCCACAGGCCAAGACCTAGCCCATGTTTGATTAACTTTTCAGAAAAGCCCTCAAAACTCTTTTAATTTTCAATCTTTTCCTTCTAGGTCCCTCTCTCTATTTATTAATCAAACAAACAATTGAATAACAATTAATAAAACAATCTGGGGCATTACACATAAGAACTGAAGGATGGACTTGGATAGAACTGTGTTGTATGCTTCTCCAAAAGTCTCTTCTCTTGCTTCATATTCTGCAATTTATCAAATAGATCATGCTTATAATGATGAGAAACAAAACAGGCTCTCATTTCTCGCTTCATCTCTTGCCATGATGCCACCGGTCTGCTCCATTCTCGACTCTTTGAGTAATGACTTGTTCCCACCAATCCAAAGCATAGCCTTCAAACTCAAGTGATGCCAACTGTATCTTTCTCTCATTCGTATAGTGATGCATACGGAATATTTTGTCAACCTTCAATTCCCAAGTAAGATACTCCTTGGGATCAGTTCCACCTACAAACTTGGGCATGGAAAACTTGAGCTTGCCCAATCCATCATCTCCATTGCGTGGACGACGATAGTGGTCATTGTAATGCTAGAAACAAGTAGCTATGTAGAATAATCCTTTATGGAAATCACTCAATCTCACTATTTTCTCTCCCAAGTGAAGTTCTTACCCTTCCGAAGTGAATTAAGGCCAATAAAAACTTACACCTGGTAGAAGTGACAACAGCAACGTGATGATTAAGCGAATTCAAGAGTGTTCACTACTTGCACAACAACGGTTATTTAGTGGAGATTGGTATGGAAGTGTATATCCTAGCAATCTGAAATTCTTGATGTTGTAAAGTTAAGTAATAATCCAAGCTAGAATACTTTGCCTAAGTGCTGATCCAAAAGGTTTAAGTCAAGTGTATGAATGCACACGCAAAGATCAATGTGACTCGATGCAACAAAGGAATGAGCTAAATAGAAGCGATCTGAAATTGAGAATTCAATAGCTCGTTTTGCACCAAGTACTAGGAGAGATGCTAGCCAATTGCAATGATATCAATGTAAGGGCACGAGATTGCTCAAGAAATTAAATCACACAATCTGAATTTATGGACAAGGAACTCTCCCAAATTCGGCCATATTTTTTTTCTTTTTCTTTTCTTCTTTTTTTTTCAGTTGTCCTTTTTTTTGTAAAGGCCGAACTAGCTTTAATCGTTCCTTTGATTTTTTTTGCGGGTCACAAATATTTAGCAAAGTGTAAAATACTCAAGAGCAGACCTAGATGCAATATTCAACACTAGTCTCAATTGATAAAACAAATATCGGCAAGATTTTTTTGGATTTTGGATTGGACACAAAGATTAAGCTACGCAAATAAACACGAACGATCAGCACCTAAACAAAATTCTAATGGATCAAAACCTAACAAAATCACAAAATTAACAGATGTAAAAACTAGGGTTCGGATTTTTTGTGGCAATTTTCAGTTTTAATGGACTATAGGAACAGAAGTAAATCAATCTAAAAGTAAGGGTAAATAATCCCACCGAGTAAACCGCTCGATACCAAGATGATACGGGTCGCCCGATCTTCTCGACGAGGATCAAGATACTCACATGGATTTGATGAACCGTAGTGATCTCCCGTTGCCACTGCAAGAGTTAGCACTCTATAATTCGCCCAACCACACGTGCTGAGCTTCACGACCACCGATGAAGTTACATCGCGCTCCCAATTCCCAATAGAAAGGTTTAACGATCTTGATTGAAGAAAATCACTCCTAATTCCCCATGGAACTTCGGTAGCAATGCTAAACTCGAACAAACTTTAGTAGATTCATTATTCTCAAATGTGGTCCCCTTACAATGGGGGTCTAACCCTTAATATATAGTTCCCGGTCCAACTTATCCCTACATGTATTGGAAACAAACTCACACAAAAGGAAAAACCTAAAATTCAGCCGTCACAATGTTTCGGTCATAACTTTTAATCCGTGACGAATTTAAAGGTGGGCCAGATCCATTCCGTAGCCCTTGAAATTATCTTTCCAACGAGTACAAGAACACCTGAATCGGACTCCGCTTTGTGAAAGTTATGGCCTTTTAGTAACTGCACGTCAGCTGTCCCGAACCGAATCCGAATTGAATTCGAGTTGAATCCGAGTTTGAATTGTATTGAGCACACAGGAGATCCGAATTTGGCTTAAAAATCTTATCCAAAACTTGTAGTTTAAGTCCTTGTGCTTCACCCTTTTGCTTTCCCAAGTCTTCGCATGAATCATACCTAAGAATACATAAATTAATAGCATGAGGTAGTATTCCAAGTTCATCATCAATTAAAAGAAATTCCTTAAGAAACAAATTCACCTGGCAATATTTAATGCGGCTCAATACTTCTTTCCAATGAAATAATGTATTCGTCTGAAAAGTACTAAGCATGTGCGTATCCGCATCATTTCCCAATCCATCCCCCTTGAAAGTTTAACTTTCTTGAACTAAGGATTTCCAAATCATCACCCAACACACCAATTCATTTATCTTAAGTTGGCAACTTCGACAATGCGCTCAAACTGAGTACATCATTCACACACTTGCAAGCCCTCGAACAATGGAATTACTTTGACAGATAATTCCTAAAACACCTCAATCCCTTAAGGATAACAACTCGAAATTCATATCACACCCACACATACTCATTTACTGCACTCCAAGGATGCTATCCCGATCATCACACTATTTGGATTCTACTCTGATCCACTATTCCGACACAGAAACGCTGAGCTTCTAAGGTTCCAGCATAAAACACCAAACCAAAATTTTCCATCTCCAGGGCTCCTCTGAATGTCAAACAACTTTACCACCACAATCTCACCAAGATAAATCACATGACCACACCAACTAGTTGCCATACACCTATTAAAGGACTTTGCAACCCAATTTGATTACCCCTTTCTTAGAACATGGAAAAAGAAATAAATTCCAGCACAAAGGAAGATGTTACCATTTACAATGGACACAAGACCAAAAGAAATAGTAATGATCTTGGACAATAAAAGATAAGATCACAGTTGAAGGCACGTGCCCCTCAAGAAGAAAACACCAAATCTCAACCAATAAGAATACAGTATTGCTATTTAAGCTCAGAAACTCTTTTGCGGCGAAAATAAAAAGTCAAGCACCTCGAAAGGTTGCACAACTTGACTTCAACCTCTAATACTTTTACCACACTCTTTCTTTTAACAAAGAGAACAACTTTTTTTTATTATGATATTACCTTGACCATTCCAACAAACAAAATTTGAAGACCACAACACATTAACCCCTTAAGGACTAATAAAACCTCTCATCGCGTCACTTTGCTCAAAACAATTTCAGCTGCCACATAAGTCATGAGATCAAAAGATCGCGTACGCAAATATCAAAACTTTTGATTTAAATAGTATCATGTAAGTTATCAAATTCTTTTATTTATAGTATCATGTAAGTTATCTAAAGAAACTCACAACAACTGCAACTAAGTTACCCGAGGTAACTACATCGCTAACACCATACTGCGAACAGTGGTATAATCTGGCAATGCCAAGGCAGCCACTACAACCTCTACATCTTATCATTGACTATCCTCACTCATAAAAGTCATAGAAGCAAATCATAATCATACAAGATTATCTCATAACGTAAATCATCAATACAACATGTCAAAAGCATAAATGCAATGCTTGATCTATCCCATCCTACTGTACACCAGTGTGTCAATTTAATAATTTAATTACCACGGATCTAACGCCCGCTCTGATACCAACTGTAACACCACAGGACCCACATTACCCTAGGATGCCACTAAAACCACTCCACAACTAGCCAAATTACAAGATAAAATAATCTGGCAACAATTCCTAAATAAGATAGGATAAGCGGAAGCATAATCGATTAAGCGAAACAGGATAGTGATAATCAATTTAATAATTTAAATCAACCTCTAACAATCTAACCAAAGAATAGTTCACCAGTTTAACACTACTAAGTTAAAGTAAACATTGACGAGATAGCTAAGCAAATAACTAGAATCTCTTCATCTTTATTACAGCATAAATCTATGATCCTAGTGCATTAAGGTGATGCCGCTCTACCCTTCCCATGCATGCTCAATGATCACTTGTAGGAGGGAAATAAGGGTGAGATAAAAATCTCAGCAAGCAAACTGTTTAACAAGCTAATTAAACTGCAACAGTTTAATCATCAACATTTTATTTTCCACAATGACAACGTTTATATCCTCAACCTCAAATCACCACCAACAACGGTAAAACAATAGCAAATAAAGCTTGTTTGACTATTTTAAAACCTCAACCACTACCACCACCAAAGACAGTAAAACATAAGTATGTTTTACTTCACTACTTTATTATTTCTCACATCCACAACTGCTATCAACAATTACTACAAGAGAAAAGAATCTCATGCCACAGTCACAACCCCTACCATACCACAAGGGACGAACCCAATTCCACAACCACATCCACATTCCTCATACCACAAGTAGCTCACATGAGTCAATTCCACATTACAACTATGAAGTTGTATATTCCACATTTCAACTATGAAGTTGTATATTCCACAAAACAACTTCACCACAATACATTGCATAGGTATGCAAATGATCTTTCCACAATGCAATGCATATGAATGCGTATGCTCCATAGCACCCTTACCCAACAAGGTAAGAGTGTGTATCGTATTACGGCAATATACGATGTTGTATCGGTACGATCGCGGCTAAGTGCGGCGACATCCACATATGCAAGTGTCATGATATGATTTGAATGATATAATAATCATAAACCACATGAATTCCAACCTCAAAGGAGCATCAACATTCTCACAACATATCCACAACCATATAGACACCACATATTTGTTTTCATATTCCGCATTAGCACACTAAACAAATTTCCACATGATTACGAGCAATTTATCCAACATATCAATTGATCAATAATTGCTACCATCACAACCACAAGTATTCACTAAGAATACTACCACTTAGACCACAATATACTCGTAAAGCCTTCTACCCCATAACTATATTGATTCATCAAGAACAATTCCGCATATCTACAATTAAACCATCAAGATCATAAACAATTGAATTCTTAAAAGTACTACCATCTGTACCACATTAAGGAAGCATGTAACAATGACATAGTACCTCAAATTAAGAGAATTAATTAATGTGAATGTAGAATAATTAATGAGTTAAACAGTAGCACAATCGCTACGTTTACTTGCCTCAACCGTTGAAGCGAAGCAATCATGAGCGCTCACGAGCAAAACCACCTGTCCAAAAGGTATCTCTCAGCACAAAGCTACAGCATACAAAGTGCGACTTAAAAATTAAAGATGTCGCTAGAAACCCGAACCCACACATAATCCTCTCCACTCAACGAATCAACAATCTACGCAATGCAGCAGCACTGCTTAATATTTTTGTATCTTTAATAATACTAATCCATTTACAGCAAATGATATATTTCTGGATTCCTCACTTAAATACCTCCACTTTTGATGTAGATAACATTTTTTTATCTTAGCAAGGTGTAACTTAATGCGCAAAACAAAGGATGTTCTTAGTTCTGGCAATCTGGACAGCAAAATTCTAACACGTCCCAACCCCAATGCAATGATCCAAAAATTATGATTTTTATACAGCAGGTAGATTACTGAATTTCCTACATTTTTCTCAATTGCGACCAAAATCATAAAAATCATCTGTACCCCTAAAACACACTTGAACAACAATCTATCCCAATCTGCACCCCTGACAGGCAGCGGTGTTCCCGACTCTTCTACGCCCAGATCCGTGGTCACAAATTCTGAAAAAAAATACAGAAGATGGGTCTCGAAGTCCTCTATAATTTTCCTTTTGGAAAGATCCACAGGAAAATCGTTTCATGGGTCTAAATCACAGAAACAGACGCTACCGCACTAATTGATCTACGCATGCAGTAGGAAAACTCTAACTGGTAATCAATCACTAATCCCTTCTAATTCATTCCATGAACCTAATTACTCTAAAACAGAGGGTTTGGGATTACGAAAAATTACCTAGAGGATCCCTTAGGATCATACCTCTTCTTCCCTCCTCTTCTTCTCCTTCCGTTCTTCTTTCTTCTCTTCCCTTTCTTCTCTTCCTTTCTTTTCTCCTTGGCACCAATGGCGCAGCTTGTGGGGGACTTGGAGGGGAGGCTGCATGCCGGGGTGGGAAAAAGGGGAGAGGGGCCCAAAGCGGCTGGCCCACTCCTCCAGAAAGCCCAAAACATCCAAATTAATTGTTTTAATTTTTTTAATTTTAGACAGTTTTGCAATTTAACTTTCACCTCCCGCAATTTACCGAAAAAATTGGGAAACTCCACGATTATTTTAGGAACCTACGCTAAATCGACGATCAGAATATTACATGCCGACAGAATAAAGTCTGGTCAAAAGTGTCATTATGACGAATATTCTTCACGGAAGTCTAAAGCTTCATCATGACTCCCTGAAAAAGCGTCATCATGAAAAATAATATTGACGGTCAAAATGTGTCATCATGGGAAATCTCTACCCATGCTTATTCCAGGGGTGGCGACCCCTATATAAAGGACACGAAGCCAAGCTTGAAGGGCATTGCTCTGAATATCGCTCTGAACATCACTCAGAAGTCACTCAGAGATCGATCACATGCCTCTACCACCACTCCATCAAAGTCTCCACTAACACTCCACGACTTCGTGTAAATAAGTAGTATCTATCCTAAATAAAGACTCGATCATCGAGTCAGAGTGTGTAAGTATGTAAGAGTGTGTAAAATATATGTGTGGTTTGTATAACTAAAACTTGTATCTAGTTCTAGTTTCTGGTGTACTACATAGAAGGATCCACCTTCTGTCTATCAAGGTATATGAATGAACGCTAAAACGATTTTCTTCTCAGAACTCTCTTTATTTTAAGTTCTTACTTATGTTCTTGTTATTCTGCTCCTTATTTATCTTCTTTACATTCTGTCCTTCACTTATGTTTTAAGTACTTATGTTCTTTTTATTCTGTTCTTTACTTATATTTTAAGTTTATGTTCTTACATATATTCTATTTGTTTTAATCTTTCTGTTCTAATTCATGTTTCATCTTTTATATTATATGCATATGTTCTCTTATCTTTGTGTATTGCATATGTTTTGAATTCAGTTCTTTACTATTTATGTTCCAATTTACTATTTATGTTTTTCTTCTTATTTACTGTTTGTTTTAATATTAAATAAAAAATAAAAATATATCATCCTTCCAACCTGCTGTAACATCCTGAAAACTCGGAAGGATTTTATAATAAAATGTTGTGAGATATTGTGTAACACATCATGTTGGATTGGATTCTAAAAATACTTTTCTGAAAATTTTTTGAGGAAGAGCCCACCACCTGTTTACTTAAATAGGAAATTCAAAAATCTAATTCAAATCTGAAAAGATGATCCAGGATAAAAAGTTTACAAAAGTAACATGGACAAGTTTGTCAAAGTGCCAAGGGGATATTTGTACACAAAATGGTAATATCACAAAAGGAGAAAAATAAAAAGGAAAAAGAAAGAGGAATCGGGCTTGGGCCTAAGAATATTTAGTGCAATAGCCAAATGGTTGGGAAGTAATTTTGTTTGACCCAAAAATATCTCTTGGGGTTCCTGTGAATTTTCTGGGATTTTTGGTGGTAATTTAGTATTTTTCCGAATTATATTATACCCTCTAACCATTCCGAAATTCAAAATCAAAATAAACCCAAAACCCCACCCGTACCGACGCGTGGATCGGACCGGATCCGCCCACGCCGCCCGGGCTGCCCACCCTCTCCCTCGGGTTGACGCGTGCGGTCCCGGCGCCACGTCGCCACCGCGCCATCTCGGCCGCCCGCGACGCCTCACCAAGCACCTCCTCTCACGACAAGCGGGCCCGCTGTCGCCAGCCGCTTCCCTTCTTCCTCCTCCTCGCTCCGGACCCTCCGCCACGACCCGGCGCGACCGCTGCGGGAATCCCGCAGGGGGGCAGATCATGGGAAGGCCACGACGCCGCCCACGACCCGCCACGCCCGCCGCCATGGTCGCCGCATGCACAGCCGCCGCAGCCGCCCATGTCCTGCGGCGGGTCCACCGTGGCCACCTGGCCCTCGATCGGCTATAAAGGCCGGGACTCGCCAAAGAATCGCCGTGACTCCTCGACCCTTCCCTAGCGCACAATTGCCCCATCACCACCCGAGCCGGAGAGTCTCCTTCTTCCCAACTCCTGGCCGACGGCCTTGCGGCGATTACACCGATCCTCACCATGGGAGCTCAATTCCTTGCTCCCACACCATCTCCGCACTGTCGCCGAGCTATTGCCGGCCTCCCCGAGCTCCTCGCCGACCGTAGCTCGCGGGGTAGTGAGCCCTCCCCGAGCCGCCGCCGCTCGGCGCCGACCCACCTCCGGTGATCCCCGCCCCTCGTCGTCACCACCACCTCGCCACAGCTCAACACCGTATTTTTCCACTTCCCGGACCTCGGTGAGCCTCCCTCGCCGCGACGGCCACCGCCTCCCGGCCTCGGCCACCCCCTGTCCCACCCGCTACCCCCTTAAGGGAAAAATCATCCCTTAAGGGTGAGATAAACCGAGCGGGTTGGCTACCGTCGCTCACCCTCTTCCCCTTGGCTCCCTCGGCTGTTCCGGCCCCGCTCACGCAGCGCTGAGGTTGAGCCATTCTTTTAAATCATCGTGACGGTGGGCCCCACTGTCGTCGACGATCACAAGACCGACCCATCGCCTTAGGGCCCTTTGTCGGGGCCATGGGCAAGGGCGTGAGCCTCTCACTGGGCCCCATGTGTCAGCGCCCATGAAGGCCTGTCAACGCACATGGGTCCCACATGTCGAGTTTAATATTTTGGATTTATTCAAACCAAGATATTCAAATGTGTATAACTTATTCATTTTAGCTCCAAATTTAGTGAAATCAATTTCTAAATTCATCTAAAATCAAGGGCTACCTAATGAAACCAGAACCAACACTTTCATTGTGTTATTTGATTGTTGTGATGATTTTTATCTAAATTTTCGCGCGTATAAAACGTAGCTTTCGAGACTCAAGAGGAGGAAGCTGCAGCTGTTGTAGAATCCAACGTTCAAAATCCAGACCTCGGCAACCAAGGCGAGTCAATGCTTTGATCATTTTGAGCCTATGTTTTCAATAAAGTATTTTGGTTTAAGTATTATAACTTGCATGCTTATATTTATGTTGCAATACATGTTAATTTCAGATTTTAGATATATGCCCATGTTCTCTTGGTTTAGTATATGTCCTTTGCAAAACTTTTGGCTATGTGATCCTTGTCACCCTAGTAAAAGTAATAATGCTACAAGCTCTTTTGAAACTAAGTCTATAATTATAAGCGCATGCTTAGAGTTGTTTTAGATGAACAAGGGTGTGAAAGCACCCTAGCATATCTTGCAAACTACAAGAAAGCAGTATTGGGCAGTCATTGTGATGATGACTAGTTTATGTTGGTATCAGTATATTTTCGTCCGAAAGAACCTCACATGCTTAATTATCTGGGCGGATGGTTGAGGGTATGGGTGTTGAATGGTGCCGTGATAGCACAGATTTGTGATAAAGTGGTGCCGTGATAGCACAAGTGGATCGTGGTAGAACCGCCAGATAACCATTAAGGACCGAATCTTGTGATGACCTCCCGCGGTACAACATGTGCAACCACATCTTTGGCAAAGTGTAGGCGGGGCCAACTAATTTGCATTGACTTAGTAAGAGTTGCGACGGTGTGAACACGGGCGGGTAGAGGATGGCCACATCCTCCGACGTGATGGCGCAAGAGGGGGCTTCTGGAAGGGTGGTCGTACCCATAGGAAGTGGAAACCTTAGCGGTCGTAACACTGCTAGGAAAATGCAATGTAAAGGCCACCGTGACGGTCTACTGACCACATGGCTAAGGAATCATGTGGGGCAATGAGCGATCTATCTCATGTGGGTAAAGTGTACACACTGCAGAGTCAAAACTATTCGAATAGCCGTGCCCACGGTCATGGGCGGACATGGGAACTTAACTAGATATAGTTCTGCTTCAAAAAACTTTGGGGTTGGGAATGGAAAAGTGGAGGCGAGAAAGGCCCTTATTTGAGTTGTCCTGGGTGTCGTCCCAGTGGTAATGTAAGCGACTATACGCTGAAGGCATGGTATGAGGAACAAAGATCATGAAATGGTGGATGATCTCTGTTTCGATAAAGATAAAGGTATATGTCATGGAGTATCATGTTTAAAAACTTCAACTGGCTAGGTCCTAGGGAATTTTAAGTATCATAGTTCAAAAGCATATTTCCATAAACAAAACAACTTGAGCCTTTCCTTGTTAAAAGCCTTGCATACTACCTCATCGCATTCTGTGTTGACTCACGAGCACGGTGGTTAGTGTGCTCACTCGCAATACCAAAAATCCAGATTCGGAGCTCAAGATCCGTATGCCTCGAGGAAGCACTGTTATACAGATGGACAAGTCCGGCAGGAATTAGGGCGAATAATCCGCTTAGAACCTTAGGCATCTAGACTAAGGTGTGGTTTCATCCGATATTACTAGAGCCCTAGTAATATTTGTATGACCACTTTGCCCTCGCCTTTGCTTGTGGTTTAAAGGCCTACTTTGTATCTCTTCCATCGCTAGACTTTTGTAATGTAAATATTTGGCCCGCTTGGCCCCATCAGAATAATCGTGCCTTTGTGAAGGCCTAACTTCACTTTTGCAATGTAATATTATTATGGCTTGTTGTGAATTCGCGTGTATGAAATGATTCGGCAATGTATCCGTGTGCATTATCTATCGATCCGTGGAATAATGCGAGAAGGCACAGCAGATTCGGATTGCAAAATCCGGGTCCGACAGAGTGTATCGAGCATACTGATCGTAGGGTAAAACCTTAGTTGGTCGTTAGTATTTAGGTCATTGTATATTTAAAATGTACAAAAGGAATTTCTTAAAAATATAGCGTAATATTTCTTCCCGCATCCTTCCTAGCTCTACTCGATCTACATTTCAGTTTTATTTTGAAAAATTACTAACGACACTATTTAATCACAGATGGCGTGAATGGCGACGCCTGGACACTGGACTTCTTCGCTCACGGAGTGCGTGAGGGAGAGTTTGCGGATATACTGCATAGCTACTCCACTACTTGGCTACGAGGACGCGCCCATCTACCGCGGCCGGAGGACCGTGATAGGAGGAGACGAGTCTGGTTGGTGGAGATCTTCATCTACCCCTGCGAGGGAGATCGGTCTCACGTGTTTCGCACTACCCACCGAGGAGCTTGGTGGCAAGAAGACTACAGATGCCGCCGTCCGCCGCGCCCGACTTTGCGACATCCACGCACACCGGTGCTAGAGTCTCCTTTCACCTACCACCACGAGGACAGAGCACGCCCGTGCAGCGACAGACCCGGGTGACAGAGTTGGAGGACGACCAGGCTTACCTACAGTGGACCTCACTCGGGTCATGGGTACAGCCCATGTGGTGGCTCAGAGGAGATCACCGCGCCGGGCGCCTCCTCGCACGCCACATCGAGGTGGACTCCTGCGAGCAGCTTGCCCAGTGAGCGGGCCTTGGCGAGGCCAAGGCGGGCGGCGTCACTCGTGCCTGCACTCGGCAGACACCTACACCGACCCCAGCCCAAAGACTCCGCAAGGTTCCGGTGGGCTCCGCACAAGGCTCACAGCACGCAAGAGCGTGCGGCCCCCAGGGCCTCAGTCCGCTCTACGCCGTGGAGAGAGTCGACGCAGCCGCTCACGCCCCACTCGACACCGACCCGTCTGAGTTTAGTGGTAGCAGGTCCCGTTCTCAGTGTACGGACTACACCCCCTCCAGTCCTAGTGTCGGTGACATGGAGGAGTAGGCGATGTGGGTCGATTAGTCAAAGGCTTGCTAGAGTTTGGCTAGTATTAGCAAGCATGGGCCCCATCTCACTAGTAGCAGCTTATGCCAGTACCTTAGTATCGCTAAGTATGTGTATGTTTGTAAAGCCCAGCGTGGCTTATGAAGCCATAAAAAGATGGCTATGTGATGTACTGTCTGTGCTTAATGAAAACGGCCTTGTGTTTATTTGCTGTTGATTGATGTTTGTATTAGTTCTTTAAAATGCTGGTCGTGGGTTATTAACTTTTATAGGGGGATAGTACAAGGGTCTAAAAGAATGTTAAATTATCTGCAGATGGCCAGCCATAGAGTTACCCGCGCCCAAGCTGGTTCAAACCCAGACATGCAGGCGGAAGTAGACGCCAGCCAAGAAGCACCACACGTAGGAAGAGGTAGAGGCCCAAGTCAGAGGGTGAACCTCCCACCCCCACCGGCTAACCCATCCATGGAGCAAGTGATGGCCCAGCAAACGCAAATACTTCAGGCTATCTTCGCAGGCCAGCAGACCCACGCCAATGTTCACGGATCCGACTTGGGAGATTTCATCAGGACCTGGCCCCTCACCTTCGCGGGGAAGATGAGCCCCTAGAGGCGGAAGATTGGCTGCGGGACACAGAAAGGAAGCTTCGTTTGGCCAAATCATGGAGGATGACCAAGTGCTCTTTGCAACCCATCAACTCCAAGGGCCATGTGCTGGTGGGAATTATTTGGCCACCAAAGGATATGAGGATACACCCACCGGAGCTAGCGTAGCAATCATAACACGACAGACCAAGGCGGCCTTTAAGGCCAATTTCGTCACCGCTGGGGTAATGCGAATAAAGAAGAATGAATTCAGGACTTTGAAGAAGGGCGGCCTGTCAGTCAATGATTATCTAATCAAGTTTAATCAACTGGCCCGTTACGCCCCCAAGGATGTGGCTGATGAAGAGGAGAAAATTGACCGGTTCTTCGAAGGGATGAATGAAGAACTCCGTGTGCAGCTCATCACGCAGGATTTCCCCAGCTTTCACCAGCTGGTGAATAAGGCATTTGTCCTGGAAAATGAGAAGAAGAACCTGGAAACTAGTCGCAAACGGAAGCAGGTGGTTCAGCGCCCGCAAGGAAGGTTCATCCAGAGATTCTTCAACAATTCCCCCTTCTCTGGGACAGCCCCGTCTCAGAGCCCAAACCCAGCACCTCGTCCAGGTGGTAGCACGTTCCAGACTCCTCGCCCCTCGGGCCAGGCTGCAGGGACAAATCCTACGACCTCCTTCAACTGCTTCAACTGTGGCGAGAAGGGGCACTACGCCTATCGCGCCCTCGCCGCGCACCACTCGGTGAAGTTCAACTTGGGCACTACCCCGCCCGAGGCCAAGCTTGGCAATACCAAACAGAGGGAACCAGGTTCCTCAATCCAACCGGGCAGCCTCGACTCCAAATCGTGGAAGGATTAATCATGTCACCGTCAAGAAGCCGAGGAGGTCTGGAGTCCCACTGGCACGTCTCTCAAGACACTACCAAGATCGTCCTTTTGATTACGGGGCATCGCATTCATTTATAGCAAAAGGGTATGTGGATAAACTTAAGCTGCCTGTCCACCTGTTGAAAAAAGCATTGATGCTTAGTTCTCCCGCAGGGATGATTAAGGCCACCTTAGTGTGTCCGGGGGTAGAAATTGTCATGGAAAGATCTATATTCCTAGCAGATTTAGTCGTGCTAACCTCCGAGACCTTGGATATTATACTAGGAATGGACTGGTTAGCTA
This sequence comes from Bonia amplexicaulis, assembly GCA_036346245.1. Taxonomy (NCBI): domain Eukaryota; kingdom Viridiplantae; phylum Streptophyta; class Magnoliopsida; order Poales; family Poaceae; genus Bonia; species Bonia amplexicaulis. The sequence goes on along the minus strand of JAYGGG010000463.1, from coordinate 218,182 downwards.
AACACCAAGGAATATTAGATTGTGCCTTGAGGCAAGTTAAGTTGACCAAGTGCCCAGGATTGACCATTGCGGTGAAGGTGGACCAACCGTATAGATGCGGCCGAGAAATATATTATTGTGAAGATGTACCGCTAGAAGGAATGATGGTGGTGCAAGACTATCTCAAGTCTTCCTGAGAAACCGCCAGCATGCCACCAAACAGAGATCTCGAGTTTGTTATCAACTTAAAGCCCGGTGCTGCCCTACCTCCAAGAGACCCTACCGGATGACCGTAGATGAGCTAGAAGAGTTGAAGAAGCAACTTCATGAGCTACAGGACAAAGGTTTTATCAGGCCGAGTTCCTCACCTTGGGGATCCCCGGTAATCTTTGTAAAGAAGAAGGATGGAACCGCCAGGATGTGCGTAGATTATCGGGCTTTAAATGAAGTAACCATCAAGAATAAGTACCCACTGCCGAGGATTGATGACCTATTTGATCGACTTGGGGAGCCACATTATTCTCCAAGATTGATTTAAGGTCGTTATCACCAATCAAGATCGTGCCTAAGACATCCCAAGACCGCCTTCACCACTAGATATGGACCGTGCACGAGTTTACGCTATGTCTCATTGGGTTGACCAATGCCCCTGCCTATTTCATGAATCTCATGAACAAGGTCTTCATGGATTACCTGGATAAGTTTGTGGTAGTGTTCATCGATGACATTCTCATCTACTCCAAAACCGCGGACGAGCATGCCGAGCATTTACGCTTGGTACTAACAAGGCTAAAGGAGCATCAACTCTATGCCAAATTCAGCAAGTGTGAGTTCTGGTTGCAGGACATCGCCTTCACGGGCATATTGTATCCGAGAAAGGAGTGTGCATGACCCCGCCAAAATTGCTGCGATATGAGAATGGCGGCACCCTACCTCCATCGAGGTAAGGAGCTTTCTTGGATTAGCGTGGATACTACAGGCGGTTCATTGAAGGGTTCTCCGGTGCCCGACCAATGACACAGCTTGCTCAAGAAAGAGCATGCATTTGGTGGACCAAGGCATGTGAAGATAGTTTTCAAGAATTGAAGAAGAGATTGACTACCACCCCAAAGGTCTTGGTTCTCGCCTGACAAAGGCCAGACTTTGAAGTGTACTGCGATGCGTCACATCAAGGGCTTGGGGGTGTGCTGATGCAAGGAGGCAAGGTGATGGCGTATGCATCCGTGCGACTTCGCCCTCATGAAGCCAACTACCCCACCCATGACTTGGAGTTAGCTTCCGTGGTACATGCCCTGAAGATCTGGAGGCACTATCTTATTGGTAATCATTGTGATATCTACACAGACCACAAGAGCCTCAAGTACTTCTTCACCCAGTCGCACCTTAACTTGAGGCAAAGAAGGTGGCTAGAGCTGATTAAAGATTATGATATGAGTGTCCACTACCACCTTGGAAAAGCTAACGTAGTGGCAGACGCTCTGAGTCGGAAGGCCTACTGCAATCACCTTATGGTTCAGGAGCACCAACCTGAACTATATAAAGAGCTGACAACCCTGAACCTAGGGATTGTCGAAGAAGGAGCCCTAACCGTCCTGGAAGATCAAACAAGCATTGAAGAAATGATAGAAGCTGCACAGAAGGGAGACCCAGCTGTTTTGAAGTGGAAGAAATCGATGGAAGAAGGGAAGGCCCCTAAAATGAATCTGGATCATCAAGGAATTCTAAGGTACGGAAATCGTACTTTCGTACCCCCTCAAAAGGACCTTAGGGATCTAATGCTTCGGGAAGCGCATAGCTCCGCATATTCCCTTCATCCTGGTAGTACTAAGATGTATCAAGACATGAAGCAATACTACTGGTGGCCAGGCATGAAAAGAGACATTGCTGAGCACGTCGCTTTCTTGTGATGTCTGCCGAGAGTAAAGGTGAGCACCAAAGGTCGGCAGGCGCTTGACCTCCGCAAATACCCCAATGGAAATGGGAGGAAGTTGGCATGGACTTCATCACCGGATTCCCGCCAACGAAGTCAGGATGTGACTCAGTCTGGGTCATCGTTGATAGATTAACCAAGGTTGCCCACTTCATTCCCGTCAAAACAACGTACAAGGGAGATAAGTTAGCTGAGCTGTACATGTCCCGCATTGTGTGCCTACATGGCATACCCAAGCGGATTGTTTCAGATCGAGGTTCCCAATTTACCTCACATTTTTGGGCAAGTCTGCATGAGGCCCTGGGTACCCATTTAGATTTTAGCACTGCCTACCATCCTCAGACTGATGGACAAACGGAAAGAGTGAATCAAATATTAGAAGATATGCTCCCGCATGTGCACTAGACTTCTTGAAGGAATAGGATAAATGTCGCCTATGCCGAGTTTGCCTACAACAACGATTACCTACCGGCCGACTGAAGATGTCGCCTTTGAAGCTCTATATGGCGAAAAATGTCGGACCCTACTCCATTGGTCCGTGTGGAGAAAACCACGTGTTTGGCCCAGAAACTCTAAGGCAAGCAGAAGAAAAAGTTCGTCTGATTAGGGACCGGTTGTTGGCAGCCCAATCCAGCGTAAGAGCTACCGATAAAAGGAGGAGGCCCATAAGTTTTGAAGTTGGAGATCACGTGTACTTAAAAGTGTCGCCTTTGCGTGGAGTTAAGAGATTTAAGGTCAAATGCAAGCTCACCCCACGCTATGTTGGACCGTTCCCTATTGTAGCCAAGAAAGGGGAGGTCGCATACCAGCTAGCCTTACCCCCAAGCATGTCTGAAGTTCACGATGTCTTCCATGTGTCCCAGCTGAAGAAGTGTTTGCGAGTGCCAGAAGACCAAGCCCCACTAGAAGCAATCGAGCTCGAGGAGGACTTAACTTACAAAGAACGACCCATCAAAATTTTAGACACGGTGGAAAAGAAGACCAGACCCAATCCATTCGCCAGCAGAGTTCATGGAGTCACCATTCAAAGAAAGAAGCTACTTGGGAGCGTGAAGATCAGCTGCGCAAAGACTACCCTGCTTTGTTCTCTAGCTAAACCAAATCTCGGGGTCGAGATTCTTTTTATGGGCGTAGGTTTGTAACATCCTGAAAACTCGGAAGGATTTTATAATAAAATGTTGTGAGATATTGTGTAACACATCATGTTGGATTGGATTCTAAAAATACTTTTCTGAAAAATTTTTGAGGAAGAGCCCACCACCTGTTTACTTAAATAGGAAATTCAAAAATCTAATTCGAATCTGAAAAGATGATCCAGGATAAAAAGTTTACAAAAGTAACATGGACAAGTTTGTCAAAGTGCCAAGGGATATTTGCACACAAAATGGTAATATCACAAAATTTATAAAAGAAAAGAGGAGAAAATAAAAGGAAACAGAAAGAGGAATCGGGCTTGGGCCCAAGAATATTTAGTGCAATAGCCAAATGGTTGGGAAGTAATTTTGTTTGACCCAAAAATATCTCTTGGGGTTCCTGTGAATTTTCTGGGATTTTTGGTGGTAATTTAGTATTTTTCCGAATTATATTATACCCTCTAACCATTCTGGAAATTCAAAAATCAAAATAAAATCCAAAATCCCACCCCCGGCCGACGCGTGGATCGGACCGGATCCGCCCACGTCGCCCGGAGCCGCCCCTCTCCCTCGGGTTGACGCGTGCGGTCCCGGGCGCCACGTCGCCACCGCGCGCCATCTCGGCGCCGCGGACGCCTCCACCCGCCCGCCCTCTCGACAAGCGGGCCCCGCTTGTCGAGGCCGTTCCCCTCTTCCTCCTCCTCCGCACGCGCCGCGACCCCCTCCGCCACGACCCGGCGCGGCCGCTGCTGCATGGAATCCCGAGAGAGGCGGCAGCGTGGGAAAACCACGACGCCGCCCACGACCCGCCACGCCGCTGCCGCTGTCGCCGACGCCGCGGCCATGCACCGCCCATGTCATGCGCGGGTCCACCGTGGCCACCCGCTCGATCGGCTATAAAGGCATGGACGCGCCAAAAGAATCGCCGTGACTCCTCGACCCTTCCCAGTAGCACTGCCCCATCGCCCACTCGGCGCCGAGAGCCTCCTTCTTCCCCAACTCGGTCGACGGCCCCTCGCGGCGATTACACTGATCCTCACCGTGGGAGCTCAATTCCTTGCTCCCACACCATCTCGCAGCGTTGCCGAGCTATTGCCGGCCTCCCGAGCTCCTCGCCGACCGTAGCTCGCCGGCCCGTGAGCCCTCCACGAGCCGCCGCTTCTTTCCGGCCGACCCACCTCCGGTGATCCCGGCCCTCCTCGTCGTCACCACCGCCTTCGCGCGAGCTCAAGACCGTATTTTTCCACTTCCTCGGACCTCGGTGAGCCTCCCTCGCCCGGCGGCGGCCGCCCTCCCGGCCTCGGGCCGCCCCATCCCACCCCCGCTACCCCGCCTTAAGGGAAAAATCATCCCTTAAGGGTGAGATAAACCGAGCGCGGGTTGGCTACCGTCGCTCACCCTCTTCCCCTTGGCTCCCTCGGCGTTCGGGCCCCGCTCACGCAGCGCCGAGGTTGAGCCATTTCTTTTAAATCTGTCACGACAGTGGGCCCCACCGCCGACAATCGCAAGACAACGCCATCGCCTTCCGGCCCCCTGTCATGGCGGCGGGGGCAAGCGTGAGCCATCGGCATGGGTCCCACATGTCAGAGTTTAATATTTTCTGGATTTATTCAAACCGAAGATATTCAAATGTGTATAACTTATTCATTTTAGCTCCAAATTTAGTGAAATCAATTTCTAAATTCATCTAAAATCAAGGGCTACCTAATGAAAGCGAACCAACACTTTTAAAGCTTGTTCAAATTTTCATTGTGTTATTTGATTGTTGTGATGATTTTTATCTAAATTTTCACAGATAAAACGTAGCTTCGAGACTCAAGAGGAGGAAGCTGCAATGTCTGAGAATCCAACGTTCAAAATCCGACCTCGGCAACCAAGGCGAGTCAATGCTTTGATCATTTTGAGCCTATGTTTTCAATAAAGTATTTTGGTTTAAGTATTATAACTTGCATGCTTATATTTATGTTGCAATACATGTTAATTTCAGATTTTAGATATATGCCCATGTTCTCTTGGTTTAGTATATGTCCTTTGCAAAACTTTTGGCTATGTGATCCTTGTCACCCTAGTAAAAGTAATAATGCTACAAGCTCTTTTGAAACTAAGTCTATAATTATAAGCGCATGCTTAGAGTTGTTTTAGATGAACAAGGGTGTGAAAGCACCCTAGCATATCTTGCAAACTACAAGAAAGCAGTATTGGGCAGTCATTGTGATGATGACTAGTTTATGTTGGTATCGATATATTTTAGTCCAAAGAACCTCACATGCTTAATTATCCGGGCGGATGGTTGAGGGTATGGGTGTTGAATGGTGCCGTGATAGCACGATTTGTGATAAAGTGGTGCCGTGATAGCACAAGTGGATCGTGGTAGAACCGCCTAGATAACCATTAAGGACTGAATCTTGTGATGACCTCCCACGGTACAACATGTGCAACCACATCTTCGGCAAAGTGTAGGCAGGGCCAACTAATTTGCATTGACTTAGTAAGAGTTGCGTCGGTGTGAACACGGGCGGGTGAGGATGGCCACATCCTCCAGGCGTGATGGCGCAAGAGGGGCTTCGGAAGGGTGGTCGTGCTGAGGAAGTGGAAACCTTAGCGGTCGTAACTCGCTAGGAAAATGCAATGTAAAGGCCCTGTGACGATCTACTCGACCACATGTCTAAGGAATCATGTGGGGCAATGAGCGATCTATCTCATGTGGGTAAAGTGTACACACTCTGCAGAGTCAAAACTATTCGAATAGCCGTGCCCACGGTCATGGGCGGACATGGAACTTAACTAGATATAGTTACTTTCAAAAAACTTTGGGGTTGGGAATGGAAAAGTGGAGGCGAGAAAGGCCCTTATTTGAGTTGTCCCGGGTGTCGTCCCAGTGGTAATGTAAGCGACTATACGCTGAAGGCATGGTATGAGGAACAAAGATCATGAAATGGTGGATGGTCTCTGTTTCGATAAAGATAAATGTATATGTCATGGAGTATCATGTTTAAAAACTTCAACTGGCTAGGTCCTAGGGAATTTTAAGTATCATAGTTCAAAAAGCATATTTCCGCAAACAAAACAACTTGAGCCTTTCCTTGTTAAAAGCCTTGCATACTACCTACTGCATTCTGTGTGTTGACTCGCTGAGCACGGTGGTTAGTGTGCTCACTCTCGCAATACCAAAAATCCAGATTCGGGAGCTCAAGATCCGTATGCCTTCAAGGAAGCACCTGCTACAGATGGAGAAGTCCGCGCCGGGAATTAGGGCGAATAATCCGCGCTTAGAACCTTAGGCATCTAGACTAAGGTGTGGCTTCATCCAGATATTACTAGAGCCCTAGTAATATTTGTATGACCACTTTTGCCCTCAGTCTTTGCTTGTGGTTTAAAGGCCTACTTTGTATCTCTTCATTGCTAGACTTTTGTAATGTAAATATTTGGCCTGCTTGGCCCCATCAGAATAATCGCCTTTGTGAAGGCCTAACTTCACTTTTGCAATGTAATATTATTATGGCTTGTTGTGAATTCCGCGTGTATGAAATGATTCGGCAATGTATCTGTGTGCATTATCTACTGATCCAGGGAATAATGCAGTAAGGCACAGCAGATTCTGGATTGCAAAATCCGGGTCTGACACCTGCATCTCTCACTCTGTCCTCTTTCCGTTTACTCTAAGCCATTCTCTACCATCATCTTGGCGTCCATATCCCTAGGTAGCGTGCCTAGGTCCATTTTTGGTATCTGATCCATCTTGAGCTCCCCAAGCCATCTTCTCTGAAGGGGGAGAGGGGTAAGGTAGTGGGCAGTAGTCGCGAAGATCCTGATTGGTGTGATGGTACGCTGAGTCGCGTAGATCCCAAAGCCTTGAGCAAGTAAGCCTGAAGTCGCGTAGCCTGGTAAGTCATTAAGAGAGCGCAGTAAATGGCGTAAATCGTTGTTTGGGTAAGCTTGTAAGGGGCATACGTTGATCATAATTAAGGGTTCACCCTATCGTTGTCTGGAAACCGTCTATTCGAAAGGTTGGTCTTTATTGTGCGATTTTCCCTGCCCTTGACTAAAAGGCTACCTATGCAATCTCCTTTATCTTCGTATAAGATGTCTTGGTTAGCCAGGTCTTTTGGTGTAACTAACCGTCGGAAGCTCGATGCGGATATTACAAGCTTAGCACTTTTCACCAAATACATTATTTCCTTTGGAAAGAAGTATTGAGCCGCATTAAATATTGTCGGTGAATTTGTTTCTTAAGGAGTTTTTTTTAATTGATGATGAACTTGGAATACTCCATCATGCTATTATTTTATGTATTCTTAGGTATGATTCATGTGAAGACTTGGGAGGGCAAAAGAGAGGAGCACGAGGACTTAAACTACAAGTTTTGGATAAGATTTTCAAGCCATATTCGGATCTCCCACATGCTCAATCCAATTCAAACTCGGATTCAATTCAGAATTCAATTCGTATTAGGTTCGGGACAGCCTGACAGGCAGTTACTAAAAAGGCCATAACTTTCAGAAACGGAGTCCGATTCAGATGTTCTTGTACTCGTTGGAAAGATAATTTCAAGGGCTACGCAATGGATCTGGCCACACCAAATTCATCATGGATTAAAAGTTATGACCGAATCATTGTGACGGCTTAATTTTAGGTTTTTCCTTTTGTGTGAGTTTGTTTCCAAATACATGTAGGGATGAGTTGGTGTTGGTTTAGGACCTCTTGGCCAGCCATGAGGTGGAGAGGGACTATATATTGAGGGTTAGACCCCCATTGTAAGGAAACCACGTTTGAGAATAATGAATCTACTAAAGTTTGTTCGAGTTTAGCATTACTACCGAAGTTCCATAGGGAATTAGGAGTGATCTTCGCTTGGTGGTCGGCGAAATCAACACGAGTGTGTTTTGACGGATTAAAGAGTGTTCGTCCCTTGCATTGGCATTGGAGGATCATTACGATTCATCAAGACTCCCATGAGTATCCATCCTACGTCGAGAAGATCGGGCGACCCCGTATCATCTTGGTATCAGAGCGCGGTTTACTCGGTAGGATCTTATCCCTTTAAATTTCAGTTTATTACTTACTATCCTATAGTCCATAAACCGAAAACACACAAAAAAAATCCACACCCTAGTTTCGCATCTGCTATTTTCGTGAATTTTATTATGTCTTGATCCATTAAAAATTTTGTTTACGTGCTGATCGTTCGTGTTTATTTGCATAGCTTAATCTTTGTGTCCAATCCAAAATTCAAAAAAAAATCTGATATTTTTATTTCATCAATTGAGATTAGCTGTTGAATATTGCATCTAGGGCTACTCTTGAGTATTTTACATCTTGCTGAATAATTGTGACCTGTGCAAAATCAAAGAGACAATTAAACCTAGTTCGGCCCTTGAAAAAAAAAGAAGAAGAGGAAGAAAAAAGATAGCTAAGAAAAAAACATTGGCCGAATTTAGGATGAGCTCTTAGTCCATAAATTCAGCTTGTGTATTTAATTCCTTTGAGCAATCTTGTGCCCTTACATTCATATCATTGCAATTGGCTAGCGTCTCTTCTAGTACTTGGTGCAAAACGAGCTATCTAATCTTTAATTTCAGATTGCCTCTAGTTAGCTCATTCCTTTGTTTGCATCGAGTCACATTGATCTTTGCGTGTGCGTTCATATACTTCACTTAAATCTTTTTGGATCAGCACTTAAGCAAAGTATTCTAACTTGGATTATTACTTAATTTTACAACATCGAGAAATCAGATCGTGTAGGATAAATACTTCCTAACCAAACTCCACAAAATGTCCTTTGCCGTGCAATTGTGAGTCACTTTTAAATCCGCTTGATCATCACTTGTTATTATAGCCACCACCAAGTGTAAGTTTCTTTTGGCCTCAATTCACGTCGGAAAGGTAAGAATTTTACTTGGGAGAGGAAAAGTGAGATTGAGTGAACTCTACATATTACCTATATATTTATGGTTTTGGTGTCTTCTTTGTACAATCTAACCATGGCAGGTGGAGAAGATAACTATGGTAATGAGATTAAAGTGGGGATGAAGGATTTCTGCATTGAGCTCAATCAACAAATGAATGTGATACATAAAAACATCGTGAATGATATTATGCGAGCACTTCGTCCACAACAAGAAGAAGATAGCTTTGTTCCATTCTATGGCAGTGATGATCCAGAGGAGTATCTTGAGTGGGAATGGCAAATAGAGAAAGTGTTTAGATTTTCGAAACTTTCTAAAGATCAAGAGGTGAAACGTGCCACAAGGGAGTTTGAAGACTATGCTTATAGTTGGTGGCAACAACTAATCGGAAAATAATTCATTAAATCTTGGTCAGATTTGAAGGTGTTCATTAGGAGCGAGTTTGTGCATTCTATTATGCGCAGGAATTGCTTCACCATTTGGAGAATATCACACAAGGTAGTAATACTGTCCAAGATTACTATTTTGAACTGCAAGATGCGATGTGTCGTGCCGGTGTCACTAGTCCATCAAGGGAGAAGGCATACTTCAAGGGTGGCTTGAATTCTGAGATCGCCGCTATACTTAAACATAAATATTTTAGTAACTTGCATGATCTTGTGAGTTGTGCTATTAAGGAGGAGAAGAGACTTATGGAGACACGTACATCACGGTTCAATCCTTGTCCATACTTCAGCTATTATGGTTCCACTAGTGTGACACATGCGAAGATGAGACATCTTGTGCTGCCCCAATGATACATACAACAATTGAGATGCACCAAAACCCACGTGAGAATAAGAGCCACATAGCCAAATTGAGTGAGAGTGTTAAAAAGAGTGAGCTGTGTGATTCCACCATATGTGAGAAGTAGAAAATAGACAAAGTGAGGTTCATTTTGAAACTAACACATTAATATCTACTTCTAGTGTTGTTTCTAACATTGTGCAGGTTGATATTAAAGAAGAGGAGCCAAATGTTCAACAACTGGCACCATTGGAGACAAACGATGAGGAGATAATCATAGTTAAAGATGAAGTACTTGCAGCCCGTTGTTACATCATGATGATTTAATACCTACAACACCTACATCAACTGAGGAGAACAATAAATGTAACAATACTGGTGCTGAAATTAATTGTGAAACGGTGAGTACTTGTGAGAACTCATATATACGAATGAAAATTCCATGTTCTGGAATTTCTTTGCTCAATTTACATAATGTGGAATTGATTACTCAAAAGAAGTGTTGATGACAAATATATATACCATGCATATACGTTGTATTCTTTGCTTAGTACAATTTCAGGCTACCAAAAGCCGATTACGGCTTTCTTGAAGAAGGGGAGGATGATGCGGATAGCACAAGCTTAACACTTTTCAGTCAAATACATTATTTCACTAGAAAGAAGTATTGAGCCGCATTAAACATTGTCAGGTAAATTTGTTTCTTAAGGAGTTTGTTTTAATTGATGATGAACATGAAATACTATATCATGCTATTATTTTATGTATTCTTAGGTATGATTCATGTGAAGACTTGGGAGGGCAAAAGGGAGGAGCACAAGGACTTAAACTACAAGTTTTAGATAAGATTTTCAAGCCAAATTCGGATCTCCCACGTGCTCAATCCAATTCAAACTCGGATTCAACTCAGAATTCAATTCGGATTCGGTTCGGGACAGCCTAACAGGCAGTTACTAAAAAGGCCATAACTTTCACAAACGGAGTCAGATTTAGGTGTTCTTGTACTCGTTGGAAAGATAATTTCAAGGGCTACGCAATGGAACTGGTCCCACCTTAAAATTCATAACGGATTAAAAGTTATGACCGAATCATTGTGATGGCTTAATTTTAGGTTTTTCCTTTTGTGTGGTTTGTTTCCAAATACATGTAGGGATGAGTTGGAGTTGGTTTAGGACCTTTTGGCCAGCCATGAGGTGGAGAGGGACTATATATTGAGGGTTAGACCCCCATTGTAAGGAAACCACGTTTGAGAATAACGAATCTACTAAAGTTTGTTCAAGTTTAGCATTACTACCGAAGTTCCATAGGGAATTAGGAGTGATTTTCTTCAATCAAGATCGTTCAGCCTTTCCGTTGGGAATTGGTCTATCAAAGCCTCTGGCAGTAACGATAGGTCTATCAAAACAATATCGGTTAAGAATGTTTCGTCTGTTTACTTTGAAGATATAGAGTAAAGTATTGCAAATTGGAAAGCACCTAAGGTAAATATTCGGGATATATATCATATAGGCACGTTTTCTCTTCGTTCTGATTATTATATTAAAACTATAGAAAAACTCTTCCTGCTAGTTCTTTGCATGAAACTCTGCAGTTCTTTCTGAAAAGAAATCAATCATATAAAATCAAAACCTCAATATCATTATTTACATTTTGGTTTAATACAAAGTGGCTATCTAACTCGAAGAGGCTTAAATATTTCCGTGTTGGCTTGTCTAAGAGATTGCAGAAATAAAAGATTTACGGACTCTTTGCCAGGAATGGTTGAAGCTAGTCTTAGTAATGGTCCTGTGTTCTTCAACACTTTCCCATATTTTTTGTATCTCTTTCAGACTTAAATCTCCATAAGGTTCTGACCTTGAGCTTACAAACATCTGGCTTTGATCCTGAACCTCGAAGTGAAAACATTTCAGTAACATATAGAATCTATTACAAAGTCATGACCACGTTAGCTCCATGTGCAAAACAGAATACACCCAAAGGTCTAACCACACTCCTCCAGGCCAATCCTAGAAATCATATTATCACTACCAAAACCTTGAAGTGGGATGAGATTACACTCCCTAAAAAGTGGACTCTCCTACAAGCCTTAGAACCAAAAGCCACTCAACAAAATGAAGTAGAGTCTCTGACCGAGACACCTGATGGAGATGTTGAGATAACATTCTCCTCAAAAAAGATGGTTTTCCTTCAGTCAAGACCCTATGTTAGCCTAGACAATAGACCACAATTAAAACCAAATATATTGTCTATGCAACCTACGAGGATAATCAGTATAAGCCCTCAATCTCAGATTTGGAGATCAATGTTATGGAGGAAGTAGAAGAAGATCATGAGTTTGAAATTGATAAGGATCTCCTTAGAAGAAATCTTGATCTTCTTGAAAATAAGGTTAAGCTTGAAAGATACTACAAAAATGTTGACAATCCTTATATCAAAAGGATAAAAGAAATTTGGTACAAAGAAATGAAAGAGCAAACAAGACATATTTACTTCTTTGACTGATATGAAAATAGCCAGATCATACATCTAGAAGAATTTTTCAAGCCAAAGAGTAAATCAAAAACCAAAACTAAGCCAAAGTCAGATCTAAATGAGTTAAAGTCTGAACTGGACAAACTAAGATCTGAAATAAATATTCTAAGATCCGATCTAAGGTCTGAAATAAATAATCTAAAATCCGATCGAAAGAATCTAAGGCCTGTTGACTTAAGTGTCATCAAAATGTCTCAAAAGAATGGAAGACCCCTGGTGGAAAGATTGAAGAATCTGTCCATCCTCCCTGCGAATCTATCCAACTTCCAAATAATGTCCAAGGTGAAAGCTCCAAAGCATCTCCATTAAAAATATTTCTAAAAGAACTTATGGTGATTCTATAAAAGTAGAGCACATAGGACACCTAGTGGAGCAATAAAACTTTGCAAACATATCTTTACATGCTCTTGGGCAGCAAACGGATCGCATCGAAAATATTCTCCTGGAAGGCTCCAATCAAGCAAGACTGAGGTAAAAGTATATTATCCATATTCTCAATCTGAATCAACTAGTTCTCAGTCTATTATTCCTTTGTTTACCCCACAGTTAATAAGTCCTAATATAAAATTTGGGAAACAAAAGGCAATAGGATCATCTGTATCTACAGAATTGGTTAGTGAGTTAGCCAATAAATTAAGTAACTTAAAGGTAAACAAAAATATTAATCAAATCTCTGATGGTGAAAATAATGACATGATCAATAAGATCTTTAAACCTATTACTTATACTGATAGGACAAGGAATTACTATCCTAGACCAACTTATGCTGATCTACAACTTGAAGAAAGACCTCAAATTAGTAATATGGCATATTTCAATGGCAAAGAAATTGTGGAACGGAATATAGATGGATACATAGAATATCAAATATTTACTCTTTGCCATCAAATGATCATGTATGCTAATGCTTGCATAGCTAATGGAAATTCAGAAAGAGAAGCAGCCTCAATGATTGTTGTTGGATTCCCGGGTCAATTGAGAGGCTGGTGGATATTGATGCAGTGAAGATAGACGAAAATGGCAATCCCATAGTTCGGGTAAATGTGCATGGAAACCCTGTCGGTAACATCTCGGATTCCCTGACTACTCTAATATACAATATCGTCTACCATTTTGCTGGAAATTATCAAGATATTTATGAGCAAAATAGAGAACAATTGATAAACCTAAGATGCAAGACTATGCCTAATTTTAGGTGGTATAAAGATACTTTCTTATCAAAATTATATACTTTGCTTGATCCTAATCAAGATTTTTGGAAAGAAAAATATATATCTGGACTATCTCCTTTATTTGCTGAAAAGGTTAGAAACCCTTTAAGAAAAGAAGGAGAGTAATGTGACGATGGCCCGATCTTCCGAAAGGTACTGATAAGTCGATTGTGGAGACCTTGACGTTGATGATCCAAAGGCTCCGACTAAAACAGATCGAACCCCTCGCAATAACTACACCACTTCTCCATTGGATATCAACCGTGCCGAACACGGTTGACCTCGCCAAGATGGCTATCTCCTGCAAGCGAATCGAGAACACAAGCAAGAGAGTTCAAGATGCAATCTGAAATTATATTGCGAATAAAGATTAAGTTCATAAGTTGGGGGTTCCTGAACCTAACATGCGGTGAAACTGCTAAGCAGAATAATCTCTTAAGAAAAACCTGCCGAAAACTAAAGGGGTGCGACCTCCTTAAATAGGGAAGGGGGAAGCCGCACTTATCTAATGAAAAGGGTGTGGTACAATTTATGGTTACTGTTTATGAGAACAGTACACGCATAAATAATACCGGCCCAAATAGCCTAAGTGGTGAGACCAGATTCATCTGAAAGTAGACTCCAAGAGCTTTCCAACGAGTACTCACGGGCCCCGATAAGTGATACGGGGTCGCTCGATCCTCTCGATGTAGGATGGATACTCACAAGACGCTTGATGAATCATAATGATCCTCCTATGCTAATACAAGGGACGAACACTCCTTAATCCGCCAAAACACACTTGTGTTTATTTCGCCAACCACCAAGCGAAGATCTATCGTGCACCCAACTCCCAGCGGAAAGGCTAAACGACCTTGATTGAAAAGAACACTCCGAATTCCCTATGGAACTTCGGCAGCAATGCTAAACTCGAACATACTAGATTGATTTTTCTCAAACGTGGTCTGTCCCAAACAAAGGGGATACAAGGGGGCTTTATAGTATTTCCCCGAACTCACGCAAGGAAATTCTTGGCCGAATCAATCTCTTATTCGGTCAAGGCTTCCTAATTCAATTCCTAAAATTTAGCAATCAGTTTCGTTTAATTTTGGGCTAAGCCCCTATCCTATTACAAGACCGAGATTGAGATGGACTCGGTCACCCTTTGGGCACGCAGGCCACATCTTGTGCACGCCATGAGATCTATGATCACGTGGCCTTCCGTTGATTTGATGGTTATTCGGTTGAGAAATTGTTGGACACATATATCATAGCTCCTTGCCCGCATGGACTCTCCTTCTCATGACTCGTGGCAGGTTGGTACTTCTCCACTTGATCTTCTATTGCTTCAAATCTGAGAAGACATAACATATGTACATTAGGTAGTATGTTATTCTCATCTAACGTAATAGAAGAATCTCTAAGAAACAAAAGCACCTACTGTTGAAGTAGCTTAGCTCTTGCTCTTATCATAGGACCTTCCGAAGCCTTATCAATAGCTTTGACATGCACATTTAGAGTGGACGATGAATGTGTAGTAGAGATGTCCTCATCAATAAGCCTTCTAGATCAAAAGTTATGGCCGTTTGAAGTAGACGCTGTTACAAAGGCCGAATCTGAGTCGAACTCGCGAACAGGACTTGGATTGCGCTTGACGGTTCCACTTCTACACTTGAGCTCGCGTGGTTCTTCGTCATGGTTCCTAAGGACAATTAAATTATCACAAGAATTAAGTAGTATGCCATTCTTTGAAACATTTGTATGCAAACTTACGAACGCATTCACCTGATGGCTAAGTTGACGTGCTCGCGCTCGAGATATCATAGTTTCAGTTTGTTGAGTTTGTTGTGGAGTTGGCACAGTTGTATCTATGGAAAGGATGTCCTCATCAGAGAGGGTAGTATAAATTATCAATATCTAGACATAGGCAAAATCACCCAAAAGATACAGTTGGTAAGTGCTGAACTTTGTAATAACCTTAAAATTAAGGACCAACTTAAGAAACAGAAGGTCATTAGGAAAAAAGAATTGGGAGATTTTTGCTATAAATTTGGATTTCAGGATCAACATGAAAGAAAAAATAGGATAAAGTACGATTTAGAAAAAATCATGTTGATGACAAGAAAGAAGCATACTATATTAAGAGGAAGCGTCATAGAAAACCTCTTAAAAAAGATACTAAACCAAAGGAAATTGTATGCTATAGATGTGGGTTAAAAGATCATATAGCAAGTAATTGCTTTAAATCCAAAATCAAAAATGAATAGGAGTTATCCTAAATCATATTGACAATGAATCTAGCTCTGAAAATGAAGAAAAGTCAGAAGTTAATCATGTGAGAATAGTGAATGTTCTTGTTGTGAGCAAGATGTCTCTGAGGATACCTCTGATGAAAATATCCTAGTCCTCATAGACTTAGAATAATTTATATTAGACACATTTGATATGGTGCAAAATCCAAGAGAAAAAGAAGTTATCTTAGAAAGATTCTTATCAAGAATAAAAACTAACAAAGACAAGTTAGTAAAAAATATCCAACATAAGAAGTATTTCTCTATTGATGAAGTATTCAAAGAGTAGAGAATCATAGAAAGGCAAAGAAACAGTTGGATCTAAATGACATGCTTCAAGAACAAAATTATATAAAAGAAGTGCTACGTGATCTTAAAAGAAGGGTTCAAATTTTAGAAATCCCCAGAAAAGAAGAAATTAAAAGTGAGTATGAAACTCAGAGTGAATATGAAGAAGCAATTCTACAAAACAATCAAGAAGTAGTGAGCTCTATAGAAACATATTTTAAACAAAAATGGTATGTAGAAATCTCATATAAATTTGTTGAAGTTTGATTGACTCAGGAGCTTATATGAATTGTATTAGAGAAGGAATTATTCCTTTCAAATATTTTGAAAAATCTACTCATAGAATTCATAGTGCTGATGGTAACCTTCTTAAAGTTAATTACAAAATCCCTGAGGTTCACATTTGCATTTCTGGTGTTTATATTAAGACTTCCTTTCTGCTTGTTAAAATTCTAAACAAGGAGTCATTCTAGGAACACCATTTTTATCATTGATACATCCTTTTCTTGTAACAAATGATAGTATTAAATTTAAAATCATGGACAAAGAGTTAGAGTTAAAATTTTGTTCCGCACCCGAAGAAACACTATTAAGTCAATTTGTAAAAATTTCTTCGAGAAAACAAAATATTATCAATGATATATCTATTGATCAAACCTTAACTAACATTCCAAGTGTTAGTAACGTAAATTTATTGCAGTTGAAGAAGACTCGCACTTTTCCTATATTTTGGCCTCAAAAAGAGAAGGGAACTATTTGCAAAGAGGTGTTCATTGAAAAGAAGTCATCAAAGAATTATTATAAGCAAGTTATACGTCTTCATGATCATTCTATGAGTCTACTATATAGTAATAAGAGTCAAAAACAAAAATTTAGACAGCCATATGTCTCTCATGTTAACTTTCATGATATGTCAAAACCTAGTAGGTTTTGTCTCCATAGAGTAGGTTATAAAAATTTATTTGGGAATGATCAAGAACACTCTTGTAACCAGCAACTTGACAATATGATGATTCATATCATTACAATAGTTGGTTGTTGCCCAAACATCATTATCAAATAGTCATGGCTCACAATATATCTATGAAGGCATCATCTAAAGGAGTGAGATGCAGCTCAAACAAAGGATATAATTGGTCATACTATGTAATATCATGTTACATTCTTATCAATGTAATATCATGTTACATTCTTACTAAATTATTGATTGAAAGAAACATGATCCATCATAATAAAGGTACAAGAAAGGTAACGTGTGGAAAAATATTTCATGAATACAAACTAATCCAGTTAGTTACCTCTTTGTCACATTACAGGAGAATAATGTCTCAACAAAGATATGAATGGTTCACACAGATGAGCTCGTGGAAACCACCCCAACTGCGGGAGGGGAATTCCGAGCGTTTCAATCATAATTTTCCATCAACAGAATTGCAACAAGGGTTCCATCATGATTTTTCTCGATATGGTATATTTTATGTCATCTCGTAGTGAGGTTTTATCTTATCTACAAGACTTTTTCCACCATGATTCGCACTCAGTTTGACTCTCCTATTCGTGTTTTTCGCGCCGATTCTGCTGGAGAGTACTTGTCGAGAGCTCTTCGTGGCTTTCTTGCTGAGCAGTGCACTCTCACTCAGTTTTCTTATCCAGGTGCTCATGCTCAGAATGGTGTGGCTGAACGCAAGCATCGTCATCTTCTTGAGACAGCTCGTGCTCTCATGATTGTTTCTGCTGTTCCAACACATTTCTGGGCTGAGGCTGTTTCTACTGCCACTTTCTTGATCAACATTCAGCCCTCCTCTGCTCTTCAGGGGGGATCCCAGTTGAACGTCTTTGTGGTCAGACTCCTGATTATTCCAGTCTTCACCTCTTTGGGTGTGTGTGCTATGTTCTTCTTGCACCTCGTGAGCGCACCAAACTGACTGCTCAGTCAATTGAGTGCGTTCACAGGCTACAGATCACGGAGCACAAGGGATATCGTTGTTGGGATCCTATTGGCCGACGGATGCGGATTTCTCGGGATGTTACTTTTGATGAGTCTTGACCTTTCTATCCTCGCCCGTCTCCTTCCTCCACTTCAGCATCTGTTGTTGAGCCGCTTTCATTTCTGACTTTTCCTTCTAGTCCTATAGTCACCACTCCACCGCAGCCTTTGGTCTCTCCGGTGCCTCCTTCTCAGTCAGCACCTTCTTCACCACCGGCATCCTCTCCCGAGGTTGCTCCTGATCTTGTTCCTTCTTATCCTTTCTACTATACTCGTCGCCCGCGAGTTGAGGACCCTTCTGATATGCCCTCCCCTTCTAATGGGTCATCCCCTTCGGCCACTCCTCATTATGCTCTTCGTGATCGCCAATTGATTCGGTCTCCTGAGCGTTTTGGTTTTGCTGCCGCTGCTCTTGCCGAACCGACTTCTTATCGTGATGCTGTCGCTCATCAGGAATGGCAGCATGCGATGGCGGAGATCGCTGCCCTTGAGCGTACTGGCACGTGGGATCTTGTTCCTCTACCTGCGCGTGTTACTCGTATCACGTGCAAGTGGGTCTATAAGGTTAAGACTCGCTCTGATGGTTCTCTTGAGCGTTACAAGGCTCGTCTTGTCGCGCGTGGTTTTCAGCAGGAGCATGGTCGTGACTATGATGAGACTTTTGCTCCTGTCGCTCACATAACCACCGTTCGCACTCTTCTTGCTGTGGCCTCTGTTCGACAGTGGTCTATCTCTCAGTGGACGTCAAGAATGCCTTTCTCAATGACGGCGTGAGGAGGTCTATATGCTGCCACCCCCTAGGTATTTTGTTCCTAAGGGTATGGTTTATCGTCTTCGCCGATCTCTCTATGGCCACAAGCAAGCTCCTCGTGCCTGGTTTGATCGTTTCTCCTCAGTTGTCACTGCAGCTAGTTTCTCGGCCAGTGCTCACGATACTGCTCTTTTTATCCACACTTCACCTCGTGGTCGGACATTTGTCCTTTGGTATGTTGATGATATGATCATTACTGGAGATGATTCTCAGTATATCACTTTTGTCAAGGAGCGTCTTCATGAGCAATTTCTTATGTCTGATCTAGGTCCTCTTCGCTACTTTCTTGGGATTGAAGTTATTTCTACTCTTGAGGGATTCTATCTGTCCCAAGAAAAGTATATCCAGGATCTTCTTTATCGTGCCTCTCTTCTCGATCGGCAAGACACCGAGACTCCCATGGAGCTTAATGTTCATCTTCGTCTTTCGATGGTGAGCCTCTTGTCGATTCTACTCGATATCGTCACCTTGTTGGGAGCCTCGTTTATCTTGGTGTCACTCGTCCCGACAATTGCACTGCATATCTTGAGTCAGTTTGTTTCTGCTCCCACTCAGCTCCATTATAGTCATCTTCTTCGTGTTCTACGATATCTTCGTGGAATTATCTCTCGTCATCTCTTTTTCCCTCAATCCAGCTCTTTACAGCTCCAGGCATATTCTAATGCCACTTGGGCTAGTGATCCCTCTGATCGCCGGTCTCTCTCTGCTTATTGTGTTTTTCTTGATGGTTCTCTCATTGCTTGGAAGACTAAGAAGGCATGCAGCTGCGTTCGAGTGCTAAGGCGAGTTGAGAGCTATGGCTTTGTTGATCATGGAGGTTACTTGTTACGATGGTTACTTGAGGATTTTGGTGTTTCGTTCTGCACCGACTCCTCTATTATCTGACAGTACATATGCTATTAGTATTGCTAAAGATCCAGTGAAGCATGAGCTTACAAAGCATATTGGTGTTGATGCTTCCTACATGCGGACACAGGTGCAGGACTAGATTGTTGCTCTTCAGTATGTGCCTTCCGAGTTTCAGTTGGCAGACATTTCACAAAGGGCCCAGCACAGTTTTCACCTTTCCAAACTTCATGTTGTTGATCCACCATAAGTTTGAGGGGTGTGTTAGATGTGTATTACATAGTTGTGTATTTACCACATTGTATGAGGGATTTCCTGCATATAACCAGACCTGTACATGTATATATATTGGCCCTTTGGCCACATGAGGAATACAAGCGTTATTCCAACAATAATATGAATAAAGAGTTCCCCGAGCAAGTCACATACTTATTGATCAGTATAAAAGACATTTATTCAAGAGACAAATAATACACTATTCAAAAAATAAAAACATAAACGTGATACAATCATCTCTATAATTACCTCCAAACCATATCACTAACATATACATGTGTAGAAAAGCCCATTTTGTTTTATTATTCCTTGCCTATTTGTTCAATTATTAATTGATATATACTTGAATTATGGGAAGAATTTACGTTGCAAAGCCTCTTGTGTAGCAAAACCTAATCTAGTCTATACTGTTCCTTGTTTAATTAGTTAACAGTATTTATTATTCCACCAGATACAATGACTTATCACAGCAAGACCATTTGGTCTGAAAAAGAAATGAAATTCACACTTCACTATGAATTGTTATATTTCTCACCTTTCTCGTCAGCTCATGCTTTTAGGTAAACTAGTAAGTGCATGCAATTCAATATAGTACGGAGCCTAGATGTTCTGTGTTCAAGACCTGGCTAATTGATGCGGATACGCACATGCTTAGCACTTTTCAGGCGAATGCATTATTTCATTGGAAAGAAGTATTGAGCCGCATTAAATATTGTTAGGTGAATTTGTTTCTTAAAGAGTTTGTTTTAATTGATGATGAACTTGGAATACTACCTCATGCTATTATTTTATATATTCTTAGGTATGATTCATGTGAAGACTTGGGAGAGCAAAAGGGAGGAGCACAAGGACTTAAACTACAAGTTTTGGATAAGATTTTCAAGCCAAATTCGGACCTCCCACGTGCTCAGTCCAATTCAAACTCGGATTCAACTCAGGATTCAATTCGGATTCGGTTCGGGACAGCCTGATAGATAGTTACTAAATAGTCCATAACTTTCACAAACGGAGTCTGATTCAGGTGTTCTTGTACTCGTTGGAAAGATAATTTCAAGGGCTACGCAATGGATCCTGCCCCACCATCAAATTCGTCACGGATTAAAAGTTATGACCGAAACTTGGAGACGGTTCAATTTTAGGTTTTTCCTTTTGTGTGAGTTTGTTTCCAAATACATGTAGGGACGAGTTGGAGTTGGTTTAGGAGAGGAAACTATATATTGAGGGTTAGACCCCCATTGTAAGGAGACCACGTTTGAGAATAATGAATCTACTAAAGTTTGTTCGAGTTTAGCATTGCTACCGAAGTTCCATGGGGAATTAGGAGTGATTTTCTTCAATCAAGATCGTTCAACCTTTCCATTACGAATTGGGAGCTCGATGGAACTTCATCGGTGATCCTGAAGTTCAGTACGTGTGGTTGGACGAATTATAGAGTATCTTGATCCTACGTCGAGAAGATCGGGCGACCCCGTATCATCTTGGTATCAGAGCGCGGTTTACTCGATAGGATTATTTACCCTTACTTTTAGATTGATTTATTTATGTTCCTATAGTCCATTAAAACCGAAAATTACCACAAAAAAATTCAAACCCTAGTTTTTGCATCTGTTAATTTTGTGAGTTTTGTTAGGTTTTGATCCATTAGAATTTTGTTTAGGTGCTGATCGTTCGTGTTTACTTAATCTTTGTGTCCAATCCAAAATCCAAAAAAAATATTGCTGCTATTTTTTTTCATCAATTGATACTAGCTGTTGAATATTGCATCTAGGGCTGCTCTTGAGTATTTTACACTTTGCTAAATATTTGTGACCCGCAAAAAAAATCAAAGGAACAATTAAAGCTAGTTCGGCCTTTACAAAAAAAGGACAACTGAAAAAAAAGAAGAAAAGAGAAAAAAAATATGGCCGAATTTGGGTGAGATCCTTGTCCATAAATTCAGATTGGGTGATTTAATTTCTTGAGCAATCTCCTGCCCTTACATTGATATCATTGCAATTGGCTAGCATCTCTCCTAGTACTTGGTGCAAAACGAGCTATCTAATCTTTAATTTCAGATTGCCTCTAGTTAGCTCATTCCTTTGTTTGCATCAAGTCACATTGATCTTTGCGTGTGCGTTCATATACTTCACTTAAACCTTTGGATCAGCACTTAGGCAAAGTATTCTAGCTTCAATTATACTTAACTTTACAACATCAAGAATTTCAGATTTTAGGATATACACTTCCATACCAAGCTCCACCTTATAACCGTTGTTGTGTAAGTAGTGAACACTCTTGAATTCGCTTAATCATCACGTTGATGTTATCACTTCTACCAGGTGTAAGTTTTTATTGACCTTAATTCACTTCGGAAGGGTAAGAACTTTACTTAGGAGAGAAAATACTGAGATTGACTGATTTCCATAAAGCATTATTCTACATAGCTACTTGTTTCTTGCATAGCTAACCATGTTAGGTGGAGGAGAACACCGTGATGAGAGTGGTGAGACAAATGAAACTCAAGCATTCGTTAAGCAATATCAATTTGGGGCATTCCGTGAATACTTTCAACGTGAGCTACGCCAAGTGATCGATCAACTCTATGAAAAGCATGATGCTTTTAGTGATCAAATTGTACGGAAGATGCAAACATGGAGATACAAGCTGATGAAAATATGCGCCAATTGCGGGAAGACATTGGAGCCCTCGCTAGGCTCATACAAGCTCACAATGGTGGCGATGAAGCAAGTGTTCAAGGAGGAGACGCTACTGCACATATACCTCCTGAACCGCAACATCGAGTGGCTGCCAACGTGGTGCGTCCACCACATATTGGAGGACGAGGAGGAGGAGGCCATGGAGGGCGTGGCCAAGGCCTAAGTGGTGGCCGTGGTAGTGCTGCACATGCGATGGAATGGGATGGTGATTTTGCTTTGCATTACAATGACCACTATCGTCGTCCACGCAATGGAGATGATGGATTGGGCAAGCTCAAGTTTTCCATACCCAAGTTTGTAGGTGGAACTGATCCCGAGGAGTATCTCACTTGGGAATTGAAGGTTGACAAAATATTCCGTATGCATCACTATACGGATGAGAGAAAGATACAGTTGGCATCACTTGAGTTTGAAGGCTATGCTTTGGATTGGTGGGAACAAGTCATTACTCAAAGAGCTGAGAATGGAGAAGACCCTGTGGCATCATGGCAAGAGATCAAGCGAGAAATGAGAGTCTGTTTTGTTCCTCGTCATTACAAGCGTGATCTATTTGATAAATTGCAGAATATGAAGCTGGAGAAGAGATTTTTGGAGAAGCAGACAACACAGTTCTATCCAAGTCCATCCTTCAGTTCTTGTGCCGCTGCTGGTGTGTCATGTGAGAAGATGTCCGAGCATGGAACTTTCCCTTTGGTCAAGGAGACATGTAGTGCCCCATTGCTACAAACAACACTTGAGATGTATCGAAACCCAAATTGAGTGAGAGTGATAAAAACAGTGAGTTGTGTGATTCCACCAAACATGAGGTTGAGAGCATCCAAATTGAGAGTGAGAGAAATACACAAAAAGAAAAGAGGGAAAGAGATGATAGGAAAAGTGATATTACTTTTTATACTAACAACTTACTCTCTACTTCTAGCAGCTTCTCATGTTTGCAGGTTGATATTAAAGCTAAGGAGTCGAATGTTCCACAACCGATACCATTGGAAGTCAAAGATGAGACTAACCACAGTTGAAGATGAAGTACTTGCTGCCCCGTTGTTCCATTATGATGATTTAATACCTACAACACCGACATCAACTGAGGAGAACAATAAAGGTAACAATGTTGGTGCTGAAATTAATTGTGAAACGGTGAGTACTTGTGAGAACTCATATATACGAATGAAAATTCCATGTTCTGAAATTTCTTTGCTCAATTTACATAATGTGGAATTAATTACTCATAAGGAAGTTCTTACGAGAATATCTCCTGATGATTCTTTATATTATATCATGTTTGATGATCCTAAAGAACTATCTAGTGTGATTGAGAATGTTGTTGAAATTTCGTGTTTAAAATCACTAGTTAGTACCTATGCATATACATATAAGTTCAATTTGATTGAAAATTATGGTATCGATGATAAGTTTTATGTTTACCGAATATGCATTACATGTGATAAGTTTGCTGAATGGAAATTGCATATTTTGGATAAACAATCTTCTGTGCCATATCATGATCACAATAAGATGAGTTTCAACAATAGTGCTGCAAGTTTCAAAAGAGTTCTTAAGCCTACTTATTCATCCCTTAATGTACAATCATGTACAAATAAGGCCATAACTTTCACAAACGGAGTCTGATTCAGGTGTTCTTGTACTCGTTGGAAAGATAATTTCAAGGGCTACGCAATGGATCCAGTCCCTCCATCAAATTCGTCACGGATTAAATGTAATATCCCGGAAAAGTTGTATTAAATAATTAATTGAATCGGAGAGAGGGACCTTAAGGAAAAGTGTAAATATCAAATCTTTGAGGGGTTTTCTGAACTTTTAAGACAACCTGGGCCTAGGCCTTGGCCCAAGAGGGAGTTCATGGCCCAAGAGGGGGAGGCCACCTCTTAACCTAGCCCCACCCCTCCTGCGCCTCCCACCACCTAGCAGCTGCCACCCTGCCGTGGCAGCCGTTTCGCTCTGCCGTCTCACCGCGCCTGCCGTGGCAGCCGTTTCGCCCGCCGCCCCTGCCGTGGCAGCCGCCTCGCTCGCCATCCCGCCGCGCCTGCCGTGGCGCCCGTCTCGCCGCCATCCCGCCGCCTGCTGTGGCAGCCGCCGCCTGCGTCTCCGTCGCCGCCGCCGTCCTCTTGCGCCTTGTCGCCGCCGATTGTGCTGCGCGCTTTGCCCGACGTCTCCTCCTTCCCGGTTCACCGACGCGTGCCGTCCGTCGCCGCACTGCGTAGATCCGGGGAAGGAGAGGAGGATTTCGGAGGAGATCACGGGCGTGTTTATCGAGTTCGTCGTGTTCTTCGTCATGTCATCAAGGGTAATCCTGTTAGCCTCCTAGATGAGTTTTAATCGAGTTAGATTCGTTGGTTTTACGGGCTCTGGGACGAAGTTGTTAGTCGGTAATTTTGGGGTAGATCCGTCGATTCAGGTCTGGACCCCTTCTAGAAAATTGTAGAGGACGTGATTATCTTTCCAGGGAGTACTAGAACACGTTATTCGAATTTGTGTAGCGAAAGTTATGAATTTTCGAGTGCGGCTGTTCAGCAGATCGGGGTAGTTCTGGACAGATTTTAGTAGATCGGTTTGGGCGACGGGAATTATGGCGATTCAGGAGTCCTTCAAATAGGAAAAGTGGTAGATAAGTTTCTTAGATTTCCAGAGAGGTAAAGAAGTCCAATTCCGAGTTTCGGGTGGAAGTTATGATCGTTTTAGTGCGCTGTCCGAGAGAGTCCATCGTGATTATTGATGTTTTAGCAAAGGTTTGGATCGGTAGAAAATGGCGAAATCTGAGAGGCTCCCCAACTAAGTTTATTTAGATAATTTAATTATCTTTCCAGAAAGTCCGAGAACGCTTACTTGGATTTACGTCTTCGGAAGTTATGAATTTTGAAGTCGGTACATCGTGGGTGGGCGAGTTGGCGAGGGAGTTGGGGATTTAATTGAGGTAAATTGTTGGGGTAATTGAGGTTGTTGATATTTTTGTATCTAAATACCCATTACTGTCATGTTAGTAATTATTAATTAATTATTCAGGAGGAGAGCGGATTCCGGGGGTTTCACCTTCTGCTCGTTCTTCGTTTTCTCGCGGTTGAGGCAAGTATAACTTTGATGTGGATAATCTGTGTGGTTTAATGTTGCTGATTGTTTGATGATGATTGAGGAATGAATGTTTACTTGTGAATTCGAGTATGTTATGGAATGATGTTGCTATTTATGTTTATTTACATTATGGCACATATGGAATTAAATTGATGCATGGTATGTTGAATGCCTGTTTATCTTGTTGATACATTCACATGTATGCATCATGTTGAGAATTGTTGAAGTCTTGGTCATGTGGTGATCAAGCGTCAAGGTCCCCATACTTGTGGAGTGTGGGCAATTGGTCCTCGCACGAGGGTACATGCATGGGTGTGCATTGACGGATGCACACCCGCGTCACCGTAAAATGCGAAGAGATGAGAAAAGGAACTTTTGATCATACTGCATAGCATGTAATTCATATGTCATACGTTTAACTTGTCAGTTAATGATCATGCTTGCTTTAATTACTGTTTATACTTGCTGAGTCGTTGGACTCACCCTTGTTGTTGTTTGTTTATTTTAGCTACCAATATGAGATCAGCATACATGGGATCATGAAAGGGCTAGTCCGGTTGCACGTGCACTACTCATTCAAACAGAAATAAAGACATTTATTATGATCATTTTGTTGGTTAGCTTAATTGGTTCTTTTATCTATTGACAGGTTAAATGTAATAATAATTAGAACTATTTGTTATCGCTTCCGTTCATTATTTTGGAGTTAGAACTATTTCTGTTTATCTAGAGTTGCTATTAAGAAATAAATTGATAAGACTTTGTCGAATTTTTATGGAGTAATTATTAGAAGTTTTATATTAGTTAGAAGATGGTAGCATTTCAGGCCATTATTTGGCTGGGGTGTTACTTTTGTTCTGTTTGATTCCGGAGCTACTTTTTCCTTTGCATACGTAGAGTTTGCTAGCCGGGCCAGGCTAAGTTTGCAGTCTATAGCTCAGTTTGTTTTGGTTCATTCACTGGGGAGTTCTTTCTAGTTCCACGATGCATCCGGTTGTGTGATTACTATAGATGGAGAAAACTTTGTTGCTAATCTGCTGGTTATGAGGATGGAGCCGTTCGATGTTATTTTGGGGATGGATTGGTTGCATAGTTACCATGCTGTTATATCTTGTTTCTGGAAGACAGTAACTCTGCAATCGCCGTCAGGCCAAGAGATAGTGTTTCAGGGTAGTGCACCCTCCTGTTCACCCAGTGTTCCCAGTGCGGTAAAGAGTGGATTTCTTTTATCCCTTGTGGAAAAGCCAAATTCCTCTTTGATTGCAGAGCAGATTCCGGTGGTCCGGGAATTCTTGGATGTTTTTCGGCAGAATTGCCGGATGCCTCCTCGCGTCCGGTGGAGTTCGGTGATTTGGTGCCGGAGCACGACTGTTTCTATAACTCCGCACCGATTGGCTCGACCGTTCCAAGAAGAGCTGAAGAAGCAATTGGATGATCTGAAAGCAAAGGATCTTATTCGCCCGAGCGTGTCTCAGTGGGGAGCACCAGTGCTTTTTGTCAAGAAGAAAGATGGGAGTTGGCGCATGTGTATTGATTACCGTGCTCTCAATCAGCTAACCATCAAGAATAAGTATCCTTTACCCCGTATTGAGGATTTATTTGATCAGTTGAGTGGAGCTAAGGTGTTTTCAAAGATTGATCTCCAGTCGGGATACAATCAAATTCCTGTCCGAGAGGAGGACATTGAGAAAACGGCGTTCTCCAGGAGGTATGGGCATTTTGAATTTAAAGTTATGTCTTTTGGACTAACAAATGCCCCGCCGCTTTCATGGAGACAATGAACAGGATGTTGCATGAATATTTGGACGACTTTGTGGTCGTATTCATTGATGATATCTTGATTTATTCAAAGAGTGAGGCAGATCATGAACGGCATCTGAGGCAAGTGTTGGCAACACTAAGAGAGCATAAGTTCTATGCGAAGCTCAAGAAGTGTGAGTTCTGGGTGACTCAAGTGGGGTTCTTGGGTCACATCATCAGTGATAAGGGAGTATCAGTTGATCCAAGTAAAGTTTCTTCGGTGGTGGATTGGGAGAGGCCGACCAATGTCAAGGAGGTGAGGAGCTTCCTCGGGTTGGCGGGTTATTATCGGCGCTTTGTGCAAGATTTCTCCATCATCGCCAAGCCCTTGTCGAGGCTTACTCAGAAGGACATGAGGTTTCAGTGGGATGATGATTGTGAGCGCAGTTTTCAGATTTTGAAGGAAAAGCTTGTGACCGCTCCTGTTCTCTCCGTTCCGGAGCCAGGGAAGCGATTCACGGTTTTCTCTGATGCATCACGGTTTTCCTGGTTATGCAAGATGGTAAGGTTTTAGCTTACGCATCGAGGCAACTGAAGAAGCATGAGCAGAATTACCCTACCCATGATCTAGAGCTGGCTGCGGTTGTATTTGCATTGAAGCTTTGGAGGCACTACTTGTATGGCGAGACTTGTGATGTGTTTACCGATCACAAGAGTCTCAAGTACATCTTTACCGAGAAGGATCTGAATTTGAGGCAGCGCAGGTGGTTAGAGTTGATCAAGGACTATGATCTAACCATTCAGTATCATCCGGGCAAGGCCAATGTGGTGGCCGATGCTCTGAGTCGCAAGGCGACGCCTGCTACCTTGGATTGTTTGATTACTGATTTTGATCGCATGGGGATATCTTACTGCTATGCGGGTACGGCCCGAGTGGAGACCCAGTTGATCCTAGAGTCAGCTATACCGAGCGAAAAGGGAGGCTGTGAGACCGATCACCGCTTGAGAGGGTTATGAAATGGTTGGAGATGGGAAAAGAAGAGGATTTCAGCTTGGATGTGTCAGGAGCATTGCGCTTTAAAGGGTGTTTATGCATGCCGCAGAAAGCGGAGGTTTAGGATGATATTTTGAGAGAAACTCATCGCACCCTGTATACAGTTCATCCGGGAGAGACCAAGATGTATCGTGATTTGAAACAGAATTTCTGGTGGAAAATGATGAAGGTGGATATAGCCAACTATGTGGCCTCGTGTGGTATCTGTCAGCAAGTGAAGGCTGAACATAAAAGACCAGCAGGGTTATTGCAGCCATTAGAGGTTCCTCAATGGCCATGGGATAATATTTCTATGGATTTTGTGGTCGCGTTGCCTCGGTCGCCGAGAGGAAGGACCTTGATTTGGGTTGTTGTGGATCGATTCAAGAAGTCGGCACACTTCATTCCTATCCGCACAACTAACTCAACGAGTGATCTGGCTCCTATTTATGTGCGGGAGATTGTGAGGCTTCATGGTGTGCCTAAGACCATAATGCATAACCTTTTGGTGAATAAGCAGCTACATCCTCCCCTTGAACATAAGCAGTCCCAATAGCCATCAGAGTTTCATTTTTCTTGGTGGTTGTGTTCTGAAGTGGAAATGCATAACCTTTTGGTGAATAATAAATTAATATAAATAGATATGTACATTTGGTCGTTGAATTTTGAAATCGTACAAATTTTAAGCCGAAACACACAAAGAAAGTAGCCAGACACATTCAACTCGGACTTCGGATTTATCTTATTTTAGTGTCAACTCTTTTCCAAATGCAATGCTATTGCACACGCCTTGCATTTGAGAGGGGGTGTTAAGGATAAGATTAGGAAATAGATAAGGACTCTTATCTATTCGTTATATGACTTGGATTCTATTCCATATATGCCTAATCTCTATATGACATATCCTCTTGTACTCTCCTCTATATATATATGACCTTTGGGTCTCATATCAATACATACCCTCTCCCTCTCTCTTTTCCGTGGCTACCACTCTTTTCTCCCCGAGCATCTCCATCCGTTTCACATCAGTGTCTCACTCCCCACCTCTCCCTCCGGTTCTACGCCTCTCCCCTCGCCTTGCGTCTCTCCCTCGAGATCGAGCTAGCCGAGGTCGAGATGCCGGGAGTTCATGGCGTGCCACGCCGAGTTCGGGCCCTCCCAGCCCTTTGCCGGAGCCGCAGTGGCTGTAGACAAGCAGCAGCTGGAAGAAGCTCGAGCTGCGCGGCGGGTCCTTGAGGTCGTCGCCGGTGAGCAATGCGTGAGCCGGCCGTGAGGAGAGGCCGACAAGCCGTGGCGCCCGGGAAGAAGCCCAAGGTGGGCTGGCGGAGATGCGTGAGGCAGCGCCAAAGGCGGCGGCGGGTTGGGGCAAGAGGCGGCGGGTTCGAGCAAGAGGGGAGCAGCGGTAGGGCTGCTCGCGGGATCCGGTGGCGGTGGCCATTTCCGGCGGCGGGAGGCGGATCCGATCTTGCCGACAGTGGAGACAGCCAGATCCGACCCGGGGGTCGCCGGATCCGACGGTGGAGAGGCCGGAGTCGGCCCGTTCCGTGCGGTGCTTGGCAACACTGGCGACCACGACGACGACCTGCTTCCGGTCCGAGACCCGAGGCGGCGGCTTGAGACAATGGCGTGCGGCGGGCGATGATGGCGGCCACGCAGCGGTACCGGTGAGAGGCCGGAGGCCGGCCGGCCGGCGGCGGCGGTTCTCGGTGTGCTCGGGGCGGGCGGACGGCGCCAAGCGGAGCGGTGGCGCCGAGACCGACGGCGGTGAGCCGGAGATGAGGAGGCGGCGGCGGCGCAGCCCAACAAGATGGCGCCCCCAGGAGAGATCGATTCTCCCGGGGGCGGCGACAATGAAGATCAAGCGAGCCTAGGTATGTAACTTAGGCTCTGATACCATGTTATGAATATTGTATGTATTGATATGAGACCCAAAGGGTCATATATATATAGAAGAGTACAAGAGGATATGCCATATAGAGATAAGGCATATATGGAATAGAATCCAAGTCATATAAGGAAATAGATAAGATTCCTTATCTATTTCCTAATCTTATCCTTAACAATAAGTACTCAGGAGCTACATAGCCCAAAGTTCGGAAAGCTTGATTCCGTTTTTGTGATTCCCACCGATCATGCAAGGCGAAATCTGCTATCTACACAATAACAAAGGATCAATGAACTAACATTTTTTTCTTTCAGTGATATGAGTTATGGTCAATAGTAATATTTTAATTGACCAAAAGTGAAATAAGCAGCAGGCGTACCTTAGCATTGAAGTCTCAATCTAAAAGTATGTTAGACAACTTCAGATCCCTATGGATAACCAATGACTTGCAGGCGTACTAATGACTTGAAAAGATAACTAACACCATGTTGTGTACACAAGGGTACTATCCAGACAAAGAAAGAAGATTGTTTTATTTTGAAGCACTACATAACTAAACTGGACATATCACCTTATAGGTTTTGTCCCCAAAGAAATTGATCTCTTGGAATTCATCAAGATATCTCAAGCGATGAGGTCTTGTCCCACCCTTGGGAATACCGAATTTTCGTGTGACGCGTAATAAGTAGCATGAACATAATATTTCCAAGAAATATGTACAAGTCTGAAATCGTTCTCGCTTTTAGAAGATAATTTGTACCTTATCATACTTTTCAAACTCATCACGTTCTTCTTGACTACGGTTTATCCCTATAGGCGACACATTAAGCATTCCACTTTGGAATTATATGAATGTACCCCTGAGCAAACAATTACTTGGTCAGTACAGAGGTAGTGCCAATGGGAATTCTTGGACAGGGTTCTTTACCGACCTTTTGATAGAGATATCTAGGTCAGCAATGTAATGAAGTTAATAATTTCCTGAAAAGAACACATATCATCATTAGAAATGCCTCAAAATTTTATCAGTAAAAATAGTACAAGAATGTAACCACAGATAGGCTCATCTTAAGTTTATCATCTCCAAGAAACGATTTCAAACTCTGCAGTGTGCAAAACATCAGGTTCTAGTATGTACAAAGTGTATACAAAAGCTTCAAGCTTGTTATTCTAATAGGCAACCAGGAACACAGAAGGATTAGAATTTGCTTCGTCTGACCAATGTTAGCTCGTTTAGACACTCAACAAATGAAAAGATGGATCTTTACTAATATTTCCCAGAAACTTGATAATCCCCAAATGATCCTGATAATATCCTAATTTCAAACACTATCGAATGCAGACATGTTAAAACAATATTCATAGGAGGCCTAGAGACTTACTTGAGTTCCAATGAGCTTGCCAATCCTGTGTGCAACCAGGCCATTTTCAAAGAAGACATA
The DNA here is from genome assembly GCA_036346245.1 of Bonia amplexicaulis. Lineage (NCBI taxonomy): Eukaryota > Viridiplantae > Streptophyta > Magnoliopsida > Poales > Poaceae > Bonia > Bonia amplexicaulis. Next base: position 186,347 of record JAYGGG010000463.1, on the reverse strand, counting down.
ACCATAATCAGTGATAACTGAGAAAGAAATATCAAACCAGTTACTTACAGGGTTCATAACGAAGGCAACTCTCATATGTGCAGAACTGCAGAACTGAGCATATAGGTTCCGAGACTGATTGGCCCATTGCTCAAAATCTTGACCAAATCGGATCCCCACCACACCCACAAATACATGCTACTCTCAAATAACCAGAAAACCAAAACCAGTTTGTGATTTCCCTCGCGAAGAAGTCAAGAGAACAACAAGAAGTCAAGAAGATATGCCACTCACCTCGCGCAGCTGCTTCATGAACTCAAGTATCTCCCACGTCACCGCCTACTCAAGGGAAGAGAAGTGGAGAAATTTCATTATTCACACAACCGCGACCGCGACCTTTGAGGTGCGGTGAGGGTGCCATCGGCGTCGAAGAGTACGGGACCCCGGCATTCGTCCTTCTGCCGCCATCGCCAACCCGCCTCCTCCCGCTATAGAAGAACTGTTTAAAGTTAGGGAGGAGGCGGAGGAGCGAATCTGGAGGAGCGGGAGGAGGCAGGCGGAGGTGTCGGCGCGGGTGGGAGGAGTTGGCGGCGGCATGGGTGGGAGGGGAGGAGGCGTCGGCGTGGGGTAGGAGGGAGGTGTCGTTGCGGGGGGGAGAAGGCATCGGTGCGGGAGTGGAGGAGGCGGCGGAGGAGGAGGAGGCGGCGGCAGCGTGGGGTGGGAGGAGGAGGCGAGGGTTTCATGAGGAGCGGGAAAGGCGGTGGTAGTTCTACGGTGGAGGCGAACGCGGAGGAGGTGAGGCGGAGCGCGGAGGAACAGAGGAGTGGGGAGTTATGCGGTTTCTACGGAGGAGCGGGGCTAGACGAAGATTTTGGGTCCACACGTCGGTGCAAGAAAACTGAGAAAAAGAATGTGGAGAACGGACGAACTGTCACCAACTCCAATTTTTAAGTAGTAGAGATAGTAGGTAGAGAACCATGCTTCCTATCTCAATTTGTTATAACATTTACAACAATTAGAGAACTAGAAGCATCTACTTAAATAACTGCAAGTGATGTAATTATGGAACATTTGTTTGGAAATAAAAAAGAAATTACACAGTTCAGCAGAGTAAATGAATTAGGTTAAGTAAGTCAGTTGGGAAATACATGTAAACAAGTATGAAATACCATAGGTTAAGTCGATCGTGTGAGCATCGGGAAAAAGACATCAAGCAAATCAAAATAAGCAGCACGAGAAAGATGTCAAATGAAGACAATTAATAACTTGAGCATAACATTTGAATACCTATGGATGCACCGAAATCGTTGTCGACAAACCATAATCCGGCTGGCCTCGATCCACTAAGAAACAATCCTTCATAACCTCCAACATTGTTGAAAATTGTAATTCTTGGTCGTGCAAGACTAGATATGTCTTCTCGTAATGAGATGTCAATAGGAACCCGATGAAATCTCAAATTTCTGAGTCTTGAATCACTGGCATTTACAAGATCAGCACAACCATGAGGTGACAATGAAGCACCTTTCGTGTTGCTATCCAAACCTTCATAGCAATAAGCATGGTAACACAACAATGTCCCATCGTTCAATAATCCAAAGAGGAATGGCCGATCGAATCGACTGCACCATCTATGCATTGCAAGCTCAAGCGTCCGAATGTTATTCGCTGCTTCTTTCTTTAGGGAACCTTTAATATCATCCTCTTTCTTTCACACTATCCTCGGTAAAACCACGAGCAAATGCATCAACCAAAAGAGTCCCTCCGAAATGAAATTCTCCACAGGAAAACACATCGAAACTAGGCACTTCAAAAATTTCCGTTTACCACTTTCATAATAGATGATGCAATATATGTCGATCGATCATGAGATGAACTATCATTGCCATCAATTGCCTCTGTAATACCAGTCGATAGTCATGCATCACTATGCGTCTTTTTCAACCATGGCTCAGGATCCTTGTCACGATAAAGTGTACATGTAGATATTCGCTCACTTGAGCTTGTGAATATCTTGGGAGCATTGACGAAAGAGTACAAGTAAATGATCCGCATGAGGAAGCAAACAACATGCATTCAATTTTTGAATAGATGGAGATGATAGAAGTCAGCAAACAAAATGTTGAAGTATTTCATTTTTTCGATTAACTACGCATGACAAAGATACAAGTTACTATTGTGCATGTAAGGCCATTTAAACATTGTAGATTAAATTAAATTGTTTGTCCTTGATTTAACAAGTGGAATTCCTCGGGACTTGTGAGTCAAAATTGGGCTATTCTGTTAACTTTGCATATGGCCATTGGATGAGGTTCAGATGGATCAAAAATTTGTGAGGTTTCAAGGAGGTGCTGTAATTCATACATGATCTCTCTATCTATGAACAGGGATCCATGTTACCGCCTGAGATCCACCTAAATCAATTCTTCAAAACCTCACCAAAATTCACAGGTATGCACTGAAATAAGGATTCAAGCTAGATACTTCCCTTCTACAACTATTACAAACATGACATCCATACCTGAGTGCTAGGAAGCATCGATACTCCGCTGAACTGTCGTACTCGTATCTGATACAACGATACGTATCGATATATGGCAATATGGTATCGATGGAGTATCAGTGAATTTCAGTGAAAAAGAAAATTAAAAATACCCCAATACATCTCCGATACGTTTTGGACCAACAGATCCAGCGGGCCCTCTGGCAGTCCCTCACGTGGTCACGCCACATGTAGTTTCGCTTCGCAAGTTCGCATCCCGACTCCCCACAGCAGCCTCCCCGGCGCGTACCGGCACCGCCTGGAGGTCACCCTCGCTGGCCCGATCCACTAGCCTTTGCCTCCGGCACTTTATCTCTCCCTCATTCTCTCCACTCCCTCTCTCAGCCTCCCCTTTCTCTGTCTCTCTCCCTATGAGCCGACGGGCGCCGCCACCCAGATCCGTCACCCCCGACGGCCTCCCTCACCGCCGGTGTTCTCCGACTCCTCTCAGCTCCCTCTACCTACTACCGACATCGGGTAGCCCCGCCGCCGCCTACCACCTCAACGCTGCCGAACCCTAAGGTGCGCCGTCGCGAATCTACCGCCTTACGGTGGTCTTCTCCGATGCCAACGACTTCCCGACCTCCTAGCGCCTTCCTCTACCTTTCCCTACCGACGGCAATGGTACGGGATCAACGAGCTGGTGGGCTGGTGGCATTCGTGCTAGTGGAGTGGCTGATCTGGGCTGTAGGTACGTGCAACTAATTGGTAGTTGATGGCACTTTTTGGATGATTTGGAACACCCGTTTGCTTGTGAAGTGTTACTAGGTATAGTTGAAAGCCTGAAACTGTACCTCTTGCTACTTTAGGAGATGGATCTAGTTGATCTAAACACCAAGCCATTGTGGAACCATGTTGATATTCATTTACTGCTCATTGACTTGTTTGCAGATATCTGATTTGGATAATATAAATATCTGAGACACATGGATTTATTAAGGATGGAATTCTGAAGTGGTGACACAATTCGGATAGATTTAGTTGGAGGCTTTGTCTTGCAAAGGATTACAAAGGAAAGAAGCTTTTTCAGGTAAAGCATCTGATGCCATTTTGCATTTCAATAGTTATTAGAGAGCACCAAATTTCATTTTAGATCACTCCCTAGGCATTTGAAATCGCATCCACTATTATAGGTACCAAACCAGTGATTTTGTGAATCAAGGAAGTGATTCTTTTTTAAAAGAGTGTTAATTTTTTGGTGAAAATGGGAGTTCCGTTAAGTCTTTTCTTATTGGCATGTATCTTTATGACTTCAGAAATATACTTCTACTTTATTTTTCAGCTTTCAGAAATATACTTCTACTATATTTTTTAACCAAATCCTTTTTTATACTATTATTCAATATTTTTAAGCTTCAATAGATATATTGCTGCTCTATTTTTTTTAAACAAATCCTCCATTCAGGGCAATAGCAAATATGGATATTAAGCTACACTTTGTTCCACCATGGTTGATCAACTTCATATCAAGGCAGCTAATCGGCAGCAGGCATACGTTATATCAGAAGGTTAGTGGCATACTACCTTGATTGCGGACCTTAATGCACATTTGATGTTAATGAGGATAACAGTTTGCATATTTCAACTATTGTCTCTACTCTCTACATGGATTTCTTTGTACCACAATGTGGGGTGGGTGAACCATGACACGAGAGAAATACAGCACGATAGTTTATGTTGAATCATGAGATTCTAAAGTACCACCAATAACTGCTAGTAGCCTCTCTACATTTTTTTTACTTTTACATATATACTTGCCGTATCGACGTATCCTTGTTTTTGTAAAATATCGTATCGTGCTATCGCTGTATCCATATCGCCGTACCCGTATCGCATATCGGGGCATCCTAGCCTGCACAGATTTATGCACCTGTTTAGACCTAAATGAGAAAGCACCGGATTGCTAACTTCTATCTTCTGCTCTTGGGAAACTTCTCATGTCAGGTGCTATCTTATAGAGCCATATGAAAGCTATATGAATATTTTAGTACCGCTCACCTTCCCATGCCTATTTTATCTCTACTATGATATCTGTGCGACTATTTTCTAGAATTACTGTCTCCAAAGTGCTGACCAACTTGACCCATTGCACGCTATAACTGCGTATTGGTAAGACTTAAATTTCAATGTTTAACTGAATTTTAGACACGTCCACCGAAAAGAAGCATGAAACCAAAACACGTTTGACAAGAAGATATACCATACCTCCTACAAGAAGCTGAGCTGTTCCATCAACCATCTTCAAAAGAACAAATGGATCCGCGATGGAAACAGATGCCGCTCCAAGAGGCTCAGAGCTCGAAGATGATTCTGAAGTATGCGTAGTAAAATTTAGCTCTTGTGTCATGAAAGAACCATCAAGCACAAGAGCACCATTGGCATATACCTGTATGACACGCAGCCTGAAAAAAATTAAACAATAATGGAACGATAAAAAATATTAAATGTAAAATTTTCACAAATTGTCATGAACATAATTCAACATTTACTGATGAAACATCTTCATTCATGATTCTATAAAGATGTCAAATCCTGCATGACACATGATTGATGATGTGAAATTTAGAAATCAAGATAATCAATGGTAACCGACTTTAGAAGTTTACATGCTTTGAGATTTGTGAAAAAAATTCATGGGAGAGCATCAAACATATCTCTTGATATTAACCTTTCTAACAGCAGACAAAACCATCAAATGAATCTTGAGATAAAAGTACTTGGAGCAATTCATGATAAATTAGATGTACCATGAAGTCCAGTTGCTAAATTCACATGACAGTTGATGATACACATAACTAGAAGATAATCAAGGTACATGATGCTAACATTGCTCATTCTTTTCATAAAATGAATGTAATCTATCCATTTTCGCAGCAAATAATGCCAAACAAGTACAACATAATGTGATATAAATTACAAAAAGATTAGCAGTGAAATACCTCCCAAACAAGTTACCAGCCTCAATGGTGCTTGCTTGAACATAATAGTCAACTGCTTTGAGAACTTCCCTAGATCATCACTGTCTCAAGTACCTATTACAAACAATAATGTTGTATTGTCGTTAATCATTTTGTCAGAAGAAATTAGAGAGGATCAAGCCCAAAGGGAATAAACTGTAGTTAAGTTAAACAACAAAATCAAGTACTAGCTGAAGAAAAACTTAAAATTTAAAAGAATCACACCACGTGGCATGATAAAAGTTATAAATACTTGTTTAGTTGTTTTATAAACAAAACAAGAAGCGAAGGCAAAAAACATGTAATTCAAAGCAAGACAGATCTTGCTTGGAACAGCAAATAATTTGGTTTGCTTTAATATCGATAGTCCCATTGCATGCAAGTCTGCAACCATTTTTGTGTAATGTCATTAACAAAATTTACCAAAGATATATGGACTTTGCATATTGACACAAAAATAAGATTGTTTTATGTGATGTATTCTGTTGCATGCAAGTATGCAAGCATTTTAGGCTCCATTTGGAAGTTCACACGAAGCAACAACGGTGTTTCGAGAAGCGTGGAGGGTGTTTTGAGCTTTGAAGAATAAACTAAGGTTGTTTTGAGAATGGAAGTGCACACATTAAAGGGAAGTGTAGTGAACGCTCAGCAGTAATTCTAAGCTCCTTCCGCATCACGACTTTTAATTCCTTTTCATGAGAACAAGATGCAGGAGAACCCTCTTGAAATATATTAACAATACTAACAAAAACATAAAACGTACAATGGGTCATTGAGAGCAAAGGCTTCAAGTCTACAGGAAAATGAAAATCAGACACAAAAGGAGCAGGAGGCCAATAACAACTCCATGGCAAAGCAAAAATATATATACATTGAAGATATCCTTGCAGAAGATTTGAAGTCCTGAATATAAATACACAGCTAAACCATTAATTTACAAATGTATAATGTTTTTGCAGGCTTGCAACACCTAGACTTCACAGCATGTCTCTTAAAAAGTTTAAAATGAGAATCCATGTCTCAGTAAACCTACTGAAAGTACAGCAGTCATTTGCCTCACCATAGAGACATCAAGCCAAAAGAACCTTTAGCAATTGTACTTTACTTTGAGATAGTCAACTCAAGTCTGGAGAACTTTCATATTCTAACAAGGAAATTTTGGCTTTGTAGCACGGAAAGATCACCACTTTGGCTAAACATCACTGAATCGTTCTAGTTTACTTTATACCACCAAAGTTTCCCACTATTCCATTATTTAGCAATCAACTTCCACCAATGATTTATTTCCTTTTCCCAATTTTTTGGATATCAAGATAAAAAATGGCAAAATTGCCCTTGGACTAAACCTATTAAGCCCAACCAGGACCAAACCCATTCACTCCTCTACTCTCATCGACGACAAAGACCAAGAAACTACGAGAGCAAGATCGATGGCAGCATGTGGATCCCTCTCCCTCTCTCTCCCTACCTACGATTGTTGGCCAGCTGAATTTGCCGTAGCGACAGAGATGGGCAACAGCCCCTAAATATTGACTAGCAAATGGTCGATGGCCAAGAACGGTGGTGATAGAGATGGACAACGACCACATCAAAATCAACTAGATCATGATCTTCAGCGACAGCCTCACCTCCCTCAACCGTGACATTTGCTACAGTTCCTCGCCCTCCCCTGTGGGTCGCAGCAGTGGCGGAGGAGAAGGACAAGGAGGCGGCAAAGGTCGGATTTGCAAAAGCAAAGGGTCAAAGGAAGTCACTGGCAGTGGAGAAGAACTCGTCAGAGGGTGAGAAGTAGTGTTGGCCAAAGTCAAGTTGGGCAGCGATAGATAGTGCCTTGACGGAGACCGAACTGCATCAGCAAGAGCTAGTGGAAGGCCTGGTGGCGGTAGTGAATTGCAGCAATGGCCAGCAATGGAGTTGATGTTGGACAACATCGCGATCTGAAGAGCATAGAGAGGAAGCTATTAGAATGGGGGAAAAGGGACTTACTTAACAGATAACCCCTTGAAAGTGATGGAGTGGCAAATAATGGAACGGAGGAAACTTGGTGGTATTAAAGTGAACGAGCGATTCAATGGTATTTAGCCAAAATGGTGATTCTTCATGCTCTGAGCTAATCTTTCTTCTACCAATACCACATATGCCTTATTATTATGTGGACTCGCTAACATGTCATGCAAAATAAGGCACGAATTTTGAACTCTTAGAGGTAAACACTCCAATTATATCGGTTGGGACATGAGAAATGTTCCAAAAATTCTAAAAAAATCCTCACTTGTGGGACATGTTATGTCACGTGTACCTTCCAACTTTCACAATCACACGAGATGTCGTTTGGGACAGAGACAAAGAGAAGGTTCAAGACAGATATGTATTTAGGTCCCATTTGTCTCTCCTCCTTTTTTTTGGCATGTCCCACATCAACCATATTTGTATATTTTCGACAAACATGCATGAATTTTTTGAGGATTTTTAGGATCTTCCTAATATCCCAACCAAGATGGGAGCTGTTACCCCTAGTACCATTTTGGCCTTTCCATGAAAAGTACTCCATGTTTAGTTCCACTTGACCCATACTGATAAAAAAAACATATTATTTCACCGTACCCACAGGAAAAAATATACATCTCCAAAGGAAACGAACACAAAATCAAATTTATGTTACCATTGTCCGGCTTCTCCAGCTTTCTCTGGCGGCCTGGCCAGTCCACTAGTGACCTCACCGAGCAGAGCAGCTTTGTCGGAAGACGGGAAGAAGAACTGAGCAGAGCAGAGCATGAGAACGGGAAGAATACCAGTAATATTATGTTAAGAGGGGAGTTACTATTTGACATGCTAACTTAGTTTTACTTAACTGTGAATAATCCACACAAATTTAGCATTATTGGCACCAACAAAATTCAAAATACAAACTGCAAGTATGTCAGGTTAACTAGCATTATTGACATTCTTACAACAAGAATTTGAAACTATCTAAGTGCACATGGAAAACATGATAAAGCATTAGCTTCTTCCCAAAAGAATGAAAGCAAGTAGCTGAAATGAAAAACAAAAAAAGTGCACCTCGGTAATTAAATCAGGACGAATAGATTGTTGAAGGACGAAAGTGATCCATTCTTACCATGACCGAACAGACACCGAAACAGAGCTAAAATGTTACAAAGAGTGTAGCTGAAATGAAGGGCCAAAAAAACATGCACCTCAGTAACAAAATCAGGACTCGTAGGTTGTTGAATTTCCTTTCACAATTTCACTAAAGTGACAGAGATTTATGCAAAAGGTGGTAACAGAAAATAAAATATTAAGATCACATAACACGAGAATAATGATTAGCACATGTGCAGAATGTGTGACTCAACAGCATATAATGGAGGAACAATGAAGAAGTCAACATACTCAGTAAAAGGACAAAACAACTGTTGATTACTGATATACATGGTTCCACTTTTATGTTTTTATGTAATATACAGTATTAATTATAAATGTTTCTGTTTTTTAACATTGTATTTGTTGTCAAGGTTCAATTTACCTGTTCTGGTAAAAATCCTGGACCCCTCCAGGGAAACCACTAACAACAAAGTTTCCTGGTAGATTCCACTAAGGTGTTCTATTATTTTCTTTGTCTTTCTTATTTTTCAATTTGTTTCCTTGACCCCAAAATCTAATGAGATTCTATATTTCTAAATAGCACCTAATATCTCCAAAACAGGCTAGTACTAATCACATAAACCACCAGAATTTCAATAATCTATGTAAATGGCGGCTACTACCGTGATTTGGAACCTTGCTTGTCACACCCATTCGCAAATCAACAACAAACCACATACACGCAATTCAACAATAAAAGTTAATACTACTGAACAAGATATACCTAATTATAACCAAAGACTAAAAGATAAGTGTGCCATGAAACTGACCAACTCGTAATTGCTTTGCTTTGCATTTCCTGTCACATTGGGATCTGCATTGGTTCTTAAACCGATGCATAACATAAAAAGTGTAGATAATTGTTCAAGGATTCCATTGAGTCCAAGAACATGATTTTTGGTTAAGGAGAACAGAAGTTATGGTGTTCAAGGCTCTTTGTCTAGAAATCGTTTCTTCGGACGCGTCGTGAAACTGTTAATTTGACTTATAAAGGTAGATAGCCTTCAGAGATTCCAAAAGTGTTATGGTTTACTATATTTGGATGTGTAATTTAATAAATATGAAATTGTTAAGTCTGCTATCTAGTAAGATGATAGACCTGTCTTTGAGGTTAAAACCAAGGGGTTAAATGGTTTAATCAGCAATTGTAGCCAACTAAGAAATTGTAGAGAATTTTGTGTAGATTCCAGAACTAGTGTGGGTTTTCATGTTAGGGCTTGGGAGTTAAAAGTTGCGCAATTTTTAGTACCGCACAATTAGGGTGACTGTCACGGTGAAAGGGGAGTATTGCGGAATTGGGAAGCATATAGGTGTGATATTGTTAAATTGATGTTCTTATATTGTTATGGCTTCTTGTTGAGATTAGGTATTTACTGTAGAAGTAGCGTCGGGGTTGATGTCATCTTCGAATCAACCTGTTCCTCGCAACTAGAAAAGACAAGTTAATGGTAGAATGGTACCGGAGTTGTTGCTCTTGTTGTTCATGTTAAATAAATACTTGTCATGATGATTCACATGATTATACTTGTTTCTTATAATGCTCACATGATTATGATTAAATGATGTTGATTATGGTTAAGTGACGATGATGATTATGGTTAAATGATGATGCCAAATGGTTAATGTTGATAATTGACTAATGAATGAAATAATCATTGCATTGCATGTTACAAGAATGCCCTGCTAACCTAAAATGCAGGAATTTGAAGGTTAGGATTATTCCTGGTACAGCTGAGCAAAATTTGATAATTTATCTGAAATCACAGCACTTAGCAATCAAAAAATCTAGCAACTTCTATGCATATAATTATGATAATTGAATACTACAAGCCATCTTAGTATATTAAGTACTACAAAAGATCAAAACTTATATATGAAAGAACATAGAAATAAATATGCAAGATACAGAATATATGAAATGACAAAGCTTACAACCAATCTTGTACACTTACGGCAGCAGACCATATCATCGGATGTTGCTTTAAAGTCATGCTTATACTAAATGCAGATATCATGCCCGTATGGTGCTTTGATGAGATACGCCCAGCCCATGTAGGCTCTCGCTCATGAAGTATGACCAAAACAGGCTCAATATAACATGAAGGAATCATAAAAACGAAAATGGTGTGAATTGCACTGTTTCACATTTAAATAGTTGTAGCACTAGTGATGAATATATAAATTGAATGTTTCAAACAAAAGAGAAACCCATGTTCAGAACCAGCACCAGTACCAATTTTCACTAAGAGAACGTTTGGATGATGTGATTGGAATGTCACTATAGCAGAATCCTATGTGAATTAAAAACACAGGACTAGGAGAAAAGAGGTGTTAGATGATTCACACAAAACATGCAAAGGTAAGAAAGTGAATAGGATTTTTAGGAATCATTCCTACAATACAAAGAACCGAAAAAATCTACTAAGTTACTCTAAAAATCCTTTGTTCCAAACAAGCGATTATTTTACATGATTTCTGTAAGAAATAACAGTATTGAACACTTATTGGCCTTTTTATTGAACACTTATAGGCCCGATCTTCTCGACATAGGATGGATACTCACGGGAGTCTTCATGAATCGTAATGATCCTCCAATGCCAATGCACGGGATGAACACTCTTTAATCCACCAAAACACACTCGTGTTGATTTCGCCGACCACTAAACGAAGATCTATTGTGCAGCCAATTCCCAACGGAAAGGATGAACGGTCTTGATTGAAGAAAATCACTCCTAATTCCCTATGGAACTTCGGTAGCAATGCTAAACTCGAACAAACTTTAGTAGATTCACTATTCTCAAACGTGGTCTCTCTTACAACGGGGGTCTAACCCTCAATATATAGTTTCCTGTCCACCTCATGGCTGGCCAAGAGGTCCTAAACCAACTCCAACTCATCCCTACATGTATTTGAAAACAAACTCACACAAAAGGAAAAACAAACTCAAACATTATGACCGCTTAATTTTAGGTTTTTCCTTTTGTGTGAGTTTGTTTTCAAATACATGTAGGGATGAGTTGGAGTTAGTTTAGGACCTCTTGGCCAGCCATGAGGTGGAGAGGGAACTATATATCGAGTTTAGCATTGCTACCGAAGTTACATAGGGAATTAGGAGTGATTTTCTTCAATCAAGATCGTTCAACCTTTCAATTGGGAATTGGGAGCGCGATGGAACTTCATCGGTGGTCGTGAAGTTCAGCACATGTGGTTGGGCGAATTATAGAGTGCTAACTCTTGCATTGGCAACGGAGATCACTACGGTTCATCAAATCACGTGAGTATCTTGATCCCACGAGAAGATCGGCGCACCCGCATCAAGTCGGATCGAGGAAAAAGAGACGACGAGAGATAGTTCCATGAAGATATCGTAGAACACGAAGAAGATGACTATAGTGGAGCTGAGTGGGAGCAGAAACAAACTGACTCAAGATATGCACAGGGTACGAATTGTCAGGACGAGTGACACCAAGATAAACGAGGCTCCCAACAAGGTGACGATATCGAGTAGAATCAGCAAGAGGCTCACCATCAGTAGGACGAAGATGAACATTAAGCTCCATGGGAGTCTCAGCTGTGCGCTGATCAGTAAGAGAGGCACAATCAAGAAGATCCTGGATATACTTTTCTTGGGACAGATAGAATCCCTCAGGAGTAGAAATAACTTCAATCCCAAGAAAGTAGCGAAGAGGACCTAGATCAGACACAAGAAATTGCTCATGAAGACGCTCCTTGACAAAAGTGATATACTGAGAATCATCTCCAGTAATGATCATATCATCAACATACCAAAGGAGAAACGTCTGACCACGAGGTGAAGTGTGGATAAAAAGAGCAGTATCGTGAGCACTGGCCGAGAAACCAGCTACAGTGACAACAGAGGAGAAACGATCAAACCAGGCACGAGGAGCTTGCTTGAGGCCATATAGAGATCGGCGAAGACGACAAACCATACCCTTAGGAACAAAATACCTACGGGGTGGCTGCATATAGAACCAGCTACGAGTTGCGTGAGGAGGTCTAATCACACTAGATAGTTATTTAGGATCATCAAACATGATATAATATAAAGAATCATCAGGAGATATTCTCGTAAGAACTTCCTTATGAGTAATCAATTCCACATTATGTAAATTGAGCAAAGAAATTTCAGAACATGGAATTTTCATTCGTATATATGAGTTCTCACAAGTACTCACCGTTTCACAATTAATTTCAGCACCAATATTGTTACCTTTATTGTTCTCCTCAGTTGATGTCGGTGTTGTAGGTATTAAATCATCATAATGTAACAACGGGGCAGCAAGTACTTCATCTTCAACTGTGGTTATCTTGTCATCTTTGACTTCCAATGGTATCGGTTGTGGAACACTCGACTCCTCAGCTTTAATGTCGACCTGCATAACATGAGAAGCAACACTAGAAGTAGAGAGTAAGTTGTTAGTATAAAAAGTAATATCACTTTTCCTATCATCTCTTTCCCTCTATTCTTTTTGTGTATTTCTCTCACTCTCAATTTGGATGCTCTCAACGTCATGTTTGGTGGAATCACACAACTCACTATTTTTATCACTCTCACTCAATTTGGCTATGTGGTACTCATCCTTATATGGGTTATGATACATCTCAAGTGTTGTTGTAGCAATGGTGCACTACATATCTCCTTGACCGAAGGGAAAGTCCTATGCTCGGTCATCTTCTCACATGACACACCAAAGAATGCATAAGAACCAAGGATGGACTTGGATAGAACTGTTTGTATGCTTCTCCGAAAGTCTTTTCTCCTGCTTCATATTCTGCAATTTATCAAATAGATCATGCTTGTAATGACGAGGAACAAAACAGGTTCTCATTTCTCGCTTCATCTCTTGCCATCATGTCATTGGGTCTGCTCCATTCTCAGCTCTTTGAGTAATGACTTGTTCCCACCAATCCAAAGCATAGCCTTCAAAATAAAGTGATGCCAACTGTATCTTTCTCTCATCCGTATAGTGATGCATACAGAATATTTTGTCAACCTTCAATTCCCAAGTGAGATACTCCTCGGGGTCAGTTCCACCAACAAACTTGGGCATGGAAAACTTGAGCTTGCCCAATCCATCATCTTCATTGCGTGGACGACGATAGTGGTCATTGCAATGCCACCATCCCATTCCATCGCATGTGCAGCACCACCACGGCCACCACCTAGGCCTTGGCCACGCCCTCCATGGCCTCCTCCTCCTCGTCCTCCAATATGTGGTGGACGCACCACGTTGGCAGCCACTCGATGTTGCGGTTCAGGAGGTACATGTGCAGCAGCGTCTCCTCCTTGAACACTTGCTTCATCGCCACCATATGTATTGGAAACAAACTCACACAAAAGGAAAAACGTAAAATTAAACCGCCACCATATTTCGGTCATAACTTTTTTCCGTCACGAATATGAAGGTGGGACCAGATCCATTGCGTAGCCCTTGAAATTATCTTTCCAACGAGTACAAGAACACCTAAATCGGACTCCGTTTGTGAAAGTTATGGTCTTTTTAGTAATTGCTTGTTAGGCTGTCCCGACCCGAATCCGAATTGAATCCTGAGTTGAATCCGAGTTTGAATTTGATTGAACACGTGGGAAGTCCGAATTTGGCTTGAAAATCTTATCCAAAACTTGTAGTTTAAGTCCTTGGGCTCCTCCCTTTTGCTCTCCCAAGTCTTCACATGAATCATACCTAAGAATACATAAAATACTAGCATGAGGTAGTATTCCAAGTTCATCATTAATTAAAGGAAACTCTTTAAGGAACAAAAGCACCTGTTCGTTTAAACGCTTGGCTCTTGCCCTCGTCATTGGGCCCTCTGGTTCTTGGTTATTGTCATGCATGCTTGGAGTGGAAGATGTATATGTAATAGGGATGTCCTCATCAGTATGTGCATGACCACCAATAGGAGATGTATAAGTGTTAGGGATGCCCTCATCAGGACCTCTCCAGGCAGCGGCCCCAGGCGGACCTCTCCAGGCGGCTCGGCGGTGGATTTGACGAGGAAGAGGCACGGCTCCATCCTCGGGCGGTAGAGATTCGAGTGGTGGCTGTTGCGCGGATAAGACAGACGAGGCGAAGCGGGCTCCAAGCGGCGGTCAGCAGAGCTACGAAGGAGGGAGGCCGCGGCGGATCTGGTGGCTCGACGGGAGATCCGGCGAAGATCCGGCGACGGGAAGTGGTCTCCGAGCTGCAAACAGCGGCGAAAGACGACGGCGAGGGGGCGGCGCATTTAGGGATGCTGGCGCCGCCGGGGGTGCTGCTGTCGCCTCCAGATCCGCCACCGTGCTCAGGGTCGGAGCGCGGCCAAGCCCGGCCGCCACGGCAGCGCGGGACGGGAAGGCGAAGATCCGGAAGGGGGTGACGGCGACGGCCCAGCGACGAGCCTAGGGAACGCGACGAGGAAGGCCCGATCTGCTGCGTGACGATGACGATGACAATGGCGGCCGGATCAATAGGATCCGCCGCCTAAATGTAAGCGCTGCACCCGGCGGAGATAGATCTCCCCGGGGGCGCACGATGCGGAAGCGAGCGGCGGCTAGGGTTAGGATCTAAACCTAGACGTCTGATACCATAAAGGAGAATAGAATTGGGTGGAATTGGATGTATTGCATTGAGCCTCTCGGGCGGTATATATAGAGGTACAAGACTTGGGGGGCAAGATGGTACAAGGGATAGTAATCCCAGTGGACTTTATCCTATCATATATTGATTGTACTCTAACAGAAGCAATGGCTTGTTCTGAAAGGCCTTCTTATTTAAGCTTGTGATGACCTCATCTACTAGAGCTGCACTAATAGGTGTATCAACAACTGAGTTTCCATTTTCAGTTATTTCCATTACTGAACTGTTGCTTTGAGTGCATTTGATCCCATCATGGTACACCTCGCCTTGGAAGTGATGGTGAATCACGACATTCTTTACAGTGCACACCAAGGAACCACAACTCTAGTCTTATTTACATTCTCAAGGACACCATTGTTAGGAGAAACATTGGGAGTGAAAAATCCATTAAACAGCACCGGCCCACCATCTGTTATGCTAGGTGTTTCAGTTTCCTTCTTATTACTGCATGCATTATCCTTTGTAATGACTTTGTTCTGGCCATCTGTTGATTTGCAGGGTGAACAACACCTTTAGTAATAGGATTTGATGTTTTTTGTAAACTTAGCATCTGTCTCAAGAACAACTTAGTCTCAGCATCTGTAAGGACCCAAATAAGACAACCTGCATTACAGGAACAACTATATGATGAGAAAATCAAGAGACCACTTGAACAACTATGAGCATTAACATAACTTGTGGTGCATCCAAACAACAACTATATTAAAACATTTGCATTGGTACCTTGCCTCTATAATGCTACATGTAGGAGAGCTGTATGGGTTTAAGAAAAAATTAGTTCCAACTTTGAATTCCAAACAAACTAATATTTACTCCGTATACCTTAAAAGCAAAAAACAGTTTAAGCAATCGATCGATGCTTAGCCCTAAACTGAGTCGATATCATCAGTGCTATGTTATCTAGTGTCCATCATAAATTAGTCATGTGTACAGTCATGAAGTTTTCTTCAGAAAATGAGTACATACTGATCCATGAAAGTAGCACAACACAAGGCCTGATGGTGAGCTGGTATTAGTATTGCAAAATTTTCGAATTTCTCGTAACTTAGTGTATAACTGTACTATTCGATGTTTGCATTGGACATTTTCAGTTAAAAAAGGGTTTGAAGTATCATTCAAGATTTTGATGAAGCATGATCATGTCATTTATTCATTCTGGATGGGAGCATGGTTTAACCTGAACTTTGCCTTGGTTAGTCACTACAGCTAGGCGAGTGCCACGTTGTGCCCAACCCACGAAACAAACAGTGCCGTCCACCCCAAATCGTAGAGCTTGGTGACCAAGAAGCAATAAACTTGGTTACAATAGCTCTTAGTCTCAGAAAAGAAATAGTGAAAGGATGGCATTGGTTTCTCACCTTGTTGCTGCATGCAAACCACAAGTAGACGCAATTCCCCAATCCGACCGCGAGGACATTCCACTCAGAAGTATTTTTGTGAGCAATCTACTGTGACATAACTTGCAAAATTAAAGTTCAGCAGCAAAATGTCCAAGGCAATTTGATCAAGGCATCCACAATACTGCATCATAGAAACAGAAAATTCAATATCTCAATTTTCTTGCCAATTTATTGCGAGGTAGCTTGCAAAATTCCTATTATTCATGAAAAATACATAATTTAGTACAAACTCCAAATACCTTTAAATGCATCATATCATGCCAACTTCCAAACAATAGAACAAAGCCATGAAAAATTGTACAGAAAAATAAGTTTTGTGGACCTTATATTTAGGGGAGTGCGGTTGTCTATCTTACAAAAACAATTTTCTACATGATAAACTTAGCTGCTCCTAAAAAGCTATAGGTGCCTAGTTTTTTAAAAAAAGCTATAGGTGACTTTTTTTAGACCTTTTATACTATAATCGTATGAGAAATACTCGATCTCTAGGATTAGCATACTATTATGCAATGGTAGTATTTTAGAAGCACCAAAAACACTCAACTCCCATTTCCATCCTTATTCGCCCAGAAGCACATGCTAGTGAGGGAGACTGCTTCAGTCTAAAATGTGCATTTGTTTAGCAATCAACATTTTATCCAATGACATTCATCTCGCGGTAATATGGCGAGATCGCCTGTTGAACTCAATGACACGACACTATCTGTGTGACCGCTACAAAAGCATTGGAAGTTATTCAAAACCAGGACACAAAGCAAGAACTAACTTACGAAGACCGACATGTTTATGCCAACTTTGATATGGGGCTCATCCGGTTTTCGTTCTTTGAACATTCTGTAGTAACACACATGCCAATCATTCAGTAAAATCAAGATATGTTTAGTATGTGGGAGAAACTTGCAACCCATCCGTAGGTACTCTATTCTTGTGACATTGTCATGGAATGCCTTCTACACCTCTGGATGGTTCAGTCATGCGTCTGTGTGGATATCATCCTTGGTTGAGATCCCTATCATTTGTGTGTCAATACCTTGCTAAATTAAAATTGAAGGATTAATTTCTTGAGAACATATCGAAGAGCACTTGTTGATTCCAACCGTGACAAGAAAACTGACTTATCGAACTGACATGCCATGGAGTCGGCTCATTGCGTAGTAGCATGTAGTCATGTAGATGTCACTGATCCCTTGCTTGATGAAGTCTCATGCTAGAGCTTGTACTCCCCAATGGGTGAATGGACTTACCAACAGCGTACACAGCATTGCCGAGCAACCAACGGCCGATTCAATGAATCTGGAGGGGCGAAGGCTCCAAACTATGTGCAGGCATGGCAGTGTAAGTGTGCCGCTGCCATCGTAGTTGGCCCTGCAGGGAGCGGCGGTGGGGGTGAGGCTCGTAGTCGCCATCGGTATCCAGGTGGAGAGGAGATTGGTGGCAGGCTCGATCACCAAGGAAGAGGTCAACCTGAGTGCGTGAGGAATGGATGAAGAGGTCCGTTGCCATTGGTGTCCATAGGGAAGAGGGGTTGACGAGTTGGCCAAAGGGCAGACCATCTTTTGGGAGGGAAGGAGTAGGAACGGGAGACGGTGGTCACGACATAGGCATTGGCGGGCTGGTGGTGAGGCAGCAATGGGATTGGGAGATTTGAGAGAAACATTGCTCAAGGAATATAGTGTGATATGCCACTTCTGCTATCTATTTCTTGCAATCCTCTTGGCCAACCCTTTCTATATCTTTACTATTACTAGATCTTTACTATTACTAGTTATGTACCCGTGCGTTGCAACATAACTCATTAAATATATAGAGAATCATGCTATAGAAGAGAGTTCCTTTGATCAGCTAGAAAGTGGAGAATGGTGAGAAGTTGAGTGAATAGAGTGGATGGAGGAGAATGAACCAATAAAACAACTCCCTCTTTTATAATAGTAATAGATAAAAGTATGAGTTGGTGGTTGGTCTATTCTCCCCCCTCTCTTCTCAGCCATCCGATTTGATCTGGACCATTCGTCTCTCTCCTCCTCTCTCTCTGAGGATACAACCGCCCACCCCCTTCACTTTTTCTATCTTCTCGCGCATTCTAGCCACCTTTTTCTCTCTATCGCTTGCTCTCCAATATTTGATGTGTGAAGTTGGTCAGGCAATAAGTTTCGTCTCATTATTTTTATGACTCCGTTGCAACGCACATGTCTCTAACTAGTTTTGCATGAAACTCCACCATTGAGATCTAGCCGGCAAAGCAGGAGGCCCTGTGATCGGCGACCTCGCCCTCTCTATTGGTCACTGGAGCGGGAAGAGGAGGCAACACACCAACCGACACAGCTAGATTTGTTGGGTATGTGGAGGAGCTAGAGTCTCATCTTCGTCTCCGGTGGTGGGATTTACATGCAATCCAAGGCGAGATGCACAAGGAGGAGGTGAGGAGATGGGGAAAGTCGATAACGAAAGTTTGAAATGGTAGGCAACCAACTAGTAGGTGGTGGGTGTGATTGGTGGGTGGGTGGAGAGGAGCGGTTGGGGGGCCTATGGTCGCAAGCAGTTAGGGGAGCAAGCGAGAGGTTGACGATCATCAAGGCAAGGCATGTCTGATGCGGGCATTGTCGTTGCCTTCAGCAGCAAGAGTGTGAGGAAGAGGCAGTGATGTTGGTGTAGAAGGGGATGATGGACGAGGAAGGCGGCGTGGGTTGCTGGACAAGGGTCCAAGGCGGCGAAGGAGAGGGGGAGCAGACGGGGGTTGGAAATGCAGTGGAGTGGCGATGGAGGAGCAGGTGGGGGAGAGGGGAAGGCACACTACACTATGGCATAGTATTAAGGGCAGTCAAACTGCTGGAGAAAACTGCTTTGAAAAGCAAATTATCTGTCGAGAATGTTTTCCCTGGCACTTATTGCCTGCTTCGTAAAGTGCTACCGGGAAAGACATTCTCCGGCAAATATGTGGATTCCCTGCTGTTAACCGCCATAGATAAGTTGTTTTTCCCCAGCAGTTATAATTTCTCCAACAGTTAGTCGTTTTTTCGACAGTTAGAGTTTCCCAGAAAGTTAGATACATTGGCAGCAGTTAATTTCCCTCGATTGTCATGATTTCCGCCAGTTTAGGTCACCTAGGAATATACATGTAAAATACAAAAAAATTTAATCATACCACCAGGAATAGTGAATTTAATATTTTTCCAATAGTTTGCACCATTCAACCAGAATTTAGAAAACATAAAATTCTCAATTGTGCCACGTAGAAAATATTATATGAAAAATCAAATACAGCTGCAACATCTAGTCTATCCTTGGCATATATAAATACTCCAATGGTCCAACCTCTTCTACTACAATACTAATCTATTCTTGGCATGTAGCAGGAAAGCTTGATCACCTCAAAAGAGCGGGAAACGGGAAGACCATTTTGTTATTTTGCATGTCTAGCTCTCTCATATGACTCGTTCTAGGAAACAACTCCCCTCTAAAAATTCAGAGCATCCTATATTCATGTATCCTCTTTTATTTAATTACACAAGGTACTCAAGAGAGATATTTTTGGAATATTACATTCTACCCCCTTAACAAAATTTGACCTTGAATTCTATGTCTCATAATTGTAACTGAGAATCACAACTGAACTAGAAATTAAACCACACACGTACCTAGGACGAACAACTCTGCATACTTCTCACGCATGTTAGACTCCAGCTCCCAAGTTACCTCCCGCTTGATCTGATGCAACTAAATTGCCTTGACAAACTTCAATATCTTGTGCCTCAGAACTCACTCTGACTCCCTTAGAATCTACATTGGCTGGGACTCAAAACTAAGGTCTTGCTCAATGGCCAATGGCTCTAGCAATATCTCATGCTCTAGATATCTTAGATATTTTCGCAGCATAGGAACATGGAATACATTGTGCATACCACTCATGGACTCAGCATGGTCCAAGTGATAAGCTAACTTCCCAATTTGGGCCACGATCGAGAATGGTCTAACACACATTGCGCTAAACTTCTCTTTGGTACCAAACCGCATAATGCCCTTGGTGAGAGACACTCTCAAGAGCACCTGATTCCCCATCGCAAACTCCAACTCTCGCCTTCTCACATCAGCATAACT
Organism: Bonia amplexicaulis; assembly: GCA_036346245.1. NCBI lineage: Eukaryota > Viridiplantae > Streptophyta > Magnoliopsida > Poales > Poaceae > Bonia > Bonia amplexicaulis. Next base: position 165,592 of record JAYGGG010000463.1, on the reverse strand, counting down.
CTTCTGTTAGCTCTTGAGTGGCAAGCAGATTCTGCCTAATCTCTGTCACTCGGTCGATAGTTTGCTAAACCCAATTGGGAACCCATAATGGCCTTCTCACCAACAACATCCCAACATAGCTGTGATCTACACATTCATCCATACAGGACCTTAAATGGTGCAGCTCGAATACTGACATGATAATTGTTTTTGTAGGCTAACTTTGCCAGTGCCAAGTGATCTTCCTAACTCCCCTTCCATGACATGACACAGTTTCTAAGCTTGTCCACTAGTGTCTAGATGGTGCGCTAAGATTGCCCATCAGTCTGAGGGTGAAATGTGGTGCTAAGTCAAAGCTGCGTGCCCAAAGCACTATAAATGTTTTCCCAAAACATGGAGACAAATTTTGCATCACAATCTGAAACAATGGTCTTAGGCACATCGTGTACCACACTATCTCTTGCACATAGATAGGAGCTAAATCACTCATCGAATTTGTCGTGCAGATGGGAATAAAATGTGCAAATTTGTTAAACTGGTCCATTACTACCCAAATAGCATCCTTCCATCGCTGTGTGTGAGGTAAACCAACCACAAAGTCTATAGATATATCATCCCACAGCCATAGCAAAACCTTCAAAGGCTACAACAATCATGCTTGATGCTTATGTTTTGCTTTAATTTGCTGGCAAACTCCACAGAAATCCACATACTGAGTAATGTCCACTCTTATTCTTTTCCACCAGAAACTCTTCTTTACGTCCCAATACATCTTGGTCTCACTAGGATGTACAGTGTACGGGGTACGATGAGCTTCTTTTAGAATGTTAGTCTTAACTAGAGATTTCTATGGTACACAAAGGCAGCCTTTAAACCGCAACATGCCAAACTCATCCATGCTAAAATCCCCTTTCATGCCCTTATCCAAGCGATTTCTTACTTGTTAGAGCATCCGACCATGTTGTTATGCTGGACAACAGGCTTAACATTTTTATAACTATTATTCTACACATGTAAGTACAATAAACTGTAGCATTTTCAGAAACTACAAAAAGTTAGCTATTTTGTAGTTATGCCTAAAATTTAATTATGCTATCTACTAATTCAATTTAATAATTTCTTACGACTACATCCAACAATAATCGATTTCTGGATAGCAGTCTTCCTAAAATCATAACTTCTATTATACACAACCAAAATTCGTGTTCTTAGATTCTCTAGAATCCTTAGGTAGTTACTCACATTTTTAGTGTAGACCAAAAACCCTAATTAGTCTATTTAATATTTTCAATCCACCATTTAACCTGCTGCTATCAACTAACAACAAATCTCTAGACAACAGACTTACAAATTCATAATTTATAATCTAGCCCATCAATTGCATGATTAAATATTCTATGCAAAGATAAATAAAAATATCTACAACTATCCCCCTTGATTCAATTCCACTAGCTGCGTGTGCGTGGCGAGACGCCATGCAGATTAGTTTGTGTAAATAGTTGAATACTGTTGGTGTATTTATGTTTGCGATGCTTTGTTGTAGATTAGTTTGTGCATATGTATGTAATACAATGTGTTTTACTGGATTTGTTTTTTCTATTATTGATAGAAAGAGTATGAAGAGTAAGAAAAAGTAATAACTATAGGGGGAAAATATAATGTATAGGTAACTTTAGAATGAGGAGGTGGCATGTGGTTTTGTTTGAAAGCATTGTGATGAGGATGCACTGTGTTAATTGTTGGGTTGGCGTGTTGTTAGTATTCATTTGTGTGGGTGTTTGTATATATGATAGGTATTTTGTAGGTAGGTGTGTAGCGGTATTTGTATGTAAAATTGGTGGATGTGGTACGTGTAATGTAATGGGAAGAGATGAGGTTTTTGTGGTGTTTACAATTTGTTAAGGGAGGGCTAATTTGCGCAGTCTAATTGTTTTTTGTGGAGGATATGTGTAGGGAAGAGGTTGTAGTATATTGGTTGTAAGTATTATTGTTGATGGTGTTTATAAGCTAGCGAGGTATTTGCGTACAGAGAGGTAATTTGATACAGATTAAATGATTGAGTCTGATGTAGCTATACTAATAAAATGAAAGATATAAATTGCATAGAGTAATAGTAATTGAAGATCAACATACTATGGTGAAACAAGTTGGGAAGAGTAAATCAGTAAACAGTCTAATGTAGGAGCTAGTATATGTTTTGGAGTACGAAGAGAGCAAAGGGATTTCTGGTTATGCCTAGGTAGGGAATACAGTGTTAATTACACGAGAAGGTAATTTAGGAAAGGTAGTTCTGGTGGGAAGGGTAGTGTAGTCATGACGTGTCAGATAACAAAATAAGTCTAATCAGCTGGAATGAACTTCGTTGGAAGTGAAGAGCTTAGTGATATGAGCACATTTCAGAGTAACATGTGTGTGAATACTGGTAATGTGCTGGAGCAAAATGTGTGGTCTTCCTGAAAGAAATAGATCGAAAAACAATAGTGTAGGTTAGTATGTTAGTTTGTTGTTAGTAATAAACAGCTGTAATGAGATATAGATTAGTAAGTACCTAGTGTGGCGCTTTAGTGTTTTGTAGGAGGGAATAATTCCTTTGCAGTTTTGCTCTTTTTTGTAGATCGCATTACTCTGCAAAGAAAAAGCAAGGATAAGAGTTGTAGGTCTGAAGCTTTTTTTTTGTAGCAGTGTTGGTAGTAATGTACTATGTTGCAAAGAGATAACTTTTGTTTTATTCTGTAGATGAGGTGGGTAATTGAAGCTTTGCAGACATAGGTGTGTCATGTGGTGGTTTGTCATGATGCAATGTTGATGCAACCTTATAGAAAATATGTTAATGATTAAAGAGAAATAAATGTATATAAGAAATATTTTGTGTAGAAACATCGGAATGTATATAGAGCTTTGAGAAAGCAAATAATAATGGTATTTGTTTTCTCACCTGTGGAGTCTCAACAAATGCTGTTGTTAAGGGGGTAGCTATTTCTGCAGATGTTGTGGCAAGAGATAGTGGCGTTAATGGAACAGCGATAAGTTGCTGTTCATGGTGCGTAATGGTTTGTGTCTGTACGGGCGCTGTTATTGTAACTTCTGGTTTGTCTGATAGCAGCAACATGCTTTGATCTGTTTGGGGTATCACTGATCGTACATGAAATGTTCGAATATCACTCTGGAGGGAGCCTTCCGACATTTGAACAACTAATTCGTATTTTTGGCCAACAATTGCTTTGATCTCATCTGGAATATGCTGTGCTTGGCCTTCAGTTGCCACAATTAAAACCATGGGAGGCTTTCCAATTAGTTGTTGACGTATGTCACCAAAAAACATAAACTGCACATGGAGGTCTGTGTTTTGCTGATTGTTTCCAGGATCAGTGCCGTACACATTGATTTTGTATCTGTTGCAAGATTTGGAAGGTGCAGCATATATTAGTTTTGCTGATTATGTAGGAACTAATAATGATAAAATGTTGAAGGTAATAAATGTGCAGGTAGCTGTATACCTTGGTTCTGCTGTTGTACCATTACATCTTTTGCATTTGTATCCATCTCCGTCTGGAAATGTTCTTTTCCAGCATGTAGAGCATGATATGTACCACCATGACTGTGCTGGCACTAAGTCTGTTATAAGGATGGTAAGCTTGTATCGTTGGCCCTGCGTGTAGCGTATTTGAGAAGCGTTAATTGTAGACTATGTAAAAAGTGGGTTGCAAATATATGTTCCAAGTATGGATGGTTTTAGTACCAAAACTTCGTGAGGTATGAGGTCTACTAATTCACGCACTGTTGTGGAGATTGGAGTGCTGTGATTTTGGGTATCTTCTTGCGATTCAATTTGGTGTGAATGGTTGGTAATCCTATTGATGCAGATACGCATATGCTTAGCACTTTTAAGTCAAATACATTATTTCACTGGAAAGAAGCATTGAGCCGCATTAAATATTGTCAGGTGAATTTGTTTCTTAATGAATTTCCTTCTATTTGTGGGAACGATATACTACTGTAATGCCCCAGATTGTTTTATTAATTGTTATTCAATTGTTTGTTTGATTAATAAATAGAGAGAGGGACCTAGAAGGAAAAGATTGAAAATTAAAAGAGTTTTGAGGGGTTTTCTGAAAAGTTAATCAAACTCGGGCCTAGACCTTGGCCTGTGGGTTTTTCTTGGCCCAAGAGGGAGGAGGCCACCCTTTAACCTGTGCAGCGCCCCCCTAGCCGCCGCCTCCCCTCAGCCGCCGCCTCCCTCCGACCGCCGCTTTGCCGCGCCACCGCCGCGCCCACCACACGCCCGGCAGCCCTCGCTGCCAGCCCATTGCCGCCCGACGTCTCCTCCTTCCGGTCTTGCCGTCATCCGTCATCCGCACTGCTTTGGATCCGGAGGAAGGAGAAGAGGAGTTCGCGGAAGAGATCCCGGCGGTACTTCCTCTTCGTCGTGTTCTTCATCGTCGTGTCATCAAGGGTAATCCTGTTGCCCCGTATTAGATTGATTTGAGTTGGTTTAGCGACGTCGGTTTCGGATCTAGTAGGATAGTTTCTGTTGGTCGGCTGTTTTGATCTAGTTCCGTCGGGATTCAAGTCTGGACCCCTTCTAGAAAATTGTAGAGGGCGTAATTATCTTTCCAGGAGTATAAGAACACGTGATTCGGATTTGTGTAGCGAAAGTTATGAATTTTCTAGTGCTGCTGTTCTGCAGATCGGGTAGTTTTAGACAGATTTTAGTAGATCGGTTTGTACGATGGGAAATCTGGCGAATCAGAAATTCTTCATGTTAGGAAAGTTTTAGATAATTTTCTTAGCTTTCCAGAAAGGTCAAGAAGTCCGGATTCCGATGATCTAGGCGAAAGTTATGGCTGTTTTAGTGCGCTGTCCAGAGAGGTTGTCGTGACTATTGATGTTTTAGAAAAGGGATTGGATCGGGTAGAAAATGGCAGAATCAGAGAGGCTTCCCAACTAAGTTTATTTAGATAATTTAATTATCTTTCTAGAAAGTCTGAGAACGCTTAATTGGATTTACGTCTCGGAAGTTATGGATTTTGAAGTCGGTACATCCGTGGTTGGGCGATTTGGCCGAGGGAGTTGGGGAGTTTAATTGAGATAAATTGTTGGGGTAATTGGGGTTGCTGATATTTTGTATCAAGAAACCCGTTACTGTTATGTTAGTAATTATTAATTAATTATTCAGGAGGAGAGCTGATGAGGACATCGCTAGTAAACCAAAAGCTAGTAATGAGACTTCAATAGCAGGACCAATAACAAGACCACGAGCCAAGAAACTACAATCTCAGGTGAACCTGTTCCTTAATGAACATATCATTAATTTTAATAAGAATTGTATACTACCTAAAAACAATGTTTTACTTGTGCTCAAGTTTGAAGAGTCAGCGATGGATGGAGATCAAGGATATGTGGCCGTCATCCAAGGAAGCACAAGTCCACGGCATGAACAATGATCGGTCCATGAATAGTACTACACATGAACAGTACGCGCTACAGTATCCAAACCATGAATAGTCCGTGCTACAGTAACCAGGCCGTGAACAGTGCCACGCTACAGGCATGGGTGTGCATTGACGGATGCACACTCCGCATTACCGGTAAAAATGCGAAGAGATGAGAATGGACTTTTGATCATATTGCATAGCATGAAATTCATATGAAACATGTTTAACTTGACAGTTAATGTTCATGCTTGCATTTGTTACAGTTTATACTTGCTGAGTCGTTGGACTCACCCTTGTTGTTGTTTGTTTATTTTAGGTACCAATGTGAGAGCATCATACATGGGGACATGAATGACTAGTCCAGATGCACGTGCACTATTCTTTCAATAAGAAATAAGAATAGTCATTATAATCTTAGTGGCTGGTTAGTTTAATTGGTTCATTTTATTATTCATCAGATTAAATGTAATAATGATTAGAACTATTTGATATCGCCTGCTTCTTTATTATGGAAATAGAACTGTTTCTGTTTATCTAGATTTGCTATTAATGATTGAATAGATAAGACTTTGTCGAATCTTTTGGAATAATTATTAGAAGTTTTAATTTTGGCTAGAAGTTGGTAGCATTTTAGGCCATTATTTGGCTGGGGTGTTACAACTACCTTATGCCAAATTCTTGTTTATTATTAGGTTTGAATATTATGATGATTCTAGGACCACGTTTGAGAATAATGAATCTACTAAAGTTTGTTCGAGTTTAGCATTGCTACCAATGTTCCATGGGGAATTTGGAGTGATTTTCTTCAATCAAGATCGTTCAACCTTTCCAATGGGAATTGGGAGCGCGATGGAACTTCATCGGTGGTCGTGAAGTTCAAAGACGTGTGGTTGGGTGAATTATAGAGTGCTAACTCTTGCATTGGCAACGGGAGATCACTACGGTTCATCAAATCCACGTGAGTATCTTGATCCTACGTCGAGAAGATCGGGCGACCCCGTATCATCTTGGTATCAGAGTGCGGTTTACTCGGTAGGATTATTTACCCTTAGTTTTAGATTTATTTACTTCTATTCCTATAGTCCATTAAAACCGAAAATTGCCACAAAAAATCCAAACCCTAGTTTTTTGCTTCTGTTAATTTTGTGAGCTTTGTTAGGTTTTGATCCATTAGAATTTTGTTTAGGTGCTGATCGTTCGTGTTTATTTGCGTAGCTTAATCTTTGTGTCCAATCCAAAATCCAAAAAAAAATCTTGCTGATTTTTTTTTCATAAGTTGAGACTAGCTCTTGAATATTGCATCTAGGGTTGCTCTTGAGTATTTTACACTTTGCTAAATATTTGTGACCCGCAAAAAAAATCAAAGGAATGATTAAAGCTAGTTCGGCCTTTACAAAAAAAAGGACAACTGAAAAAAAAAAGAAAAGAAAAAGGAAAAAAACATGGCCGAATTTGGGAGAGTTCCTTGTCCATAAATTCAGATTGTGTGATTTAATTTCTTGAGCAATCTCGTGCCCTTACATTGAAATCATTGCAATTGGCTAGCGTCTCTCCTAGTACTTGGTGCAAAACGAGCTATTGAGTTCTTAATTTCAGATCGCTTCTTTTTAGCTCATTCCTTTGTTTACTCGGTAGGATTATTTACCCTTACTTTTAGATTGATTTATTTTTGTCCTATAGTCTATTAAACTGAAATTGCAACAAAAAAAAATTAACCAAACCCTAGTATTTGCATCTGTTAATTTTATGAGTTTTGTTAGGTTTTGATCCATTAGAATTTTTGTTTAGGTGCTGATCATTCGTGTTTATTTGCGTAGCCTAATCTTTGTGTCCAATCCAAAATCCAAAAAAATCTTGCGATATTCTTTTCATCATTTGAGACTAGTCGTTGAATATTGCATCTAGGGTCGCTCTTGAGTACTTCACACCTTGTGAATATTTGTGACCTATGCAAAACCAAAAGAACAATTAAACCTAGTTTGGCCTTTGAAAGAAAAGAAAAAGAGGAAGTTGAGCAAAAAAAAACAGAAAGAAAAAGAAAGCATTGGCCGAATTTGGTGAGTTCTTAATCCATAAATTCAGATTGTGTAATTTAACCTCTTGCACAATCTCGTACCCTTACATTCATATCATTGCAACTGGCTAGCGTCTCTCCTAGTACTTGGTGCAAAACGAGCTATCTAATCTTTAATTTCAGATTGCCTAGCTCATTCCTTTGTTTGCATCGAGTCACATTAATCTTTATGTGTGCGCTCATATACTTCACTTAAATCTTTTGGATCAGCACTTAGGCGAAGTATTCTAGCTTGGATTATTACTTAACTTTACAACATCAAGAATTTCAGATTGCTAGGATACACACTCATGCCAAGCACCACCATATAACCGTTGTTGTGCAAGTAGTGAACACTCTTAATTTCGCTTGATCATCACTGTCTTGTTGTCACTTCTACCGGTGTAAGTTTTTATTGGCCTTAATTCACTTGGAAGGGTAAGAACTTTACTTGGAGAGAGGACATAGTGAGATTGAGTGATTTTCACAAAGCATTATTATATACACGCTATTTGTTTCTTGCAAACTAACCATGTCGTGGAGGAGAACACCATGATGAGAGTGGTGGGACAAATGAAACTCGTGCATTCGTCAAGCAATATCAATTTGGGGCACTCATGAACACTTTCAACGTGAGCTATACCAAGGGCTCAATCAACTCCACGAGAAGCATGATTCTTTTGCTGATCAAACTGCAAGGGATATGCAAAATATGGAGATACAAGCTGATGAAAATGTGCGCCAATTGCGGGAGGACATTGGGACCCTCACTAGGCTCATACAAGCTCGCAATGGCGGCGATGAAGCAAGTGTTCAAGGAGGAGAAGCTGCTGCACATGTACCTCCCGCACCGCAACACCGAGTGGCGCTAACGTGGTGCGCCCACCACAGCTAGGAGGACGAGGAGGAGCCCATGGAGGGCGTGGATAGGGTCTAGGTGGAGGCCGTCTTTGGGCGTGGTGGTGCCGAACATGCGATGGAAGAGGATGGTGATTTTGCTTTGCATTACAATGACCATTATCGTCGTCCACGCAATGAAGATGTAATACCCTGAGTGTCGGTACGAATTAATATTTTAAATCAATCGCGGAATCGCCGATTTTTCGGTCAATCGCGGGAAGGGAGAAAATAAAATTTGTAGAACATTAAAAAATGAATTAGAATATATTAAAAAATATTTTTATTTTCAGTCATGGGCTGCTGTGGAGGTGGGCCATCCACCCATGGGCCAAAGCCCAAGGGAGGCGCCACCCTAGCCGCACCCCACCTTTTCCCTCTCTATTTAACCTAGGCTTCCCCCTTTTTCCTCCCCTCCCTCTTGGCCGCCACCCTCCCTGTCCCTCGCCTCCATCCCTCCTCAAGGTGGTTCCTCCATTGCTACCCTTGGAGAAGAAGGAGAAGGAGAGGAAGGAGAAGGAGAAGAAGGAGAAGAAGAAGAAGGAGAAGGAAGAAGAAGAAGAAGGAAAAATCTTGGGGAAAATTTCTTCATCTAGGTAATCCATCCCCATCCCAATCCTCTGTTTATTGGTTTTATTAGGGTTCTTGGCTCGATATTCATGGATAGATATTAGATCAATCACCCGATTAGAATTTTGCCGCGGATTGGTTTTAGATCTATTCGCGCAGCGCCGGTTGTCTCTCAGTTTTCGGCTAGAAATAGATTTTTCCTGAGGATCTCCCCAAAAGGAAAAGTGTAGAGGACGTCCAGATCTAGCTACTTTATTTGTTTCAATTTTTGTCACCAAGGGATATGGGAGATACGGGGTCGCCAAACTCGCTGATTTGCAGGCGGCCAGATCTGCGCAGCCGACGGTAAACCGTAGTTTAAAATTAGAAAACGATTTTTCTTGCGGGTCTTCCCAAAAGGAAAGTCGTAGATTACTTCCATATCTACCTCCTGTATTTGTTTCAATTTTTTATACCACGGGATCTAGGAGAAACAGAGACGGAATTAACGCTGTCCGGCAGGCAGTCGGGTTGTTACAGACCGACTGTAATTCGGTGTTTAAAATAGTAGATGATTTTTCTGGTCTTGGCCGTAGTTGGGAAAAATGTAGATAATTTAGAGTTCTAGCTCCTGTAAAATTTTGGTAATCTTTAGACCTCTGTGCTGTCGGGGCTGCGCATTTGAATGCGGCTGCCCAAATCTGCAGAGCAGAGCATGTCCTCTGTTTTGGGCATTTAATTACTCCTAGCTGTGATTAAAATAAAAATAGGTGATCTCCATGAAAAATGTAGATATTTAAGTCATGAAACCAGAGAGGTATTATTTGCTATTTTGCGATGTATATATTTAAAGATACAAAATTAAGAAGCAGCTCTGCTGCAGAGGCTAGAATGCAGATTTGTGAGCGGAGAGGAGTTTTCGCGGGTTCGGGTCTCTAGTGTTGATTTATGTTTTTATGTCGTGTTTGTATGCTGTGATGGAGTACTGAGAGGTGTCTTATGGACAGGAGGTCTTGTCCCTGAGCGCCCTTGACTTTTGTTGTTCGTCGCTTCATCGGATTGAGGCAAGTAAATGTAGCGGTGGTTGCTACCGTTTAACCTGTTGTTCCTATTACATTCAGTTTACTTTATTATCGTAATTAGATGCAATTGCTATGATATTTAATTGTGGTATTCTTGCTTAATGATTTAAATTGAATCATGAACTTAGCATGTGGTGAAGATGAATATGTTGAGAGCATGTTATTGCTCATTGTGGATGAATTAATGAACTACCATGTCATTCATACCATACATGTCATATCATGTCCTTTGAATGTGGATGTCGCCGCTTATAGCCGCGACCGTACCGGTACAGCGTCGTATATTGCCGTAATACGACGCACCTCTTCGCCCGCGGGAAGCGTTCGTATATTGTCGAAATACGACGCATCGCACTTCCTGCCCTGGCAAGAGTATGTGGAGCATAGCATGAGCATTCATATGCATTTTAATGTGGATGAAATGATTATATTCACTTGTCAATTATTTCATGAAAGAGGATGGAAGATATTTTAATTGTGAACTTAAACTGTAAATGTGGTTGTTTGTAATTATGATGATGATGTTTTAAATTGTTTGTACTTTGAATAACTTGTTAAACTGCTTGCTTGTCGAGATTTTTATCTCACCCTTGCTTCCCTCCCTCTGTGTGGACATTGAGCATGCTTTGGGAAGGGTAGTGTGATACCGCACGGATGCACATGGACTTAAACCTTAATGTTGGAATAAAGTAGAAGAACTTTAAGTCTTTTGTTTAGTTATCTAAATGTTGAATTATTTCTCCTTATTACTGTTATTTCAGAACCGATCATTTGGTTATAACATTTAAGTTGGTTATGAACATTAAATTGTTTTTGTTATTCTGTTATTTATTTAGTTGTTTACGCTTCCGCTTATACTATATTGTTTAGTAATTGTTGCTAGTTTGTTTTTATTTATTATTTAACTAGCTGTAGAGTAGCTTTAGTGGCATCCCAGGGCATTGTGGGCCCTGGGGTGTTACAGTTGGTATCAGAGCGGGCTTTAGGTCCGTAGCAATTAAACTATTAAATTGACACACATGCACATGTAGGTTGGGGAAGGGTTGTTTATTTTGCATATACTCTGTTTAATTTATTGCATGATTGCTCGTGTTGTAAATGTTTGTTGATTCTGTCTTGCTTGTGTGTGGATTGTGGTGGTCAGAGGATGCCGCCTAGGCGTAGTAGCCGTGGCCGGCAGCCACGCCAAGAGCGCACCACGGCCGAGGAGACCGAGGGTACTCACAACAGTGGTAGTCGAGGAGTCATGGCCACGGTGAGGGCCATGCAGCAAGAGTTGAGTGCGTTGAGGCAAGGGCAGGTGGCCCCTAATGTTCGAAAGGCATCCGAGCCGGACGCCATGGCTGTGTGGAGCAAGCGAGCGGCCTCTCACCCGAGAGTGGGTAGGTTTGAGATCGACAGTTTAGCGGTGCGGCCCCTCCTGTTCAGGCCGCAGACTGGCTGTCCTTTGTGGAGGACAAGATGGAGGCATTCGAGGTGGTTGCCTCCGATCGTGTGCGCTACGCGGCGCAACTTCTGAAGGGAGAGGCACAGATCTGGTGGAAGGGAGTGCAAACTGCTCGCACGGCTGCACATGGAGCACCAACGTGGGCAGAGTTCGTCCGTCAGTTCGAGAGAAGGTTCTATCCAGACCTTTCGGATAAGATGAAGATCGACCGCATAAGCACGCCGCAAGACAAGCAATCAGTGTCGAGTATGAGGTGGGCTTCAACCGATCGTCTGCTTTGTCCCGCATGTGGCGCGGATGATGCGAGAAGGCCGTGCAGCCCGCTGGGGCTCAAACCTTCGATCCGCCACCGCTAGGTGCTTTCCGATCACGGATTTTCACCTTGGTGGAGCAGGCTATGGGGATCGAGATGCAGCAGGTATACACAGAGGAAATCCGCAAGGCCACCGGAGGAGATCCGCCTCGAGGCCTTAGCGAGAGGAAGGGCTTTTCTGGAGGCCCTGCGCACAAGAAGATAAAGAGTCGCCGCCACCGCCTTACCGTGGGAATACGGGCGCACTAGCTCTCACCGAGGGAGCTCTCAGCATCTGCGCACGCCGAAGCCCGGCCGGGCTTGGTTTGTTCGCAGGAGATCCGCATCGGCGGCCGACCGCACTTGGAGTGGACAGTGTTCTATCTGTGGTAATAGCCACAAAGATGTGGTGTGTGCGTAATCCCAAGGGAAGCTGCAGTGGGAGTTGGCGCCACACCTTCAAGCAGCTCTACACGCCCCGCTCGGCACCGCGCAGATGATGGTCGCGCTCCTACCCCACGCTTCTTGCCGCCTCTACACCGCGGTACTTGCCGGCCTTCAAGACCTTCGACGCCCATCCCGCGCCCACCGGGGATACTGGTCCGCCTTCTGCGCGCCTGTACCTCGGTGGACTCTCGCCGACTACCCCGTGTGGGAGGTTCTTCTTCACTGTTCTCGCGGTGTATGCCATGCCGTCGATAGCGTGGATCGTGGAGACGTGGTGACAGTACCTTATCCGTTGATTCTATTGATGCTTCGTCTTTTTGACCGGGCTAGTTTCTCTTCGCCTCGAGGTTTTTGTTCACGGGTGTTTGTCCGCATAGCCTGTGGGGAGAGTGTGGTTGTTAGTTCCCCTGGCTTATTTCAGGCCCGTGTTTGCCCCTGTTGCGTGGTGGTTCTAGCGGATGAGGAGTTCGTGGCGAACTTGGTGGTTATTCCTTTGAGCCTTCGATGTGATCCTTGGCATGGATTGGCTCGCATGAAGATCGTCATATCTCTTGTTTCGAAGACAACACCTTGCGGTCTCCGCTGTATGCGTGAAGTGGTCTTCCAAGGAGTGCCCCGCAGATTCTCTTCGTTGCTATGCCGCTTGTTCCCCAATCGCGAATGCGTGTCGTCTTCAGGGCCATGGTTGAGGGACACGGTCGTGTTAAGGCCGGAGGATATACCGTGGCTTGCGTGTACCCGATGTTTTTCCTACCGAGCCTGTGCCCGCCACCGTAACGGGAACCGGATTTCGATTGACCTTGTTCCGCACGCTGCCTATCTATAAGTCCCAGATCGGATGGCACCGGTGGAGCGGTGGAATTGAAGAAGCGCTGGATGACCTCCTAGCTAAGGGGTTTATCGATCGAGCACGCCGCCTTGGGCTGCTCCGGTCTTGTTTGTGGGAAAGAAGGATGGCACCAAGAGGCTTTATGTGGATTATCGCGCACTTAATCAAGTGACGATCAAAACAAGTACCCACCGCCGCATTGAAGATCTCTTCGATCACCGAGAGGTGCCAAAGTATTCTCCAAGATTGATTTGCAGTCTGGTTATCATCAACTGCGGATCAGAGAGGAGGATATAGAGAAGACAGCTTTTAGCACAAGGTATGGGCATTTTGAGTTTGTCGTTATGTCTTTTGGACTAACAAATGCCCCTGCTGTCTTTATGGAAGCCATGAACAGGATGCTCCATGAGTACCTGGATTCTTTTGTGGTGGTTTTCATCGACGACATTCTGATTTATTCCAAAACGGAGGAGGATCATGAGTTGCATCTCAGTTTGGTCCTTGATGCCCTTCGGAGGAATAAGTTTTATGCGGTCAAGAAATGTGCTTCGGGTGTCCGAGGTTGGATTTCTTGGTCATACCATCAACAAGATGGAATTACAAAGGATCCAAGAATGTGGCATCGGTGGTGCAAGGGCGAAGGCCTACCAATGTGTCGAGATCCGGAGCTTTCTTGGACTTGCTTACATTATCGGCGCTTTGTGCAGATTCTCCATCATCGCCAAGCCGATGACCCGACTCACGCAAAAGAGTGTTCCTTTTGTGTGGACAAATGACTGTGAGTCTGGCTTTCAGACTTTGAAGAGCAAGTCGGTGAATGCTCCTATTCTATCCTTGCCCGAGTGGCAAGCGCTACACGATGTACACAGATGCTTCTGATTGGTCTTGGGTGTGTGTTGATGCAAGAAGGGCGAGTTATCGCTTATGCTTCTCGACAGTTGAAGACTCATGAGCAGAACTATCCTACTCACGACTTGGAGTTGGCAACTGTGGTTTTTGCTCTAAAGTCTTGGAGGCATTATTTGTACGGGAGCAGTGTGATATCTTTACTGATCACAAGAGCCTTAAGTACATATTCACTCAGCGAGAGCTGAATTTGAGGCAGCGGAGGTGGTTGGAGTTGATCAAAGATTATGATCTAACTATTCAATATCATCCTGGTAAAGCCAACGTGGTGGCTGACGCCTTGAGCAGACAGAGTCCCTCGATGCTGATGTCCTTGATTTCGGAGTTTGAGAGGATGGGTATCTCCTTCTGCCTCACCGGGTTGCACAGCAGAGACGCAGATGGTTATCCATCCGCCATTCCCGAGCGTGTTCGAGAGGCTCAAGAAGACGACCGGCTCCTTCGTGAGGTGCGGAAGAGGATCCTGAGGGTCGCCTCGAGATTTCGGTGTGGATGGAAGTGGTGCGCTTCTTTTCGAGGTCATTGTGTACCTCAGAAGTCAGAGGTGAAGGATGACATTCTTCGTGAGGCTCACCGGACTCAGACTCAAGACATCCGGAGAAACCAAGATGTATCGGATTTGAAGCAGTCTTTTGGTGGAAACGCATGAGAGTGGACATTGCTAAGTATGTCGCTTCTATGCTTTGTCGCCAGTGAAGGCGAGCATAAGCGGCTCATGGATTGTTGCGCCTTTGAAAATACCCGAGTGGAAGTGGGAGCACATTACGATGGACTTCGTGGTCGGATTGCCGCGCCTCCTCGAGGGCGAGACGCAGCAGGGTCGTGGTGGACAGTCGACTAAGTCCGCACACTTCATTCCGATGAAGACGACCAATACAACAGCAGATCCGCCCGTTGTATATCCGAGAGGTGGTGAGACTACATGGTGTGCCTAAGTCGATTGTTTCCGACCGGGATGCCAAGTTTGTCTCTAAGTTTTGGCAGAGTCTTCAGGCTGCGTTGGGTACGACAGCTTCCTCAAGACGCTTTTCATCCTCGCATGATGGTCACCGAGCGACCATTCTGCACTGGAGGACATGCTCCGTGCTTGTGTACCGTCATGGAAGGGCGCTTGGGAGGACCATCCGCTTTGGCGAGTTCGCTACAACAACAGCTTCTGTGCAAGCATCAAGATGGCTCCTTTCGAGGCTTTGTATGGTCAAGGTGTGTTTCCCTTGTTGGGATGTTTGTTGGCGAGAGGTCTTTGCTTGGGCCGACCTTGTTCAGCAGACTGTGGAGAAGGTGCGGGAAGTCCGTCAGAACTTGTTGGCTGCTCAGAGCCGACAAAAGAGTTATGCGGACATTCGACGCCGTGAGTTGGAGTTTGCGGTTGGTGACCTTGTGCTCCTTCGAGTGTCGCCAACTAAGGGCATTGTTCGTTTTGGTACCACCGGGAAGCTTAGCCCGCGGTACATTGGCCCTTTCCGGGTTGCTCGTGGGGCGCTTTGGCTTATCGCTTGAGTTGCCGAGTTCGTTGAGCGGTGTGCACAACGCCTTCCATGTGTCGATGCCGAGGAAGTATTTGCGGATCCCGAGCACAAGATTGATCTCGAGCAGGTCACGGTGGATCAGGATCTTACCTTAGAGAGTCAACCAGAGCGTATCCTGGATACTTCAGAGCGGGTCTTGAGGAATAAGACCATCAAGTATGTGAAGATCCTATGGACGCTTCAACCGAGAGGAGGCTACGTGGGAGCTTGAGGATCAAATGCGAAGAAGTACCCGAGCTCTTCGAGGTGGTGAGTACTGTAGTTGAGGTTTTGTTTTCGCTGATTGTTATGACCTTGTTGTTTTCGTGCTTTGTGGTTTGGGGAGTTAGATTCGAGGACTAATCCTTTTAGGTGGGGAGAATGTAATACCGAGTGTCTGATTTAATTAATATTTTAAATCAATCGCGAATCGCCGATTTTTCGGTCAATCATGGAAGGAGAAAATAAAATTTGTAGAACATTAAAAATGAATTAGAATATATTAAAAATATTTTTATTTTCAGTCGCGGGCTGCCGTGGAGGTGGGCCATCCACCCATGGGCCAAAGCCCAAGGGAGGCGCCACCCCAGCCGCACCCCACCTTTTCCCTCTCTATTTAACCTAGGCTTCCCTTTTCCTCCCCTCCCTCTTGGCCGCCACCCTCCCTGTCCCTGCGCCCATCCCTCCTCAAGGTGGTTCCTCCATTGCTACCCTTGGAGAAGAAGGAGAAGGAGAGGAAGGAGAAGGAGAAGAAGGAGAAGAAGAAGAAGGAGAAGGAAGAAGAAGAAGAAGGGAAAAATCTTGGGGAAAATTTCTTCATCTAGGTAATCCATCCCCATCCCAATCCTCTGTTTATTGGTTTTATTAGGGTTCTTGGCTCGATATTCATGGATAGATATTAGATCAATCACCCGATTAGAATTTTGCCATGGATTGGTTTTAGATCTATTCGCAGCGCGGTTGTCTCTCAGTTTTCGGCTAGAAATAGATTTTTCCTGAGGATCTCCCAAAAGGAAAAGTGTAGAGGACGTCCAGATCTAGCTACTTTATTTGTTTCAATTTTGTCACCAAGGGATATGGGAGATACGGGTCGCCAAACTCGCTGATTTGCAGGCGGCCAGATCTGCGCAGCCGACGGTAAACCGTAGTTTAAAATTAGAAAACGATTTTTCTTGCGGGTCTTCCCAAAAGGAAAGTCGTAGATTACTTCCATATCTACCTCCTGTATTTGTTTCAATTTTTTATACCACGGGATCTAGGAGAAACAGAGACGGAATTAACGCTGTCCGGCAGGCAGTCGGGTTGTTACAGACCGACTGTAATTCGGTGTTTAAAAATAGTAGATGATTTTTCTGGTCTTGGCCGTAGTTGGGAAAAATGTAGATAATTTAGAGTTCTAGCTCCTGTAAAATTTTGGTAATCTTTAGACCTCTGTGCTGTCGGGGCTGCGCATTTGAATGCGGCTGCCCAAATCTGCAGAGCAGAGCATGTCCTCTGTTTTGGGCATTTAATTACTCCTAGCTGTGATTAAAATAAAATAGGTGATCTCCATGAAAATGTAGATATTTAAGTCATGAAACCAGAGAGGTATTATTTGCTATTTTGCGATGTATATATTTAAAGATACAAAATTAAGAAGCAGCTCTGCTGCAGAGGCTAGAATGCAGATTTGTGAGCGGAGAGGAGTTTTCATGGTTCGGGTCTCTAGTGTTGATTTATGTTTTTATGTCGTGTTTGTATGCTGTGATGGAGTACTGAGAGGTGTCTTATGGACAGGAGGTCTTGTCCCTGAGCGCCCTTGACTTTTGTTGTTCGTCGCTTCATCGGATTGAGGCAAGTAAATGTAGCGGTGGTTGCTACCGTTTAACCTGTTGTTCCTATTACATTCAGTTTACTTTATTATCGTAATTAGATGCAATTGCTATGATATTTAATTGTGGTATTCTTGCTTAATGATTTAAATTGAATCATGAACTTAGCATGTGGTGAAGATGAATATGTTGAGAGCATGTTATTGCTCATTGTGGATGAATTAATGAACTACCATGTCATTCATACCATACATGTCATATCATGTCCTTTGAATGTGGATGTCGCCGCTTATAGCCGCGACAGACCGCACATAATAGTAGATATTGCCGTGTCTACGACGCACCTCTTCGCCCATGGAAGCGTCAGATATTGTCGAAATACGACGATCGCACTTCCCGCCTCGGCAAGAGTATGTGGAGCATAGCATGAGCATTCATATGCATTTTAATGTGGATGAAATGATTATATTCACTTGTCAATTATTTCATGAAAGAGGATGGAAGATATTTTAATTGTGAACTTAAACTGTAAATGTGGTTGTTTGTAATTATGATGATGATGTTTTAAATTGTTTGTACTTTGAATAACTTGTTAAACTGCTTGCTTGTCGAGATTTTTATCTCACCCTTGCTTCCCTCCCTGCTGTGTGGACATTGAGCATGCTTTGGGAAGGGTAGTGTGATACCGCACGGATGCACATGGACTTAAACCTTAATGTTGGAATAAAGTAGAAGAACTTTAAGTCTTTTGTTTAGTTATCTAAATGTTGAATTATTTCTCCTTATTACTGTTATTTCAGAACCGATCATTTGGTTATAACATTTAAGTTGGTTATGAACATTAAATTGTTTTTGTTATTCTGTTATTTATTTAGTTGTTTACGCTTCCGCTTATACTATATTGTTTAGTAATTATTGCTAGTTTGTTTTTATTTATTATTTAACTAGCTGTAGAGTAGCTTTAGTGGCATCCCAGTGCATTGTGGGCCCTGGGGTGTTACAGAAGATGATGGCTTGGGTAAGCTCAAGTTTTCCATGCCCAAGTTTGCAGGTGGTACTGATCCCGAGGAGTATCTCACTTGGGAATTGAAGGTTGATAAAATATTCCGTATGCATCACTATACGGATGAGAGAAAGATACAGATTGGCATCACTTGAGTTTGAAGGTTATGCTTTGGATTGGTGGGAACAGGTCATTACTCAAAGAGTCGAGAATGGAGAAACCCTCATTGCAATATGGCAAGAGATGAAGCGGAAATGAGAGCCCGCTTTGTTCCTCGTCATTACAAGCGTGATCTATTTGATAAATTGCAGAATATGAAGCAGGGAGCACATTCTGTGGAGGAGTACTACAAGGAGATGGAGCTAGCCATGATTCGAGCCAAGGTTCAAGAACAAGAAGAGTAAACCATGGCACGCTTCCTCTCAGGTTTGAACCATCAAGTCAAAAGAATTGTCAATTTTCAGCCTTATACCAATCTTTATGAGTTAGTGCATCAAGCTACAAAGGCGAACGACAATTGCAAGAGGATGCTAAGTTTGCAAGATCAACGCCCTTTGCTGCACGCACACCGTCCAGTGGAGGAAGATATGGTTCCAAATCACAAATAAACCAACGAACAGCTCCAAGTGGTGGTTCAAGCTACCATCATCTAGCAAGAAGGAAGAAGCCAATCCAGGTGCAAGAAGGCCATCAAATCCAGCAGCTAGTGATTCCTCTTCTATGGGTTCTACAGCGAAGAGTAGCGGTATACAATGCTTCAAATGCCTTGGCCGTGGTCATATGCAAAAGGATTGCCCAAATAACAAAGCGATGTTGATATTGGAGAATGGGGAATATGATTCTGCAAGTGAAGAATAGAATGATCACTATGCCGATTTAGGGACATATGATGATGCACATGAGGAGGAGCAAGACATAGAGTATTGTGAACCCGTGTTGGTCCTATACTTGTGTGTGCTCCGACAGTTGTTGAGTGTGCAACCAAAGCCTTCCCATGAACAATAGCTGCAATTTATTCCATACAGCTCAAGTTAGCAAAGATGGTAAATTTTGTAAGGTAATCATTGATGGTGGGAGTTGTCATAATTTGGCTAGCAAGGAGCTTTGCAATAAACTTGAGTTGAAGTACAAAAAACACCCACATCCATATCAGATCCAGTGGCTGCATGAGAGAGGTTCTTTGAGTGTGGGATACACCGTGGATGTTGAATTTGAAATTGGCACTTATCGTGATACGGTGGAGTGTGATGTGGTGCCTATGGACGTATGTCACTTGCTGCTAGGAAGGCCATGGCAATATGATCGTGCTGTGATTCATGATGGAAGAACTAACCAATATAAGTTTTGGTGGAATAAAAAACAAGTGGTGTTGCTACCGTTGACTCCTCAAATTGTAAATGATAATGTGCAGAAGATTGAAGTGCAAGTTGAGAGTGAGAAAGGGAGAGAACCAAAGAGTGTGATTCCACAAAAGGTGAGCAGAGCCACAAACCAAACCCGAGAGGTAAAAGCAAGAGTGAGGGAGAGAAAAATTTAGTCATGATAGCCACCAAATCTGATCTAAGAGAGATGAAAGATGATACCTGATGCGGATACGCATATGCTTAGCACTTTTAAGTCAAATACATTATTTCACTGGAAAGAAGCATTGAGCCGCATTAAATATTGTCAGGTGAATTTGTTTCTTAATGAATTTCCTTCTATTTGTGGGAACGATATACTACCTTATGCCAAATTCTTGTTTATTATTAGGTTTGAATATTATGATGATTCCGGGGCCAAAGTTATGGAGAAGCACAAGGAGGAAAGAAGCCAATGCAGTGGGAGAGCAAAAAGGGAGGAGCCCAAGGACTTAAACTACAAGTTTTGGATAAGATTTTCAAGCCAAATTCGGACCTCCCACGTGCTCAATCCAATTCAAACTCGGATTCAACTCAGAATTCAATTCGGATTCGGTTCGGGACAGCCTGACAGGCAGTTACTAAAAAGGCTATAACTTTCACAAACGGAGTCCGATTCAGGTGTTCTTGTACTCATTGGAAAGATAATTTCAAGGGCTACGCAATGGATCCGGCCCCACCTTCAAATTCGTCACGGATAAAAAGTTATGACCGAAACATTGTGACGGTTTAATTTTAGGTTTTGGTATATGTATTGGTCAGTTACACCCCTTTCGTCTTTCACATTACTATTACCTGGAGGTGTAGTAAGCAAAAAGAACAACACATATGCGTGGTATATGTATGAATCAATTGTTGTGTTATTCTCATCCTCACTGTTTTGCACAAACCAATTGATACTACAATAGCTATCAAATGCATACATTGCAATGTTTTCATTCACACCATTCTCCTCCCATAAGAAAAAGTCGCCCTCGAATTTGCGATGGCACGTGGACAAGTCATTAATGGGCAAAACCAGATCAAACGGTTCAAATATGGAAGATAAAATTTTAAGTGCCTTCCTTGCTTCACCGCTTACTACTCGATTATTTGTACATGATTGTTCATCGAAGAGCAAAAGTAGGCACAAGAAATCTTTGTAAACAGTAAGCACTATTGTTAAACCTCATCTCATTGTGATCATGACGTGGTATAAAAGATTGTTTGTCCAAAATATGCAATTTCAACTCGGCAAGCTTATCACATGTAATGCATATTCGATAAACATAAAAGTTGTCATCTACACCATAATCTCCGATCAAATTGAACTTATATGTGTAGGCATAGGAACTAACTAGTGATTTTAAATATGCAATTTCAGCAACATTCTCAATGACACTAGATAGCTCTTTAGGGTCATCGAACATAATATAATATAAAGAATCATCGAGATATTCTAGAAAGAACTTCCTTATGAGTAATTAATTCCACATTATGTAAATTGACCAAAGAAATTTCAGAATATGGAATTTTCGAATGAACACATGAGTTCTCACAATTACTCACCTTTTCACAAATAAATTCAGAACCAATATGGTTACCTCTATCATTCACTTCAATTGATATATGTGTTGTAGGTATTAAATCATCATGATGTAACAACGGATCAGCAAGTACTTCATCTTTAACTATGATTATCTCCTCATCGTTTATCTCCAATGGTGCCAGTTGTTGAACATTTGATTCCTCTTCTTTAATATCAACCTGCACAATGTGAGAAACAACACTAGAAGTAGATATTAATGTGTTAGTTTCAAAATCAACCTCACTTTGTCCATCTTCCACTTCTCTCTTTTCTTTTGGTGTATCTCTCACACTCTCGCTTTGATGCTCTCAAACTCACATATGGTGGAATCACACAGCTCACTCTTTTTAGCACTATCTCTCAATTTGGCTATGTGGCTCTCATTCTCACATAGGTTTTGATGCATCTCAATTGTTGTATGTATCATTGGGGCAGCACAAGATGTCTCCTTTACCGAAGGGAAAGTCCCATGCTCGGTCATCTTCTCATGTGTCACACTAGCGGAACCATAAGAGCTGAAGTATGGATATGGATTGAACCGTGATGTACGTCTCTCCATAAGTCTCTCTTCTTGCTTAATAGCATAATTTACAAGATCATGCATGCTACTAAAATATGTATGTCGAAGTGTAGTGGTAATCTCAGAATTCAAGCCTCCTTTGAAGTATGCCATCTCTTTGAATTCACTAGTCACTCCTACACGACGCAATGCATCTTGCAACCGAAAATAATAATCCTGAATCAGACACTCCTTGTGTGATACTTTCCAAATGATGGAGCAATCCCACTCATAATAGGATGGCACAAACTCGCTTTCATGATCACCTTCAAACCTTCCCAAGATCTAATGAATCGTTTTCGAGATAATTGTTGCCACCAACTCTAAGCGTAGTCTTTAAACTGTATAGTTGCTCGCATTACTTCTTGGTCTTTGGGAAGCTTCTGAACTCTAAACTCTTTCTCCAATCGCCATTCCCACTCAAGATACTCCTCTGGATCTTCACTTCCATAGAACGGAAGAGACAAATTGTTGGGTTTGAAATCGCACCATGAGGAACGAATATCAAGATTCATTCCTATTTGGTTCACACCAAGAGAAACGAATTGTTGAATATCCTGTCATGGTTAGTTATGCAACATATATATGTGGAAACACTCAATCTCACTATTTTCTCTCCCAAGTAAAGTTCTTACCTTCCAAGTGAATTGAGGCCAAAAGAAACTTACACTTGGTGGTGGCTATAATAACAAGTGATGATCAAGCGGATTCAAAAGTGACTCACAATTGCACGGTAAAGGATATTTTGTGGTGCTTGATTTGGAAGTATTTATCCTACACGATCTGATTTTTCGATGTTGTAAAATTAAGTAATAACCAAGTTAGAATACTTTGCCTATGTGCTGATCCAAAAGATTTAAGTGAAGTATATGAACGCACACGCAAAGATCAATGTGACTCGATGCAAACAAAGGAATGAGCTAACTAGAGGCAATCTGAAATTAAAGATTAGATAGCTCGTTTTGCACCAAGTACTAGGAGAGACGCTAGCCAATTGCAATGATATGAATGTAAGGGCACAAGATTGCTCAAAGGAATTAAATACAAAAGCTGAATTTATGGACTAAGAGCTCATCCTAGATTCGGCCAATGTTTTTTTTTCTCTTTTTTTTCTTAGCTATTTTTTTCTTCTTCTTCTTTTTTTTTCAAGGGCCGAACTAGGTTTAATTGTCTTTTTGATTTTGCATAGGTCACAAATATTCAGCAAGATGTAGAATACTCAAGAGCAGCCCTAGATGCAATATTCAACAGCTAGTCTCAATTGATGAAATAAAAATATCTGATTTTTTGCAATGTAGCGATTGGATTTTTTTTAATTTTGGATTGGACACAAAGATTAAGCTACGCAAATAAACACGAACGATCAGCACGTAAACAAAATTTCTAATGGATCAAGACATAATAAAACTCATGAAATTAGCAGATGTGAAACTAGGGTTTGGATTTTTTTTGTGTTTCGGTTTATGGACTATAGGACAATAAGTAATAAACTAAAATTTAAAGGGATAAGATCCTACCGAGTAAACCGCGCTCGATCCAAGATGATACGGGTCGCCTGATCTTCTCGACGAGGATGGATACTCACGGAGTCTTGACGAATCGCAATGATCCTCCAATACCAATGCAAGGGACGAACACTTTAATCTGCCAAACCACACTCGTGTTGATTTCACGACCACCAAGCAAGATCTATCGTACACTCAATTCCCAATGGAAAGGCTGAACGATCTTGATTGAAGAAATTAACCCTAATTCCCTATGGAACTTAGGCAACAATGCTAAACTCGAACATACTTTAGTAGATTGATTATTCTCAAACGTGGTCTCCTTACAATGGGGGTCTAACCCTCAATATAGAGTACCCTATCCACCTCATGGCTGGCCAAGAGGTTCTAAACCAACTCTAACTCATCCCTACATGTATTTGGAAACAAACTCACACAAAAGGAAAAACCTAAAATTAAAGCGTCACCATATTTCGGTCATAACTTTTTATCCGTGATGAATTTGAAGGTGGGGCCGGATCCATTGCGTAGCCCTTGAAATTATCTTTCCAACGAGTACAAGAACACCTGAATCGGACTCGCTTTGTGAAAGTTATGGCCTTTTAGTAACTGTCTGTCAGGCTGTCCCGAACCGAATCCGAATTGAATTCTGAGTTGAATCCGAGTTTGAGTTGGATTGAGGACGTGGGAGATCCGAATTTGGCTTGTAAATCTTATCCAAAACTTGTAGTTTTAGTCCTTGTGCTCCTCCCTTTTGCTCTCCCAAGTCTTCACATGAATCATACCTAAGAATACGTAAAATAATATCATGATGTAGTATTCCAAGTTCATCATCAATTAAAAGAAACTCCTTTAGAAACAAATTCACCTGACAATATTTAATGCGGCTCAATACTTCTTTCCAATTAAATAATGTATTCGCCTGAAAAGTGCTAAGCGTGTGCGTATCCGCATCAAGAACACCATGATGAGAGTGGTGAGAAATGAAACTCAAGCATTCGTTAAGGAATATCAATTTGGGGCATTCCGTGAACACTCTCAACGTGAGCTACGCCAAGGGATCGATCAACTCCATAAAAAGCATGATGCTTTTGCTGATCAAATTGCACGGAAGATGCAAAACATGGAGATACAAGCTGATGATAATGTGCGCCATTATGGAGGACATTGAGCCCTCACTAGGCTCATACATACCGCAATGGTGGCGATGAAGCAAGTGTTCAAGGAAGAGACGCTGCTGCACATGTACCTCCTGAACCGCAAAATTGAGTGGCTGCCAACGTGGTGCGTCCACCACATATTGGAGGACGAGGAGGAGGAGGCCATGGAGGGCGTGGCCAAGGCCTAGGTGGTGGCCGTGGTGGTGCTGCACATGCGATGGAATGGGATGGTGATTTTGCTTTGCATTACAATGACCACTATCGTCATCCACGCAATGAAGATGATGGATTGGGCAAGCTCAAGTTTTCCATGCCCAAGTTTGTAGGTGGAACTGATCCCGAGGAGTATCTCACTTGGGAATTGAAGGTTGACAAAATATTCCGTATGCATCACTATACGGATGAGAGAAAGATACAGTTGGCATCACCTGAGTTTGAAGGCTATGCTTTGGATTGGTGGGAACAAGTCAATACTCAAAGAGCTGAGAATGGAGCAGACCCAGTGGCATCATGGCAGGAGATGAAGCGAGAGATGAGAGCCTGTTTTGTTCCTCGTCATTACAAGCGTGATCTATTTGATAAATTACAGAATATGAAGCAGGAGAAGAGACTTTTGGAGAAGCATACAACACAGTTCTATCCAAGTCCATCATTCAGTTCTTATGCCGCTGCTGGTGTGTCATGTGAGAAGATGACCGAGCATGGGACTTTCCTTCGATCAAGGAGACATGTTGATGTAGACGAGGTGCCCGATCTTTCGATGAGATTGATAACTATCGATTTTGGTGGTGACTCTCACGATCCGACTACAACCGTACGACGACGCTTGTGCCTTAGCAATCACAGAACCAACTCCGAAGTGTTATTGACCTCGCTGGAGGCGTGATCAACCTGAACACGAAGTTCAATCCCTGCGAGCAATCGAAGAACTAGCAAGAATAAGACATAGGCAATCTGATATTGCGAATATGAATGAAGCATAAATTGTATTGCGAATAACAAAGATGGGATCTCGAAGCTGTCTTGACAGGTGGTCGTCCGACACAACTGAAGAACAAAGTTTGCACAATGGCTAAACCTAAACTCAACGAAATCCAAGTCCCAGCAATGGATGCGGCGGCTCCTTTATAGGGATGAGTTGTATCTATGGAAGGGATGTCCTCATCATCCTCCCTTCTTGCATTTGAGTCGTCCGCGACTCAAGCTCGTCTTCTTCTCCCATGTAAGGCTTCAAATCTGCAATGTTAAAAGTGGGACTAACCCCAAAATCTGCAGGCAGTTCAAGCTTGTATGCATTATCATTAATCTTTTCTAACACCTTGAAGGGACCATCAGCTCTTGGCATCAATTTTGATTTTCTCAATTCAGGGAACCTATCTTTTCTTAAGTGCAACCAAACAAGATCCCCATGGTCAAAAGTTAAATGTTTCCTCCCCTTACTACCAGCAAGTTTATATTTAGCATTCATGCGCTCTATATTCTCCTTAGTTGTCTCATGTATTTTTAAAATCAATTCAGCACGTTGTTTAGCATCGGGGTTCAATTTCTCTGAAGATGGAATAAGCATTAAATCAATAGGAGCACGAGGCACAAAACCATAAACAACTTCAAAAGGGCACATCTTTGTAGTAGAATGCAACGAACGATTGTAAGCAAACTCAATATGAGGCAAACATTCTTCCCACATTTTTAAGTTCTTTTTCAACACAGCCCTAAGCATTGTAGACAAAGTTCTATTCACAACCTCAGTTTGTCCTTCAGTTTGTGGATGACAAGTAGTAGAAAATAACAGCTTAGTCCCCAATTTAGCCCACAAAGTTCTCCAAAAATGGCTAAGGAATTTAGCATCACGATCTGAAACTATAGTATTAGGTACACCATGCAAGCGAATAATTTCACGAAAGAATAAATCAGCAATATTGGTAGCATCATCGCTCTTATGACATGGTATAAAATGGGCCATCTTAGAAAATCTATCAACAACCACGAATATACTATCCCTCCCCTTCTTTGTTCTAGGCAATCCTAAAACAAAGTCCATCGAAATATCTTCCCACGGAACGCTAGGAACGGTAAAGGCATATATAAACCATGAGGATTAAGTCGTGACTTAGCTTTTTGACATGTAGTGCAGCGAGCAACGAGCGCCGACGTCCCGCCTCATCTTTGGCCAAAAGAAATGATCAACAAGTATGTCCTCCGCTTTCTTCACACCAAAATGTCCCATTAACCCACCTCCATGTGCTTCCTGTAACAACAATGACGAACAGAATTAGCGGAATGCACAACTTGTTGGCTCTAAACACAAACCCATCGTTAATGATAAATTTATTCCACATTTTCCTTCTTTACAATTCAACAATATTTCTGCAAAATCAGCATCGTGCACATATTGCTCTTTAATAGTCTCTAATCCAAAAATTTTGAAGTCAAGTTGTGATAACATGGCATATCTCCTAGACAAAGCATCATCAATAACATTCTCCTTTCCCTTCTTGTGTTTTATGACGTAGGGAAAAGACTCAATAAATTCAACCCACTTTGCATGTCTACGGTTCAGTTTACCTTGACTTCGAATATGCTTTAAAGATTCATGATCAGAATGTATAACAAATTCTTTCGCCATAAATAATGTTGCCAAGTTTCTAAGGTTCGAAGAGGGCATATAACTCCTTATCATAAGTAGAATAGTTCAAACTAGGCCCACTCAATTTCTCACCAAGTATGCTATAGGTTTGCCTTCTTGTAACAACACACCACCTAAACCAATTCCGCTTGTATCACATTCTAGCTCAAAAGTCTTATTGAAATCAGGGAGTTGGAGTAGAGGTGCATGTGTTAACTTATCTTTCAATGTGGTGAAGGCATTCTCCTGTGCGGTGCCCCAAACAAATGGCACGCCCTTTTTGGTAAGCTCATTTAATGGTGCGGCGATTGTGCTGAAATCCTTCACAAAGCGGCGGTAAAACCCAGCAAGTCCTAAAAAGCTCCGCACCTGTGTGACCGTGTTAGGAGTCGACCAACTCTGTATTGCTTCAACCTTGGTTTTATCAACTTCAATTCCCTGTGGAGTAACAACATAGCCAAGAAACGCAACTCGATCGGTGCAAAAGGTGCACTTCTCAAGGTTACCAAATAGGCGTGCATCACGTAAAGCCTTAAAAACAGCACATAAATGGTCCAGATGTTCCTCTAATGATTTGCTATATATCAATATATCATCAAAATAAACCACCACAAATCTACCAATGAAAGCACACAAAACCTCATTCATTAGTCTCATGAAAGTACTAGATGCATTAGTCAAACCAAAAGGCATTACTAACCAATCATATAACCCGAACTTAGTTTTGAAAGCCGTTTTCCATTCATTGCCTAATTTCATGCGGATTTGATGATAACCACTACGCAAATCAACCTTGGAAAAGACAACAGAGCCACTCAATTCATCAAGCATATCATCTAACCTAGGAATAGGATGACGATACCTAATGGTGATATTATTGATTGCTCTACAATCCACACACATGATCCATCTTTCTTTGGTACTAAAATGACCGGAACAGCACAAGGGCTAAGAGATTCGTGCACATACCCTTTATCAAGCAACTCTTGAACTTGGCGCTGAATTTCTTTAGTTTCTTCTGGATTGGTCCTATATGCTGCTCGGTTAGGCAATGATGCACCGGGAATTAAATCAATTTGATGCTCAATCCCACGAAGTGGTGGTAGCCCCGGCGGTATGTCTTCCGGAAAGACATCTTTGTAGTCCTGCAAAATGTTAGTGACGGCAGGTGGCAAAGAAGAAGGTATATCCTCAAATGAAAACAAATCATCTTTGCAAAGTAACGCATAGCAAACAGAATTACTAGCATCTAGTTCATTCATATCATATTTGGTAGCAAGAAAACAAGCACCTTTCAATTTAATTTCTTTATTTTTCACATGAGCAGATTTAGGTTCTTTCTTTTTATGTTGCTCAAGCTCTTTTGCTACAATCTGATTCTCACTCTCAGCATTTGCTAAGCATTTCTCTCTACTAGCTCTAGCAAGGTCATCTTTAATAATTTGTTCAGGAGTCATAGATGCAGCACAATTTTCTTTCCCTTGAACATGAGAGAGTATTGATTATTCCTACCATGATGCGCACAATCAGTATCATATTGCCAAGCTCTTCCTAATAGTAATGAACAAGCTTGCATAAGAACAACATCGCAATTAACATAATCATGGTACGAACCCATAGAAAATGTACTCACCATCCGTGTTACCTTCAATTTACCACTGTTGTTGAACCATTGAATATGATATGGGTAGGGATGAGGTTTAGTCGACAAAGCAAGCTTCTCCACCATATCCATACTCGCCAAATTGTTGCAACTACCCCCATCAACAATTATGCGAATAGATCGTTCTTTGACAACGCCCTTGATTTGGAACAAGTTATGGCGCTGGTTTTGATTGGCATGAGACACTTGAGCACTTAGTACGCGTTGCACTATAATGCTCAAATACTTGTCAGCATCTTCGGCGCCAACATGCTCCTCCTCATGTTCAGATTCATCATCATGTCATGCAGGATCATTTGCAAGCATAGCATATGTTTCATCATCAAAGTCACTAGCAGAGGAATATCCACCATCATCGCAGATAATCAATACACGCTTGCTTGGACAGTCCCGCATCATGTGTCCATAGCCTTTGCAACGATGGCATTGAACGTCCCTCGTTCGTCATGTCGAAGCAACCGAAGAGGAGGTTTTTGCAGAAAGTTGTGGTGCTGATTTGTGTGCTTCGGAAACTCGTGACGCCGAATTTGACGTAGTAGGGCGCTGCTTGTTGGAGGGTAATGGTGGGGGCACCACATTGGATGAAGAAGGTGTGCGCGATGTCCATGAATTTGTGCGACCTGCAGAAGGATTAGATCGCATTCTCGCCCCGCGCCCCGCACCACGCTCAGCTTTGCAAGCAAGATGAAGCAATCTAGTAATGGAGTTGTAATCTTTGTAATCAACGATGTCTTGAATTTCTCGATTCAACCCTCCCACAAACCTAGCCATTGATGCCTCCTCATCTTCAACTAACCCACAGCAAACATACCAATTTGTAATTCTTGGTAGTATTCTTCCACAGATTTTGCACCTTGTTGTAAGCGTTGCAGTTTATTTAACAAATCACGAGCATAATATGAGGGAACAAATCGATGGCGCATAAGTAATTTTAAAGCCTCCCAAGTGTTATGTATGTTGTTGGGTTGTTGTCGCAATGTTCTTTCCACCAAATAGAAGCAAAGTCGGTAAATTCACTAATAGCAGCTCTAATTCGCCTATTCTCGTGAAAGTCATGGCAAGCAAATTTTGATCTACCGCAAGTTCCCAATCAAGATAACCATCGGATCATATTTACCATTAAAAGGAGGCATAGTGAATTTAACCTTAGCATAAGCATCGCCGTGGTCACGCACTCACGCCGTGGGGTTCTCGTCGCATACCTTGTTGGTTGAAACGCAATTGTCGACGAGCTCGATCGTTGTTGTGGTTAGCCCTACCGTCGGCCTCGAAATCACCCACATGATCGAATTCATCTTGTCCCTCTACCGGTGCAGCAGGGGGAATAGCGGTCGAAGCTTGGACAATCTCCTCAAGGCGCGCCATAATATCCGCCAAAGAATTGTTAGTGATACCTTGTGCTCTCTCCATCGCAGCCGAGCGCTATGCTTAGCTCAATCTGGCGCTCTAGTTGAGCAAGTCGCTCATTTGTAACTCGACGTCCTCCTCAAGGCCCGCATTTAAGATTCATTTTGCGCGTGAAATGTTGTATGATTCCTTCGACGAGGACCGTGAGATGTATCTTGATCAAGAAACTCTAGGACCTGCCATTGTTAGCAAAACACAAGAATATGTCCCTAACAAGAACTAGGGTATGGTGGTTCAAAGTCACTCGCACTCAAACCTTCTATCGAATTCTTACCAATTCTTACCAAGCACACAGGGGCGATCGGCAACCAGTGATGACAATATATCTTCGAAGATTGGATGGAGCGATTGCCGGTAAAGCTCAAGATGTACGGTGTAGAAAAGGTATAGCTGGAAGGCTCAAGTTTAGTAGCAAGGAGTAGCAATAATCGCCTCAGAAAATGCAAGTGAAAAATTGTTCAACGCCGGTTGGTCTTGGCCCTAGGCTAGACCAGACTAGAGACGCGAGCCTCGAACACAAACGAGTACACCGCGTAGAAAGGAAACTAGATGAATGTAATACCCCGGAACGAATTTATTAATTATTTATTTAATTTAAGAGAGGGGCGAAGAAAGAAAGAGTAAAATAATTTGTTTAGGGGTTTCGAAAGTTAAGGCAACCAGGCCTAGGCTTCGCCTGTGGGAATTTTGGCCCAAGGGAGGAGGAGGCCACCCTTAACCCTAACCTCTCCACCCCTCGCGCCCCTCATCTCTCCTGCGCCCCATCCCTAGCAGCCGCCGCCCGCCGTGGCAGCCTGCCGCCCGCCACCCTCGCCGTGGCGCCTGCCTCGCTCGCCATCCCGCCGCCGCCGGGCGCCGCCGCCTCGCGTCTCGCCGCCGGCCGCTGTCCTCTTGCGCCGTGTCGTCGCCGGTGTGCTGCGCCCGATGCCCCGACGCTTCCTCCTTCCCTTGCGCCGACGCCGCCGTCTGCCGCCGCACTGCGTGAGATCCGGGAAAGAGAGGAGGATTTCGCGAGGAGATCACGGCGTGTTCATCGAGTTCGTTGTGTTCGTCATCGTGTTCTTCATCGTGTCGTCAAGGGTAATCCCTGTTAGCCTCCTAGATGAGTTTTTAATCGAGTTAGATTCGTCGGTTTTCCGGGCTGCCAGGATAGAAGTTGTTAGTCGGCAATTTTGGGGTAGATCCGTCGGGATTTAGGTCTGGACCCCTTCTAGAAAATTGTAGAGGATGTGATTATATTTCTAGGGAGTACTAGAACACATTATTCGGATATGTGTAGCGAAAGTTATGAATTTTCTGGTGCGGCTATTCTGCAGATCGGGGTAGTTCTGGACAGATTTTAGTAGATCGGTTTGGGCGACGGGAATTGTGGCGATTCAGGATTCCATCAAATTGGGAAAGTTGTAGATAAGTTTCTTAGCTTTCCAGAGAGGTCATGAAGTCCGGATTCCGAGTTTCTGTCTGGAAGTTATGATCGTTTAAGTGCGCTGTCCAGAGAGTCCATCGTGATTGTTGATGTTTTAGAAAAGGGTTTGGATCGGGTAGAAAATGGCAGAATCTGGGAGGCTCCCCAACTAAGTTTTGTTAAATAATTTAATTATCTTTCCAGAGAGTCTGAGAACGCTTAATTTGGATTTACGTACTGGAAGATATGAATTTTTGAAGTCGGCTGTCCGTGGACGGGCAGATTTGGCCAAGGGGAGTTGGAGAATTAATTGAGATAAATTGTTGGGGTAATTGGGGTTGTTGATATTTCTGTATCTAATTACATGTTACTGTTACGTTAGTAATTATTAATTAATTATTCAGGAGGAGAGCGGATTCCGGGGGTTGCACCTTCTGCTCGTTCTTCATTTTCTCGCGGTTGAGGCAAGTATAATGATGGTCTATGATTGATAGTGTGCATTATTGATGGTTGATGAATTGTTGAAGTTTGATGAATGGATGATATTTGATCTATGCTTTGAGTATATGTGATCATGTTTATGATAATGATTTGTTGATATTGTTTATGGTCGATTGCGATTGAAAGTATTTATGAGAATTTCTGATGCATAGGTTTTGTGAATGCAAGTTTTATTTGTTGAGACATTCACACATATGCATCATGTTGATATTTTGAAGTCTTGGTCACGAGAGGACCAAGCGCCGAGGTCCCCGTCATGATGATGGCATGACGGGCTAAAGGTCCCCATACTTGTGGAGTATGGGCATTGGTCCCTGTGCAGATGGTACAGCATGGGTGTGCATTGACGGATGCACACCGCATTACACGTAGAAATGCGAAAGAGAAGAGATAAAGAGATTTTTGATCATATTGCATAGCATGATTATTATATGACTGGTGGATGATCTTGTGAAATGATGATAATGTTTATGCATATTACCACTTTTATATTTGCTGAGTTTTAGACTCACTCTTGCTGCTGTTGTTGTTGTTGTTGTTGTTTGTTTTAGGTACCTTCATGAGATTGGCATGCATGGGATTAAAGGAAGACTAGATTTGTTGCACTTGCACGAATTACTCACCATGGAAGAAATATAGAACTTAGATTATATTTGATGAGTAGCTCAAGTGATAATTGGCTTATGACTAAAAGGTTAAATTGTAATAAAGAACTAGATCTTGCTTATTTTGCTTCCGCTCTTTAATTAAGTTTTATAGCTGTTCTACTTAGTATTGCTTATATGGTTTACGATTAATTACATCCTTTGGTTATGCTTGTTGGAATCTCTAAATTAGACAATAAACAAAGGAGACTCTGCTGAAATTTTATAGAAAGCAAATAACTTAGCTCATTATGTTGTTACTTTAGTAACATTCCAGGCCATTGTTTGGCTGGGGTGTTACAGGTTCATTTTATTTTTCATCAGGTTAAATGTAATAATGAATTAGAACTATTTGTTATCGCTTCCATTTATTATTTTGAAATTAGAACTATTTCTGTTTAATTAGAGTTGCTATTGAGAAATAAATAATGTAGTTTTTGTCGAATTTTTATGGAATAAATGTTAGAAGCTTTATTAGGATTAGAAGTGGGTAGCATTTCAGGCCATTATTTGGCTGGGATGTTACAATGATGATGCACAAGGAGTTCAGGAGCTCGAAAAAGGTTGCCGTCTGCACAGGGAACCTTAGAATCACCTGTAAAAGGTGCCTGTCAATTTTGAGCAAATTCTAAGAAACTTGATTTTTCCTCGGTTTGCGGGCCCGTTTTGAGGCCCTAAACGACCTTTTTTGGGGTCAAAGCAGCTGCACGTGTGCCTGTCTATTTTTTTCGCTCTATCTTCTCATTTGCTTTCCAACGGATCAAGAATTGCCTCAATCGGAGGTCGTATGCAAAAGTTAGGTGTTTCTCTCCTCTTTTTTCTTTTTCTTTTACACACGACGCGGTTGCAACTTACTCCGAAACCAACTCTGAGATAGTGTCCTACTCCGAAACCAACTAGGGCACAACCTCCCTAGAAATCGAGTACTCCTCCTTTTCTACCCTCGTGGCAGTTCGGATCTAACTGCAACGGTGAGACCAAAACGTGAACAGAACTCGAAACTCTAAAGGAACTAGACACTAAGACCAGCAAAGGACACGAGATGCAACCGAAAGTTCAAAAATGCAATGTACTGAAAAGAAAATTTGCGAGGCTAAGACTGGTTTGGACAGATTGATCTACTGCTATTTTTTCGTTTTGTTTTTGTGTACTCTAGGTAAGAAAAAGCAATCTAATCTATGGTAAACTGGAAATTCTCACCGAGCAATACCACTTGATGTAGACGAGGTGCCCGATCTTTCGATGAGATTGATAACTATCGATTTTGGTGGAGGTGACTCTCACGATCCGACTACAACCGTACGATGACGCTTGCGCCTTAGCAATCACGTAACCAACTCCGGTGTTATTGACCTCGCCGGGGCGTGATCAACCTGAACACAAGTTCAATCCCTGCGAGCAATCGAAGAACTAGCAAGAATAAGACATAGGCAATTTGATATTGCGAATATGAATGAAGCATAAATTGTATTGCGAATAACAAAGATGGGATCTCGAAGCTGTCTTGACAGGTGGTCGTCCGACACAACTGAAGAACAAAGTTTGCACAATGGCTAAACATAAACTCAACGAAATCCAAGTCCTAGCAATGGATGCGGCGGCTCCTTTATAGGGAGAACGACCAGGGGTGGCGTCCAAGTGCACGCCCTAGGGTTACAAGGCCCATGGGCCCAAGTGGTGGTGGCGCAGCACCCTTTTTGACTCGGACTCAGAAATTAACGTAGACTCTTTTGATGATTGCGGCCTGCTCAGATGGAATTTGAAGATGAGGTTGGATCCGTTGGAAAGTAGACTTCATAAGCTTTCCAGGAAGTACAAGAACATCCCAAACGGAGTCTGTATGAGGAAGTTATGCCCGTTTGAACTTGGTACCATTGCAGCAGTCCGAATCTGATTCCAAAACGTGTCCAATTCGGATTCTTGCTTGACTTGGTCCCAAAGTGACATGGTGACCTCCATTATTCCTTCCATGCATGTCCATGAGTCACGTCCCTTTCCTTCGTCCTTTCCCGTGTTCCTAAGCACAATTAAATCACTTGCATTAGGTAGCGGTCTATTCTCGAGAACATATGAACCAAGGAATGAATTCACCTGGTAATTAAGTTGACGAGCACGAGCTCGAGTAAGTGGTCCTTGCAACACATGCTGCGGATGAGTTGTATCTATGGAAGTGATCACAATGAGATGAGGTTTAACAATAGTGCTTGTTGTTTACAAAGATTTCTTGTGCCTACTTGTTCCTCTTTCGATGAATAATCATGTACAAATAATCAGAGTAGCGCAACTGAAGCAAGGAAGGCACTCAAAATTTTATCTTCCATATTTGAACCGTTTGATCTGGTTTTGCCCATTAATGACTTGTCCACGTGCTTGCAAAAGTCGAGGACGACTTTTTCTTATGGGAGGAAAATGGTGTGAATGAAAACATTGCAATGTATGCATTTGATAGCTATTGTAGTATCAATTGGTTTGTGCAAAACAGTGAGAATGAGAATGACACAATAATTGATTCATACATATACCACGCATATGTGTTGTTCTTTTTGCTTACTACACCTCCAGGTAATAGTCATGTGAAAGACAAAAGGGGTATAACTGACCAATACATATACCATGCATACACATTGTATTCTTTGTTTAGTACAATTTCAGGCTATCAAAAGCCGAGGACGGCTTTTCTTGAAGAAGGGGAGGATGATGCGGATACGCATATGCTTAGCACTTTTAAGTCAAATACATTATTTCACTGGATAGAAGCATTGAGCCGCATTAAATATTGTCCGGTGAATTTGCTTCTTAATGAATTTCCTTCTATTTGTGGGAACGATATACTACCTTATGCCAAATTCTTATTTATTATTAGGTTTGAATATTATGATGATTCTGGGACCACGTTTGAGAATAATTAATCTACTAAAGTTTGTTCGAGTTTAGCATTGCTATCAATGTTCCATGGGGAATTTGGAGTGATTTTCTTCAATCAAGATCGTTCAACCTTTCCAATGGGAATTGGGAGCGCGATGGAACTTCATCGGTGGTCGTGAAGTTCAGCACGTGTGGTTGGGCGAATTATAGAGTGCTAACTCTTGCATTGGCAACGGGAGATCACTACGGTTCATCAAATCCACATGAGTATCTTGATCCTACGTCGAGAAGATCGGGCGACCCCTATAGAGAATATTATTAACAAAAAAGAAAGCAATGCAGAAATGTTGTCAGTAGGTAATGGTGTTTGTTGAACGTTTGTTTGATTGGTTGGTAAAAATGAGAAGTAGTACAGGGTTTGTAGAGCGTGTGTTTCTGGTATTGGTATGTTGATATACCACTTTGATGCAGAACTGCTCTGCAATGCGAGTTGGACTAATTATGTATACGAAAAAGTAACATGTGTTAAAAATGAAGGAATAATAAGTAAGTAAACAAGCTATTAATTTTTTTTGTTTTCAACTGATAGATAAACGAGAGTTTGTGTTGTAAACCTGAGTATGTACCGACAGACATGCCAAGAAATAAAGCGATGACTGGTGCATCTTGAGAATTGGTAAAGAAGAGTTCAGCATTAAATTATTCAGCATGATGGCCCCACAATGTTATAATTCCTGTTTCACTATGAAGAAGTCGTAAGCTATATTGTTTTGGTAAAGCTGATGCAGTAATGATGTAGGTATAGATTATATATTTACAGTGCGTTTAATTGTTGGTCCTAACTTTGTTACTGTCTCAGTGATTGGTGAAACAGCGGTTATGAGAGCAACAACATCTGATGTATATGGAAGCTAAATTAGAGTGGGGGAAAAAGAGCTGATGCATGTGTGTAAGTTTTGTACATAAAATGTGTAAACATAGTTGCGGCTGTACCTGATAATAAAGTTTTTTTTCCAATGCTATTGTGAAGAACAGAAAAAGGTACTGCATTGTATGCATACAGAGGAAAACCATCTGGTTCTGGTAGAATTTGGTTAACTGTTGTGTATTTCGAAAACCGCTCGGAAATAGCATTGTCAACTGCTTTGTATGTCTGTTTTGTTTCAAGGACTTCGAAGTATTGAAATTCGTAAACGGATCCTTCTTTCAGCAAAGATGAAAAGTTGTGAAGCCATCTTTTGGGAACAATTTCTTCCAAAGTATAGCCCTAAAAAAGGTTATAGGCTATGTTAAATGGTAAAGAACAGCAATACTATAGATGGAGGAAGAGGCAAGGAACAGTAGAAATGTTGTAATGATGTTCTGTATAGTAAGAGTAGAATCATTACCCGTGAAAAGAAAACAGTTTGTGTGAATCTAATAAGCGAAATAAGTAAGGATTAAATACCTATTCATCAAACATGACAAAATCTAGGTGGTATACATCTGTTGGATCTTGTGGATTTTTAAATTCGCAAAGACGTGCTAAACGGACAATGGTTTAGCAATGTATACATCGTGTGGAACCTGTGTAGAATACGAAGTTGTAGAGCAGGTATCCTATAAACAAGTATGAAAGGTGAATTAGAAGAGTATATTTGTATGGCACAATAATAACACTGTAAACTATAGTGCTGAAAGAATAATTGTAGATGAAAATTTTATAAGCTATATTAACGAAAGAATAAGCACAATTAAAAATTCAGAATGTAAGAAGAAATAGATTAGTATAAGTAATGTATATAGGTGTGGGAAAAGGGAAGGGTTATAAGTGCGATGTCTGTAAATGGATAAGTTCATATGGAGTGCGCTAGGTGGTATGGAGTTATGTAAATGTGTCTAATAAATTTCATTGGTATTGTCTGTTTTTTCCGCTTGTGGAACAAAGTAGAATAGGGTAAAAATGAATACAAAAATGGAAGGGAAGAACAAATATGTATGAGAAGATAGAAGGCTGAAAAAGAGAAAGAATAGTTTGACGTAATAATGGCGGAGATGGAAATCAACACAAGAATTGAATAGGGTATGTAAGAAAGAGAAAGAGAAACATAATGTATGTAATATTTATGAATAGGTAGTTGCATATGCAAAGCGTTATTTTATATGGGGTAATGTAAACCGCTGAGTAAAGCTCAATTGTGTGTGGGCTGTTTTTTGGAAGATTATAAAAAAGAAGGAAACGTGAGTAAAGCGAAGAAAAAATATCTTTCTTACATGTAAAAATAAAGCATAGGCAGGTATGCAATGGGAAGAAGCGAAATAGAAAGCAAATTATGTAAGCGATGGTCACAAGGGAGCAATAAAGTAAAGGGAAAAAAGTGCTATGCATAAACGATTTAATTTCTATGTAATGTGTTTTGAATAGAAGAAAAAGAATTGCGTGTATTAAAGCCCACCTGTATTGAATTGTTTTAGAGACATATTGAACCGGGGCAAAGTGCATATAGCACGAAGATGAGGATGTAACCTATATGTACGAAAATTATGTATGTGTAGATTCGTATGTGGATTACAAAAGGAGAGGTATATTTACTAAAGATGTCTTGTATAACTGTTATGGCTAGTCTGTATGAAGAGATGTGACGAAAATCTTTAAAGATGGTAAGTTGAATAAAGAAAGGTGGAAAATCTAATAGAAGAACATATTAGATAGACGTAGGTACTTCTCTATATACTATATTTTTGGTCTCAGTGCAAGGGCACCCTTGTCATTTTCAATAAGTATCTTCAACCCTGAACGAGATGTAACGCGGGATACTGCCACATATAATCGTCCATGGCAAAAGACTGGGTTTCTTAGATAGATGTCAACTCTGTTTAGAGTCCGCCTTGACTTTTGTTAATAGTCATTGCATATGAAAGTCTCGACCGAAACCGCTTGGCGTTGGAGTGTGAAAGGCCATTGAGAACTTGTTGCATGTAGAACAATTCAGGAATACAAACAGATCGACCAATGTTGGTCCCGTAATGATACATCCTTCAAGTGTTCAATCACCAAGTCTTGTGATGATGAGCTGTGTTCCATTGCAAAGACCCGTAGAGATTGATTTATATTTCTCAGAACATCATCGAACACCTATTTTCAAGCAGACGATATGTTGCGGAAATTATTGATTGATATAGAGTTCAAGAATTGGTGGATATAGAAGATTAGCATCACCAATGTGACTATCGGATTGAGAAATGGAATCAAAACTGAGATATTCTTTTGTATGACCAGGTATTCTATCAAAGACAACTTTGTTTAATTCATCGTGACGGTATTAGTTGGGCGATAATTGCGCTCGCAAGGTATGCACTATTTTGGTAACTGATATGTAATGAGTCATAGATAGCATCAACAATTGAATCCACATTGTTATTGGTTGGTAGTAATAAAAGATCATCCGGGATAGTTATCCGTGATGCATGAAGTTCTCCTTGTTTTTTGTCGTTGGAATCGACCATCTCCAATACGGCACCCATCGAGCAAATGTTGAGAGAGCATGTCGTTCTCTAATTGAGAGGTCTGAATTATGAAGTCTCATATTGGTAGATAATTTTAGTATTTCAATGTGTTGCCAAAGTGAAGATTTAATAAGCGAAGCTTCAATAATTTCTGTTCTGGTGCCACCTTCAATAACAGGTAAAATTTGTCGGAAGTCTCCACCAAGGATAAGAAGCTTTCCACCAAAAGGTATAGTCATGCGATCGGCGCCTTCATGAGACATAATGTCACGTAATGTTCGCCGAGTGCTTCAAAGCAATGTTTATGTGTCATAGGCGCTTCATCCCGAGAACTAAAGAAGTCTTGATAATAAGCTCGGAAGCATTGTTCCACGTGCTATATTGCATAAGCTTCATCGTTGATAGTAATAGGTATTCGAATCGGGAATGAGTCATGCGGCCATTTGGTAATAACAAAGAAGCAATTCCGGATGAAGCTACAATGATGACTATTTGAGCTTTAAGCTCTTGGAGTTGCTATAATAGCATTCCAAAGGAATGTTTTCCCAGTACCACCATGCCCTGATACGAAGTAAAAGCCACCTTTATTGTGAGAAACACACGATAGAATTTTGTTGTATATAGCGATCGTCAAGATTTAGTTTAGCACACAGAGTTTCAGTCGCTGCTAGGACAGCTTTATCATATGCTAGCTCTTCGGTCACAAGTCGATTGTCGAGCGGTCATTGTGTGGCAATTCAGTGCTTATATTATATGTACCAAAATTGAGTCCATTCCTTGAAAACATAAGGAATAATTCTTTTATTAATCGAGACGGTAGGCAATCACTTGGTATAGGATATGTTGGATTATGTAATCCTTGTCGTATTCTGTATGCTATGTCATCAACAAAGAAGCACCAATATTTATCGAACAGATTTTGAGGACCGATTACACCGCAGAAAGAGAGCACTACCATATAGAGGTGTCTAAGCGATGTGTTGTGGCCCAAACAATTGCTTCATCAAAGAGTAGATACCATTCGTATCATCACCAACTAAACCACGGGCTTCGCAAGCCTCTTTGAAGGTAGGGTAGCACACACCATCAAAAACTCTGATATCTTCGTAATTTTGTGCACCACACACAACCATCAAAAGCATTCTTAGATAGAACAACTCACCAGTACTTGGGTGCACATTATATATTCGACCAATCTTCGATGCCGCACGCTTTCTTTTTAGCCATTTTCTGTTAGTAATGTCCCATGTCCACTTTGACGGAAACTGATAATAAGTGTAGGATCTTATGTCTTGGAACTGTTGATTAGCAGTAAACCATTCGCTAACGTAGTTTTATAAGCTCTTGGATCAGCAATAACTTCTTGTAGTTTTGTATCTTCACGGTACATAACTTTGTTCATACCAGGCATATGCACAGATAATCGCTCAACAGAAGGCATTCGGCCATGTATTTCGAATTCAAATAGTCGCCAAATTGCTTCACATGAAGATAAATATCTATATTTTCATATAGGAAAGTGATACGGGGTCGCCCGATCTTCTTGAGGTAGGATGGATACTCACGGGAGTCTTGATAAATCGTAATGATCCTCCAATACCAATGCAACGGACGAACACTCTTTAATCCGCCAAAACACACTCGTGTTGATTTCGCCGACCACCAAGCGAAGATCTATCGTGCACCCATTCCCAACGGAAAGGCTGAACGATCTTCATTGAAGAAAATCACTCCTAATTCCCTATGGAACTTAGGCAACAATGCTAAACTCGAACAAACTTTAGTAGATTCAATATTCTCAAACGTGGTCTGCTTTACAATGGGGGCTAACCCTTAATATATAGGTCCCTGTCCACCTCATGGCTGGCCAAGAGTTCCTAAACCAACTCCAACTCATCCCTACATGTATGTGGAAACAAACTCACACAAAAGGAAAACCTAAAATTAAGCCGTCACAATGTTTCGGTCATAACTTTGTATCCGTGATGAATTTGAAGGTGTGGCCAGATCCATTGCGTAGCCCTTGAAATGATCTTTCCAACGAGTGCAAGAACACTTGAATCGGACTCCGTTTCCAACGAGTTATGGCCTTTTTAGTAACTGCCTGTCAGGCTGTCCCGAACCGAATCCGAATTGAATCTTATCCAAAACTTGTAGTTTAAGTCCTTGTGCTCCTCTCTTTTGCTCTCCCAAGTCTTCACATGAATCATACCCAAGAATACATAAAATACTAGCATGAGGTAGTATTCCAAGTTCATCACCAATTAAAGGAAACTCCTTAAGAAACAAATTCACCTGACAATATTTAATGCAGCTCAATACTTCTTTCCAATGAAATATTGTATTTGACTGGAAAGTAAGCTTGTGCGTATCCGCATCAGAAAGTATCAGGATAGAATAAAAAAAATCGTATGAGGATAAATTTGTATACCCTTATGTAAGGAAGTATTAGTATAAGGTATGAAAAAACAGAACTGTATATTTTCATGTAGAAAAGTATGAGGATAAAGTAAAAAAATCGGTGCGAATCTAAATTTGTATAACTTTATGTAGAAGAGCAGCAGATGAGACATGAAAACAGGAAATGCTAAATAATATGTTCTAGCAAAGTGGAGTTTGGTACATGTATGAAGTATTACCTGCATTTAATATAATCATCAATTTCGTCTATTCCTTGTTTAGGTTGTTGATCAGCCAAGCCTGATGGTTGGCATCACTAGAAAAGTTCACTTTTGCTCTATCATGACCTTTAGTAAGGTATTTAAATAAATACTTCACAAGGTTCGTCTTGTTGCACCATTCAACATTGATGTGAGCTTCGAATTTTTTAAGCAAGCTAATGTTCTATGGAACAACCCATCTGTTATCTACTCTGATTCCATTCTTGATAACAAAATGACATCCATCTTGTCGGCGATATCTCGGGAAACCGACTTATCTAGGGTTGTTTCTAAGCTGAATTGTTTAGGTAGTGTTTTGAACACAAGCTATCTTTCATACATGGACATTTCCTATTAAGATCTCCGCATGGTTCATGCATCATAAATTCGTCAACAAGAGCATAGCCAAGTGGATCAATAGTTGGATTCGGAATTTCAGCACATATAAGGTTGTCTATGTATTGAGCAGTTAGATTTGTGCCATGATGAGCAAGCCATATAAGTGTGTGAACATGAGGCAGACCTCTTTTTTGAAATTCAATAGTGTATAGAACTGTCATAAATAGAAGAGATAAATTAGAACAAGGAAAAGAGCAGGATTAGTACGATAAAAAAATACTAACAGAAAAGAAATAGGCTAACCCGCTTGGACGGGCCGAAGTGTGTCC
Source organism: Bonia amplexicaulis (assembly GCA_036346245.1). Taxonomy (NCBI): domain Eukaryota; kingdom Viridiplantae; phylum Streptophyta; class Magnoliopsida; order Poales; family Poaceae; genus Bonia; species Bonia amplexicaulis. Next base: position 123,238 of record JAYGGG010000463.1, on the reverse strand, counting down.
AGCCAATCTCGAAATGTATTCGTAAGCTTCATGTGTAACACCCGAGTTACAATATCGAACGATCAATATATGTCTTACCGATTCGTACTTGAGTGCGCCCATAATTTCGGCCATGTGAATTGCATGTGAAGGTAGAAAATAAATCAGAGCACCATATTTACTGCGAGATAGCCATAGCGCCTTGATAACTGAGTGTATTATATCGAGGACCACCAAGAAACTCGCAGAAGCAAAATTTTGACACCAATGTTTTTGCCTGTGAGGTGCCTTGACCAAGCGCATCCGAAATGCCTTGATATGTTTCGATCTTACTACATCCCGATTAAAAATGGAATGAAAGGCGGCTTGCTTCAAGACATGAGTAGCAATCGACCTCTATCTGATTTGAAAGTCGGCAGATGTGTAAGGATTTGGTTCATTTCTTGGTAATGACATTCGTAATGAGTACTCGAGCATAGATACTTCATCTCTAGTCAAGATAGATTGACATCGTTTCTTTGTATTTAATACCAAGATGAAACCCTTTTTCTCCATATGGAAATAATAATGGGTATTGAAGAGACATCAGAGCGGGATTCAGAGGTGAAATTTGTTTTAGCTCACTGTAGTGGCTTTCAACAATTATATCAAATTTGTTATTCTCTAAAGATAATTCACCTACGACTAAAGCAGCTAACTCAGCAACAACTGGTAGCGAATATCTATCACCATGAGTATTAGTGAACCAATAAGACGAATATAAACCTCGGGTTTTCTTGAGAGAATAAACGGTCACGTGCCATTCGTAATTCTTTGACTAACGGATTACAACAATCAAGCATGGCAATCAAGTCAAGAACAATATTAGGATCTGCCTCATCATGCGCACTATCTTCTTTACTGAACACAGACAATCTGATCTCAATTTCGTTGAATGTGTCGTAAATGTATAGCTGAGCATATTGTGGTTTTTGTCCTGATGCAGGGACTAAGGAACCAATACAGTGATGAACGACACCATGCATGGGAGTAAAGAAGGATTAGTATGGTTGCACTTGCACGAATTATTCACCATGGAAGAACTAGAGAACTTTAAATATTATTGTTGACTAGCCTATGTGGTATTTGATTATGTCTATCAGGTTTAAAATGTAATAATGGATTAGAAACCTTTATATTGCTTCCGCTATTTATTTAAGTTTTATAGCCAGTTTGTTTAGGATTGATTATATTGTTTACTGTTCATAATATCCATTGATTATACCTGTTGGAACCTCGAAATTAGACAATAAACAAAGGAGGTTCTGTCGAAATTTTGTAGGATGAATTTAGTTTATCTTTATTATGTTGTTAGTTTGGTAGCATTCCAGGTCATTGTTTTGGCTGGGGTGTTAGAAAAATGAAAAAGGTAGAAAACATTCGCAAAGCAGTAGCAAGTATTATGTATACATTTTTGGTCACAAATATTTTTGGTATGAACTAGATCAACAAAAAAAGATAGATGCACAAAATATTATTAACTGTAATCCTTGATGAAGAATTTAATATTTTAATTTAGAATGTGATCGACCTAATTGTCTATGTATACATGTCATGATGATAATATATCTTTGAAACTGTAATAGTCCTATGCCCGTACGTTGCAACGGAAAATAAAACTTAGAAGTAAATATTATGCTATAGTTATATATTCTTACTCAAAAGAATAAAAGTTTATTATAGGAAAATTAGTTAACAACTCCCTCCATTCAAAAATAGATGGCATTTCCTTCTTCTCACATCTTTTTTAATAGAGGATGTAAGAATGTAACAACATAATACAGCCAAGAATTCCAACCAATCCCTCCATATACGCAGATGGAGCAAAAGACTCAAGTGTTATCCAGATAAATATAATGATCCACAAGAAATATTATTTCAGGTATAACCTGAATAGTGAACAAGAAACAATGATCATGTAAAAGTATTGCTTCCAAGTTAACACACACAAAAAAGTAAGATATGAAGCAATAAGTCGAACTAAAAGGCATAAGTGAAGAAAAAAAAACCAGGCCCATAAGTTGTATTCCATATGTTGGAACTTGGCTCACCTACCTTTGGCAAAGGACATATATTTAGTACCTTAAATTCACTTCTGCTAATTTAAGGTCATCTACAAACTTCTTTTTTCGCAGACCAGACACATGGCGTGATTTCAGTCATCCTCTAAACGCCTCCTCTCCTCTTTCATTGTTGACACCGCCTCCTTTCCTCTTCCCTTTCCTCACCTCCCTCTCTCACCGCACGATTCCAATCTTTAGGAAATTTTTAAGACTCAAGGATACTTTCATTAGAAATAAACTACAAAAAGAAGCTAGGCATAATCCCAATTGAGGTTTTGAGATGCCACCAATAGGGCATACATTTGGTTGTGAGATAATGGCTTTGATTTTGACAAGAGAAGATGCACCTTTGAGTTGGAGGTGCTTGTTGGGTCTGTTTTGCTAATTTATGGTTATATGTATTTTATTATACTATTGATTAATGAAACATCAATATCCCAACATAAAGTAGGGCACCCCTGATTCTTCTAGTCTTATCAGCACTACTACGTAAGACCTTTTGATGCGGGAGATGTCCGATCTTCACGGAGGGGAAATATGCGAGATGAAGATAACTATCAGAAAAGAATACTATGGGCCATGTATAAGCAAGTATGTAAGCAAACATGTAGGCCATGCAAGCGTAAAAGAAGAACAATAGTAGAATAGTAAAGGCAAACATGTAAGTAAAATATGAGTCAACAGTACCTTACAAATAGGAAAAAGCAAGCACTAATTTGCAGCTAAATGCAATACATAAAGCTAACGCCAACGAAGAAACCTGAAGATCTGTAAATACAGAGCATGTAAGCCGACAAACGTGAAGAACTTTCGTAAATACAGTAGCCAATAAGATCATAAACATGCAAAACGTGAGTCAAGAGAAGTACCTTACAAATAGGGAAAAGCATCGGAAGCGAATTTGCAGGCAAACATGTTTAGAGAGCTTTCGCTGATGCCATATTGCAATGTAAGCAGCACATAAACAATAGGTAAATGTATTAGGGAATGACGTACACGGACAATAGCTAAAAGTGGCAGCAATAACCAATATAGGCTACGCAGGCGCATATGCGAGCAAACATGTAAGCTATGAAATTCTACTAAGAAAAGTATAGCAAAGTCAACTACACTTTAGCTTGTGAATACTTGTTATTTTCTACTAAGGAGCAAGCAAAATTGTATGTAAGCTCAATGCTCCTAGCATCTTTTGAGTGCTTCTAACCTTATGTGCCTTCATGGCTGCCTGAAATTGCCCTTCCAGCAGCAACCAAAGCAGCAAAAATATCATCCCTGGAAAGTATATGGTACAAATCAGTATACTGAACAAATTGCTATATACTCGGTGGCATCCAAATCTGTCTATTGAGCACATACAGCGAAATTAATCTATCAAACATAATGTATAAAAGAGAACTATCATGGGGCCCATGGCACAAAAATACATCAATGTTGCTTGATTAGATCACCAGCGAAATCACCTTTATTCACTTGAAAGTCCAATTACACTTTAGCTTGTGAATACTTGTTGTTTTCTACTAAGGAGCAAGCAAAATTGTATGTAAGCTCAAAGCTCCTAGCATCTTTTGAGTGCATTTGTAAATACATACCCGCGTTATGACGGATAAGAAGAATCTTACTATTCCAACATATCGAGCCATCATGACCATATATCAACTTTTGTCAGCTCGTGTCTATCTTCATCTGTTTGGTTTTCATTGGCCTACCATTATGACAATACCTATATATAAGTATGCTTCATTGACATGAAAAATAATAAGGTTGGATATTGCTCTATAATGCAGTTTGATGATCACATACATTCATGACTTTATGCAATTGGACAGATATAGAAGTTGTAGTAGAGAACAATGTTGTAAATAGAACACATTGGTACACAATCTATAGTTTTGTGAGAAATAGTAAGTTAGTAGACCTAAAAGTGAGCTACGAGCTAGAATGAAGTGCATTCTCGACGTGTTCTCCTTATTTTTCATGGAGTTGTCACATTTGATTCATACGGGTCTCGTCGAGATTTGAGGAAGCGGGTCTCAAACGTGCGGCGGTGGGCAGATAGAGAGAGGACGCAGTGTGTAGATACGGTGGCAGAGGATCTAAGAAAAATCAAAATGAGAAGTGCTTTTATTTTGTGGTCAAACAGATTCACGGAAATTAGCTGGTACGCATTTCCTTTAGGAACAATTGGTGCTCTTCCTTGGAAAATTGCGTATACAGCGACAATATGCAGAGCCACCAATTTGAAAATTGAACACTATGTGGTAAAGCCAACAAAAAAGCTCACCACCATCATTAGCAAGGTTCTTGCCTTAGTGCTTCTTGGATTTAAACAACGAAAAGAAAGAAAAATAGCCATCGCTTGGATTTCAACAACGAAAAGAAAGCAAAATAGCCATCTATGGATCCTTATACCAAGGTCACCGAACAGGCAAGTTGACTCATACATCTTGAAAATCGAATATGGTGGCAACATCTATCTATTTAGCAAATTTCTTGCTGGAATAACTTTATAACTACCATGGTGGCAACATCAGATGGGGGAAACAGAGACTAAAACAGAGCAAGCATGCGCAGTTTTACACATGGAATTTTTCTTTACAATTTTAACATGTACGCAGAGAAAAAAAGCTAATGGTCCATCTGATGAAAAAACAAACATATAAACAACAAATAAGAAAAATCAAGAGCACCCAAGAAACATTCAAGTGAGTAATCATCAGATTAACCGAAGCAAATTGAGTAGAACTCCAACAAAAACTAAACCCGATCCCAGCAGGATAACAAAAACCAAATTCTCCTGTAAACAACCGTATGGAAAACTCAATTAGCGCCTAAGAAAAACAAGAACACGGGCAAATCGATGGGCTCCTCTCCAAATAAACACCCAAAACCCCGCAGAAAGAATCAAGAATCACCCCGACATTTCGCTCCTCCCGAATCGCACTCGAATCAAGAACCGAATCCCCACACCGCCGTCGATCACCACCCCGCGCCCGAGCGAGCATTGAGGCGTGTTGGTGCGCTGCTGCCTGCTGGTGGCGGACCCTGTGGTATGCCATGGCCCACCCGGCATACCACAGAGGTCGCCCGAGGGGCGAGTGGGGGGATGTGGCGGCCGGTGAATAGGGAGGGGAGATGACAGCGAGCAGACAGGGAGAGGAGGCGGTGGAGTGGCTCGCGTGTACACGAGGAGGGAAGCAATCGAACTCGCCCAGATCTAACGTGGTCGAGGGGCGCGGTGGCAGACGGTGGTGCTACAGGGAGAGAGATGGGAGGGAGTGGCGCCAAGCGACGGCGGAGAGGAGGGAGGAGGAGGTCTTGGTGGGCTTGGATGGAGGAGGAGGCCGTGTGGGGATTGGAGGAGGAGAAGGCGAGAAGCCGAGGCCACTGCACCAGGGGTGGTGGTGGTGGGCGCGGGGTGGAGGTGGCCGCCGATGGAGGAGGCGGCGGCGTGGGAAGGGGATGAAGAGCGGTGCGGGATAGGGTTTGGGGGATGGGGGTGCGAGCGCGTACGGGTTCTCAATTGACATGGACGATGTGGATTAGATTAGAGATTTTTAGAAGGTAGATAAACCACAAAGTGAAATAAACCATAAAGTGAAATAAATCGCTGTCAACTTCTCTTTTTAAGTAGTAGAAATATTTAAAATTGCATAAATTTCGAAAATTTATTTACTTTCACTAAGCGAAGACCTATTGTTATGGTATTGACTATAAAACTACTCAACAAATTTAATAAGTTTTTAATTAATCTGAAGGACAAAAAGTGGAGCAACCTGAAAATTGAGGAACAGAAATCGAACCGAAAACATTGAAAAAGGGAATTATGATGGAAACTAATGTGAGGTACAAAATGGACCAGCCAACAAAATAAGAATATTAATATTTCCATATTTACTCCTATTTTAAAATATGGGAAATTTCAAATACCACCCCAAAAGTCATTTGGAATTTGATTTACGCTCTACAAGCAAACCTAGCCAAATGGGTCGTTAGCACAACATATATGGCATGGCTGGTCCAAATAAGTTACCATATCGGCCTATATATCTACCCTCCAACCCAAGCACGACAAGGACAGGGGTCAAGCCGTGCCTAGGTCAGTCTGGGCACGCATAGCCAAATAGGGCACCGATGGCCTGTTGATTTTACTGTCAGTCATGAGTAATTTTACTGTTAGTTACAAGTATTTTTACTGCCAGTCACAAGTAATTTTACTACCAGTCATAAGTAATTTTACTTCTAAGTCACATATCTACACTTAAAAGAGCGCAGTAACCCTAACATAATTAATTTTACTACTAACCAAGCAAATTTACTAGACTACCATAGGAGAGTTATTGTTCTTGTCAGGCCAGTCCAGCCCATTTACTGGTCATGCCATGTCGTTCCTGGGCTAGGCCAACAGTATCATGCCTTGGGCCAACATGGTTGGTCCCCCGTTTGGCCAGTTTACCCACAAGAACTTTTGTGGCACACGCCCCCTACAAGTACATAATTATTTGAAATGCCCCCTGGTGCCCTCTTCCCGCTGACTCATATGCTTTTTTGTTGATGTGTGACTCTGTGGTGTTGGTTCGTGACATTCCAATATGGCCATTGGGGTTAAGTTGTGTAGCTCAGATTGGGATAGGTGGGGTAGACAAAGTGTTCTTGTTTTGTTGCCCTCCTTGGGATATGACAGGGGTCAAATTAACCACACTACACCTAGTCCATAGCCAAGGTGGCACGCCATGGAGCCCACGTCAACAAAAAATAGTCGAGTCGGTGGGCAAGGTGTGGCGCTAGAGGCATTTCAAACAATGATGCACTTGTAGGGGGCATGTGCCACAAAAGTACTTGTAGGGTACATCAAATTCCACCGACTTTTGTTGGGTATTTACAATTTTCCCTTAGATAGGATCCTACTTAACACTATTCTTTACTCCATTATGCAAGTTTTGATAGGTTGGGTTAACTAACTTTATGCCCTATTTTTTTTGGAACAAAGAGATTTGGATAGGAAGTAGCATAGGAATTGTGTTGCTTCCTATAAAATTTCTATCAATTCACAAGCATTTCAATTAAGCCCAAGGAGGGAATCTATTTGTAAGGTAAAAATTGCAAAAAAAAAAAACACCACCAGTTGTAACTCTTCAGTTTTGAAAAAAAAGTTACAACTTAATTTGTGGCATTTACATCCCCAAAGTTTGCTCTATTTGCAAGATCATAATTATAATGTAAAACATAAAACAATGTGCCGCTATACCATATGCAACCCTGCAGATGGGCGAGAAGAAAGTGAGAGTGAACAGAAGATGAGTGGAAGAATAAAGATATCATGTAAAATCAGAATCAACATGAATATCCAAAAACAATTAGTGGCTGGGCCGGGCCGAGACCGTGGAATAGTTGGCCACATTGTGCATGCGTATGTGCATGCGTACGTGCAAATAAGGGCACCGCAAGGTAGGCCACCGTGAAATCCCTAGCCCTAGGTGATGCGGATACGCACAAACTTAGCACTTTTCACCAAATACATTATTTCACCGGAAAGAAGTATTGAGCCGCATTAAATATTGTCAGGTGAATTTGTTTCTTAAGGAGTTTCATGTAATTGATGATGAACTTGGAATGCTATTATTTTATGTATTCTTTGGTATGATTCATGTGAAGACTTGGGAGAGCAAAAGGGAGGAGCACAAGGACTTAAACTACATGTTTTGGATAAGATTTGCAAGCCAAATTCGGATCTCCCACGTGCTCAATCCAATTCAAACTCGGATTCAACTCAGAATTCAATTGGGATTCGGTTCGGGACAGTCTGACAGGCAGTTACTAAAAAGGCCATAACTTTCACAAACGGAGTCCAATTCAGGTGTCTTGTACTCATTGGAAAGATAATTTCAAGGGCTACGCAATGGATCTGGCCCCACCTTCAAATTAAATCACGGATTAAAAGTTATGACCAAAACATTGTGACAGCTTAATTTTAGATTTTTCCTTTGTGTGAGTTTGTTTCTAAATACATGTAGGGATGAGTTGGAGTTGGTTTAGGACCTCTTGGCCAGCCATGAGGTGGAGAGGAACTATATATTGAGGTTAGACCCCTATTGTTAGAGACCACGTTTGAGAATAATGAATCTACAAAAGTTTGTTCGAGTTTAGCATTGCTACCAAGTTCCATAGGGAATTAGGAGTGATTTTCTTCAATCAAGATCGCTCAACCTTTCCATTGGGAATTAGGAGCGCGATGGAACTTCATCGGTGGTCGTGAAGTTTAGTACGTGTGGTTGGTCGAATTATAGAGTGCTAACTCCTGCATTGGCAACGGGAGATCACTACGGTTCACCAAATCCACGTGAGTATCTTGATCCTACGTCGAGAAGATCGGGCGACCCCGTATCACTATGCCAACATCAGCTGCTTGTTGCCGTGCCCTAGCTGCTGTGCTAACCCTGACATGCCGCTGCCACCAGCAGCGCCTACCACCGGTTCAAGCCATCTCCATCGTGCCCTTGCTGCCGCTAGCCGCCTCTGATGCTTGCCTAGTTGCTACTGTTGATGCTTGTTGTTGCCGATTTTTCTTCTCTCCCACGTGTTGTGATTGGCTGCGATGCATGCATGCATTCATGCGTATGTGTTGCAACAGTAGCTAACTTTGGTGCACTGCTAGCATGTACAATCTAGACCAGAGAAGAGACGAAGAGGAGGAGCTCGTCGTTCTTGTCCGTGCAATCGCTGCCGCTAATTGACATGTCGTTGCTCGCAAGTTTTGCTGCAGCTTTGGTGTGCTTGCTAACAATCAAGGCTGAGAGAGATAGAGAGAGAGAGAACACATGAGTGACAACAGAAGGAGAAGAAGAAGGAACAGGAAAGAGGGGAAAGGTGTCGTGTTCTCGCTATTCTCATCATCCACCTTCAAGGGCAAACCAAACCTCTTTCCTCTGCTAGTTCATGGTTTAGATGTGGTTTTAGAGTTGAAATTAGTAAGGTAGATGCGATTTTGTTTTACCGAAAATAGTAGATTGATCTGTGTGCATCGTAATGGAATAATAAGATGGTGTGGTCTACTAGATAGTTGTAGATAACTTTGTTATGTTTCCATAGAGTGTTTAAACACATAATTTGGTCACATAGATGGATAATGTCATTGTAATTACTAGATTAAAACTACGAGATGCTAGAATTAGTAATTTTGTATAACACAACAGTCGTGGATAATTGCTTAGGCTTTCCACAGAGCACTTGAACACTAAATTTTGATAAGTGGCTTGAAAGATGTGGCACTGAGAATGTTCCTATCCGAAATGATCGTTATTGGTAGCAGTTGTATTATTTTGCAAATCAAAATTACTAGATTGAAGAATTAAATTTTGGCGATAACTATAAATTTGTAGATAATTTTCCTTAGTTACAGAAGTGGTATCATTTGCTATGTTTCATGTTATAGAAGAATTGTTATGAAAATGTGAATCTAGCTGTCCTGGTTTGCAATTGTACGGCCTTTGGGGAAGAAAACCAGGGTCCAGATGCACAAATCATGAAATTGTGATAACCAGAGGAAAGTGGAAAATTTATTATAGTTTCCAGAAAGTATGTTTTCTACTATGTTTGGGTTCCTCGATTGCAAGATTTGTTTGTTTGAGTGCTAACGGTAATTTGGGTTGTAGCAAGAGAGCCATATTTAAGTGTAGGGTCACATATTATATTGTTTATGTGTATTATATGTATATTGAGCTACTATACTATGGTCATTATCTGGTCTTTTGGTTCCAATGCTTTGCTTCGGTGGTTTGGTCGCCGGCATCTTGTTCTCCTTCATGGTTAACGCAAGTGCATAGTAGAATAGTGGTTTTATTATGATTGCTATTGTTAGTTTTTTTCGATGCAAACTTTATGGTAATTTTCATATCAATTGACCAATACTTGCTACTATCACCACATTTAGAATATCATGCAACCATGGCATAATGTATCAAATTACGATAATAATGTAAATTGCAAGTAGAAATGATACGGGGTCGCCCGATCTTCTCGACGTAGGATGGATACTCACGGGAGTCTTGATGAATCGCAATGATCCTCCAATGCCAATGCAAGGACGAACACTCTTTAATCCGCCAAACCACACTCGTGTTGATTTCACGACCACTGCGAAGATCTATCGTGCACCCAATTCCCAATGGAAAGGCTGAACGATCTTGATTGAAGAAAGTAATTCCTAATTCCCTATGGAACTTAGGCAACAATGCTAAACTCGAACATACTTTAGTAGATTGATTATTCTCAAACGTGGTCCGTACAATGGGGGTCTAACCCTCAATATATAGTACCATGTCCACCTCATGGCTGGCCAAGAGGTCCTAAACCAACTCCAACTTATTCCTACATGTATTTGGAAACAAACTCACACAAAAGGAAAACCTAAAATTAAACCGTCATAATGTTTCGGTCATAACTTTTAATCCGTGATGAATTTGGAGGTGAGGCCAGATCCATTGCGTAGCCCTTGAAGTTATCTTTCCAACGAGTACAAGAACACCTGAATCGGACTCCGTTTGTGAAAGTTATGGCCTTTTTAGTAACTGCCTGTCAGGCTGTCCCGAACCGAATCCGAATTGAATTCTGAGTTGAATCCGAGTTTGAGTTGGATTGAGGACGTGGGAGATCCGAATTTGGCTTGTAAATCTTATCCAAAACTTGTAGTTTTAGTCCTTGTGCTCCTCCCTTTTGCTCTCCCAAGTCTTCACATGAATCATACCTAAGAATACGTAAAATAATATCATGATGTAGTATTCCAAGTTCATCATCAATTAAAAGAAACTCCTTTAGAAACAAATTCACGACAATATTTAATGCGGCTCAATACTTCTTTCCAATTAAATAATGTATTCACCGAAAGTGCTAAGCGTGCGTATCCGCATCAAGAAAGGATAACGAGTTAAACGGTAGCAACCGCCGCTACGTTTACTTGCCTCAACCGACGAAACGAAGCAAATCAAGAGCGCTCAGGGACAAAACCATCTGTCCAAAAAGCATCTCTCAGCACAAAGCTGCAGCATACAAACACGACTTTATAATTAAAGACGTCGGTAGAACCCCGAACCCACACATACACCTCTCCGCTCAACGAATCAACAAACTACCCACTGCAGCAGCGCTGCTTAACATTTTCGTATATTTAAAAATACTAATCCAATTATAGCAAACAACATGTCTCTGGATTCATCACTTAAATGCCTACATTTTTCATGTAGATCACATATTTTTATTTTGACCACAGCTAGGTGTAATTTAATGCCCAAAACAGAGGAAGTTCTCCGTTCTGTCAGACTAGATAGCAAAATTAAATCGCGTCCCAACAACAGTACAGGTGTCTAAAAATTCTGAATTTTATAAAACAACTAGATTTCTGAATTCCGTACAACATTCTCAATTGCGGCCATGATCATAAAAATCATTTACTACCTATAAATCACAGTTTAATAACAGTCTGTCCCAATCTGTTCCCCTAACAGACAGCGGTATTCCCGATCCAGTTGCTCCCAGATCTCACGGCCAAAAATTCTGAAAAAAGCAGAGATAGGTCGAAATCAAGAAACAGACGCTGCGCGAATCAATCTACAGGCAGACAGCAGGTAATCTCTAATCAGGCAATTAAACTATTCATCCCCTTAAAAATCCGTGCCAAGAACCCTAATTATTCTGAAAAACAGAGGGTTTGGGATGGAGAAAAATTACCTGGAGGATCCCTTAGGATCACCCCTCTTCTTTGCCCCTCTTCTTCTCCTCCTTCCCTTCTTCCTTCTCTTCCCTTTCTTCTTCTTCCTTCTTGGCTCCAATGGGCAGCAGCTTGTAGGGGAGGTGTGGGCACCAACCAGAGAGGGGGCTGCACCCAAGAGGGTGGGAAAGGGGTGGCGGCTGTGGGGGAGGGAGAGTGGCTTAGGTTTTGGGGAGGGGAGGGGAGGTGCGGCCACCCCTTGGGCCTCCGGCCCAAGGTGGTCGGCCCACTCTCCAGACAGCCCACTCCGAGGTTTTTTATTTATTTATTGAATTATTTTATTCATTTTATATTGTTCTACAATTTTTCATTTTTCCCTTCCCGCAATTTACCGAAAAACCGGCGACTCCGCGATCGATTTAAAAACTTACGCCGAAACGACGTTCAGGATATTACATTCTCCCCACCTAAAAAGTATTCGTCCTCGAATCTAACTCCTCATCCCATGAGTCAAAAGAACAATCAAGGAAAGAACAACCAAAGAGTAGAGCATCCCAAGGATAGAACATCCCAAGGGAACAACAACTACGGGTTCTCACCCGCCTCGAAGAACGTGGGTCCTTCTTCTACATTTGAACTTCAAGCTCCCACGTCACCTCCCGCTCGGACCCTCTTGGGCATCCACATACATGGTGGCCCTCGTCCTCGTGACCAACGTCGAGCACACGCAACTGTTCTGCCGGCTCTGAGCGGCCAACAGATCATGCCATTCTCGCAAAATTCCCCGCCACAACTATCAACCACTATCTAATACCATCCTCCTTAAAACATTTTCCTTTATTCATTATAGTCGGGATAGTACATTGTATTTAAAGAATTCAACCACATATTCCACTCATAACATTTTACTCGAGGCACAATCAATAACTCCTACAAATGTAACACAACCACAAGAAGAATAAAGCATTCTCAAGCAACACACTAGCAACCAACTTTCCTTCAAAGGACCACGGTCCAAATCAAACAATTCACAACAAAACCTTTTACACTCTCCAAATAGACATTTGGAGAATCCACACTGCATAAGCCAATAGTGAAAATCACTCGACATGCCAAAACAATCATTTTCTTTTCCTAACTAGAAAATAATACACCTCAACATAAAACAACTCAATTTGCAGATGACCTCTGCCATAAACACACAGTTTAAACAAGAAATAAATTCCAGCACAAAGGAAGATGTTACCATTTGCAATAGACACAAGACCAAAAGAAATAGTAATGATCTTGGACAACAAAAGATAAGATCACAGTTGAAGGCACGTGCCCCTCAAGAAGAAAATATCAAATCTCAACCAATAAGAATACAGTATTGCTATTTAAGCTCAGAAACTCTTATGCGGCGAAAATAAAAACTCAAGCACCTCAAAAGGTTGCACAACTTGACTTCAACCTCCAATACTTTTACCACACTCTTTCTTTTAACAAAGAAAACAACTTTTTTTATTATGATATTACCTTGACCATTCCAACAAACAAAATTTGAAGACCACAACACATTAATCCCTTAAGGACTAATAAAACCTCTCATCGCGTCACTTTGCTCAAAGCAATTTCAGCTGCCACATAAGTCATGAGATCAAAAGATCGCATACGCAAATATAAAAACTTTTGATTTAAATAGTATCATGTAAGTTATCAAATTTTGTTATTTATAGAACATTCGACATTATCATCACAACCACATAGTGACCATCATATTAACATCAGAATAATACATTCTTAACAAGCATCATCATATCCTCAAACCCCTTCATAAACATTTCGAAAAGAAACACACGAAATCACTTCATCATGTTTCTATTATCTTAAATAAGATTGCAACTACTTAATCTAGAGACAGCCTAGTGCACAAGCCACAATATTGAAACAAAACTCAACAAGCTGGTACTAGAACATAGCAATCTCCAAAACAGTTATGAGCATAGATTCAACATTTCTCCTTATGTTCGGCAATTAGAACGAAATATCTTCTAACTTCAATATTATAAACTCTATAAGACAAGGTTTCACAAGTCAATACATCAACCTTGCTCTATTTCTTTATACATATTTCAACAACTTAGCATGATGAAAGATTGATGAAACTAGCAATTGTGCATGCTCATAAAGTATCTAATAAAGGACATATTAAAGGTCAATATTACCAAGGCAATATTCCAACACCTCCTTACTTAATAAATTCCAAACGGTCAGATTATTAACTAAAGTAAAAAAATAATTCAATTCATCCAACATGATAGAAATTTAAACAATCATAATAATCATTCCAATTCTTTTGCACACTCCTCAATAACTCCATGAGTTCCAATCATGTATAGACAAATTCTTATTCTTCTAAAAACTATTACAAGACGATGTCAAATTAATCAACTACACTTCCGAGGAGCTAGTGAAATTAATTATGCACTACACTAACATCTCAACTTGATAATTCATACCTTATGAATTAGTTTATATGATTATTACCTTCCACTTAAGCATAACAAAACACCACAAAGGGTTTTAACACTCTCCTTCAGAAAGGAAAGGAATTAAACTTCAACACTCGAAATAATCTAAAAGAAATACGTAGAACAAATATGTATTTTATATGTATGGAAGGGAAGAACAAATATGTATGAGAAGATAGAAGGCTGAAAAAGAGAAAGAATAGTTTGACGTAATAATGGCGGAGATGGAAATCAACACAGTAATTCGAATAGGGTATGTAAGAAAGAGAAAAGAGAAACATAATGTATGTAATATTTATGAATAGGTAGTTGCATATGCAAAGCGTTATTTTATATGGGGTAATGTAAATCCGTTGAGTAAAGCTCAATTGTGTGTGGGCTGTTTTTTGGAAGATTACAAAAAAGAAGGAAACGTGAGTAAAGCGAAGAAAAAATATCTTTCTTACATGTAAAAATAAAGCATAGGCAGGTATGCAATGGGAAGAAGCGAAATAGAAAGCAAATTATGTAAGCGATGGTCACAAGGGAGCAATAAAGTAAAGGGAAAAAAGTGCTATGCATAAACGATTTAATTTCTATGTAATGTGTTTTTGAATAGAAGAAAAAAGAATTGCGTGTATTAAAGCCCACCTGTATTGAATTGTTTTAGAGACATATTGAACCAGTGGCAAAGTGCATATAGCACAGAAGACAGAGGATGTAACCTATATGTACAGAAAATTATGTATGTGTAGATTCGTATGTGGATTACAAAAGGAGAGGTATATTTACTAAAGATGTCTTGTATAACTGTTATGGCTAGTCTGTATGAAGAGATGTGACGAAAATCTTTAAAGATGGTAAGTTGAATAAAGAAAGGTGGAAAATCTAATAGAAGAACATATTAGATAGACGTAGGTACTTCTCTATATACTATATTTTTGGTCTCAGTGCAAGGAGCACCCTTGTCATTTTCAATAAGTATCTTCAACCCTGAACGAGATGTAACGCGTGATACTGCCACATATAATTGTCCATGACAGAAGACTGGGTTTCTTAGATAAATCCCAACTTTGTTTAGAGTCTGGCCTTGACTTTTGTTAATAGTCATTGCATATGAAAGTCTGACTGGAAACTGTCGGCGTTGGAGTGTGAAAGGCCATTGAGAACTTGTTGCATGTAGAACAATTCTGGGAATACAAACAGACTGACCAATGTTGGTCCCGGTAATGATACATCCTTCAAGTGTTCAATCACCAAGTCTTGTGATGATGAGCTGTGTTCCATTGCAAAGACCCAGAGATTGATTTATATTTCTCAGCAACATCACTGGAACACCTATTTTCAAGCAGACGATATGTTGCGGGAAATTATTGATTGATATAGAGTTCAAGAATTCAGGTGGATATAGAAGATTAGCATCACCAATGTGACTATCGGATTGAGAAATGGAATCAAAACTGAGATATTCTTTTGTATGACCAGGTATTCTATCAAAGACAACTTTGTTTAATTCATCAGCGACGGTATTAGTTGGGCAGATAATTGCGCGCTCCGCAAGGTATGCACTATTTTGGTAACTGATATGTAATGAGTCATAGATAGCATCAACAATTGAATCCACATTGTTATTGGTTGGTAGTAATAAAAGATCATCTGGGATAGTTATCCAGGATGCATGAAGTTCTCCTTGTTTTTTTGTCGTTGGAATCTGACCATCTCCAATACGAAGTACCCACTGAGCAAATGTTGAGAGAGCATGTCGTTCTCTAATTGAGAGGTCTGAATTATGAAGTCTCATATTGGTAGATAATTTTAGTATTTCAATGTGTTGCCAAAGTGAAGATTTAATAAGCGAAGCTTCAATAATTTCTGTTCTGGTGCCACCTTCAATAACAGGTAAAATTTGTCGGAAGTCTCCACCAAGGATAAGAAGCTTTCCACCAAAAGGTATAGTCATGCGACTGGTGTCTTCAGTAGACATAATGTCACGTAATGTTCTGTCGAGTGCTTCAAAGCAATGTTTATGTGTCATAGGCGCTTCATCCCAGAGAACTAAAGAAGTCTTGATAATAAGCTCAGCAAGCATTGTTCCACGTGCTATATTGCATAAGCTTCTGTCGTTGATAGTAATAGGTATTCTGAATCGGGAATGAGCTGTGCGGCCATTTGGTAATAACAGTGAAGCAATTCCAGATGAAGCTACAGCGATGACTATTTGAGCTTTAAGCTCTTGGAGTTGCTATAATAGCATTCCAAAGGAATGTTTTCCCAGTACCACCATGCCCTGATACGAAGTAAAAGCCACCTTTATTGTGAGAAACACACGATAGAATTTTGTTGTATATAGCAGACTGGTCAGCATTTAGTTTAGCACACAGTGTTTCAGCTTCTGCTGCTAGGACAGCTTTATCATATGCTAGCTCTTCGGTCACAAGTCGATTGTCAGAAGCAGGGTCATTGTGTGGCAATTCAGTGCTTATATTATATGTACCAAAATTGAGTCCATTCCTTGAAAACATAAGGAATAATTCTTTTATTAACTGAGACGGTAGGCAATCACTTGGTATAGGATATGTTGGATTATGTAATCCTTGTCGTATTCTGTATGCTATGTCATCAACAAAGAAGCACCAATATTTATCGAACAGATTTTGAGGACTGATTACACTGCAGAAAGAGAGCACTACCATATAGAGGTGTCTAAGCTGATGTGTTGTGGCCCAAACAATTGCTTCATCAAAGAGTAGATACCATTCTGTATCATCACCAACTAAACCACGGGCTTTGCAAGCCTCTTTGAAGGTAGGGTAGCACACACCATCAAAAACTCTGATATCTTCGTAATTTTGTGCACCACACACAACCATCAAAAGCATTCTTAGATAGAACAACTCACCAGTACTTGGGTGCACATTATATATTCGACCAATCTTCGATGCCGCACGCTTTCTTTTTAGCCATTTTCTGTTAGTAATGTCCCATGTCCACTTTGACGGAAACTGATAATAAGTGTAGGATCTTATGTCTTGGAACTGTTGATTAGCAGTAAACCATTCAGTTAACGTAGTTTTATAAGCTCTTGGATCAGCAATAACTTCTTGTAGTTTTGTATCTTCACGGTACATAACTTTGTTCATACCAGGCATATGCACAGATAATCGCTCAACAGAAGGCATTCGGCCATGTATTTCGAATTCAAATAGTCGCCAAATTGCTTCACATGAAGATAAATATCTATATTTTCATATAGGAAAGTGATACAGGGTCGCCCGATCTTCTCGAGGTAGGATGGATACTCACGGGAGTCTTGATAAATCGTAATGATCCTCCAATACCAATGCAACGGACGAACACTCTTTAATCCGCCAAAACACACTCGTGTTGATTTCGCCGACCACCAAGCGAAGATCTATCGTGCACCCATTCCCAACGGAAAGGCTGAACGATCTTCATTGAAGAAAATCACTCCTAATTCCCTATGGAACTTAGGCAACAATGCTAAACTCGAACAAACTTTAGTAGATTCAATATTCTCAAACGTGGTCTGCTTTACAATGGGGGCTAACCCTTAATATATAGGTCCCTGTCCACCTCATGGCTGGCCAAGAGTTCCTAAACCAACTCCAACTCATCCCTACATGTATGTGGAAACAAACTCACACAAAAGGAAAACCTAAAATTAAGCCGTCACAATGTTTCGGTCATAACTTTGTATCCGTGATGAATTTGAAGGTGTGGCCAGATCCATTGCGTAGCCCTTGAAATGATCTTTCCAACGAGTGCAAGAACACCTGAATCGGACTCCGTTTCCAACGAGTTATGGCATTTTTAGTAACTGCCTGTCAGGCTGTCCCGAACCGAATCCGAATTGAATCTTATCCAAAACTTGTAGTTTAAGTCCTTGTGCTCCTCCCTTTTGCTCTCCCAAGTCTTCACATGAATCATACCCAAGAATACATAAAATACTAGCATGAGGTAGTATTCCAAGTTCATCACCAATTAAAGGAAACTCCTTCAGAAACAAATTCACCTGACAATATTTAATGCAGCTCAATACTTCTTTCCAATGAAATATTGTATTTGACTGGAAAGTAAGCTTGTGCGTATCCGCATCAGAAAGTATCAGGATAGAATAAAAAAAATCATGAGGATAAATTTGTATACCCTTATGTAAGGAAGCATTAGTATAAGGTATGAAAAAACAGAACTGTATATTTTCATGTAGAAAAGTATGAGGATAAAGTAAAAAAAATCGGTACGAATCTAAATTTGTATAACTTTATGTAGAAGAGCAGCAGTATGAGACATGAAAACAGGAAATGCTAAATAATATGTTCTAGCAAAGTGGAGTTTGGTACATGTATGAAGTATTACCTGCATTTAATATAATCATCAATTTCGTCTATTCCTTGTTTAGGTTGTTGATCAGCCAAGCCTGATGGTTGGCATCACTAGAAAAGTTCAATTTTGCTCTATCATGACCTTTAGTAAGGTATTTAAATAAATACTTCACAAGGTTCATCTTGTTGCACCATTCAACATTGATGTGAGCTTCGAATTTTTTAAGCAAGCTAATGTTCTATGGAACAACCCATCTGTTATCTACTCTGATTCCATTCTTGATAACAAAATGACATCCATCTTGTCGGCGATATACTGGGAAACCAGACTTATCTAGGGTTGTTTCTAAGCTGAATTGTTTAGGGTAGTGTTTTGAACACAAGCTATCTTTCATACATGGACATTTCCTATTAAGATCTCCGCATGGTTCATGCATCATAAATTCGTCAACAAGAGCATAGCCAAGTGGATCAATAGTTGGATTCGGAATTTCAGCACATATAAGGTTGTCTATGTATTGAGCAGTTAGATTTGTGCCATGATGAGCAAGCCATATAAGTGTGTGAACATGAGGCAGACCTCTTTTTTGAAATTCAATAGTGTATAGAACTGTCATAAATAGAAGAGATAAATTAGAACAAGGAAAAGAGCAGGATTAGTACGATAAAAAAATACTAACAGAAAAGAAATAGGCTAACCTGCTTGGACGGGGCCGAAAGTGTGTCCAGTTTCAATCTCAGAAATGTATTCGGTAAGCTTCATGTGTAACACCCGAGTTACAATATCAGAACGATCAATATATGTCTTACCAGATTCGTACTTGAGTGCGTCCATAATTTCTGGCCATGTGAATTGCATGTGAAGGTAGAAAATAAATCAGGAGCACCATATTTACGGCAGATAGCCATAGCGTCTTGATAACTGAGTGTATTATATCGAGGACCACCAGTAAAACTCGCAGGAAGCAAAATTTTGACACCAATGTTTTTGCCCTGTGAGGTGCCTTGACCAAGCGCATCTGAAATGCCTTGATATGTTTCTGATCTTACTACATCCTGATTAAAAAAATGGAATGAAAGGCGGCTTGCTTCAAGACATGAGTAGCAATCGACCTCTATCTGATTTGAAAGTCGGCCACAGCATGTGTAAGGATTTGGTTCATTTCTTCGGTGATGACATTCGTAACAGTAGTACTCGAGCATAGATACTTCATCTCTAGCCGAAGATAGATTGACATCAGTTTCTTTGTATTTAATACCAAGATGAAACCCTTTTTCTCCATATGGAAATAATAATGGGTATTGAAGAGACATCAGAGCGGGATTCAGAGGCGAAATTTGTTTTAGCTCACTGTAGTGGCTTTCAACAACTATATCAAATTTGTTATTCTCTAAAGATAATTCACCTACGACTAAAGCAGCTAACTCAGCAACAACTGGTAGCGAATATCTATCACCATGAGTATTAGCTGAACCAATAAGACGAATATAAACCTCTGGGTTTTCTTGAGAGAATAAACGGTCACGTGCCATTCAGAATTCTTTGACTAACGGATTACAACAGTCAAGCATGGCAATCAAGTCAGCAACAATATTAGGATCTGCCTCATCATGCGCACTATCTTCTTTACTGAACACAGACAATCTGATCTCAATTTCGTTGAATGTGTCGTAAATGTATAGCTGAGCATATTGTGGTTTTTGTCCTGATGCAGGGACTAAGGAACCAATACAGTGATGAACGACACCATGCATGGGAGTAAAGAAGGATTAGTATGGTTGCACTTGCACGAATTATTCACCATGGAAGAACTAGAGAACTTTAAATATTATTGTTGACTAGCCTATGTGGTATTTGATTATGTCTATCAGGTTTAAAATGTAATAATGGATTAGAAACCTTTTATATTGCTTCCGCTATTTATTTAAGTTTTATAGCCAGTTTGTTTAGGATTGATTATATTGTTTACTGTTCATAATATCCATTGATTATACCTGTTGGAACCTCGAAATTAGACAATAAACAAAGGAGGTTCTGTCGAAATTTTGTAGGATGAATTTAGTTTATCTTTATTATGTTGTTAGTTTGGTAGCATTCCAGGTCATTGTTTTGGCTGGGGTGTTACAAAAATGAAAAAGGTAGAAAACATTCGCAAAGCAGTAGCAAGTATGGAGTAAGACATGTTGATATCTGTGGAAAGAAGGAATAAAAAAGGCAGAAAAAATCCGTGAAATAGTAGCAAGTATGTCATAAGACATGCTGATATTTGTATGGTTGGAAGCAAAGGAAAAGCAAGAAGGTAGAAGATTAATCTAGGAAAAGGAAAAACACAAGAATACTGTGGAAAAAGACAATGAAAGGAAGGCACCTATTCTACCAGCATTACGAAGCAAATTGGATAATCTTCTTTTTTTCTATTACGATCAGCAGAACTAACCAACGAAGAAAAATGGTCTCCTATGATGTAGGTACATGGGGAAATAAAATGGTTAAAAATAGGGATGTGAACCAGAAGTAACCGAAAAGAGGAAAGAATAATTATAGTGTGAGCAACCATGATAACGCTTCCATGGAAAGAGTGTACTAACATCTGCGGGAAGCACTGTAGGACAGCAAAGCAAAAAGGACATAAAAAACAGTGAGGAACCGAAAGCATCTAAAAGGATTGGAAAACAGAAACAGTTTTGTGTACGTCAAGTATGGAGCATTAGTAACGGTCATACATGGCTGCGATGTGTCTGTAGAAGAACCGGTGGGAAAGTCGTAGATAAAGGATATGTAGAAGGAAGCGATGAAATTATGGAGCCAGCTGGTTGTTTTCCACGCAAAATTTCTACACGGTGGGCCTTAGTAGAGGGTGACGAATTCATAAAATCAAATAGAAGAAGCAAAACGGAAATAACGCAAGCACAAGCTTAGCACTGAAAGAAAAAAAAGTGTAATGATTAAAAACAATGAACACAAAAACAATCGAAACACGAAAGGATTTGTAAATATAATAGTAAATAAGATGATGAACGTAGAACTAAGGAAGCACTAATAAAAAAGAATTAGCGTAGAATGTGCAGAAACAAACATGTAAGCAAATATGGTGGCGCTGTGAAGCAAATTGGATAACCTCATTTTTTTCTATTATTAGTTGATTCAGCAGAAGTAGCCAATAGAGAAAAATGTTATTCTACGATGTAGGTAGGCAGGAAGGCAGAATGGGAAGAAAACAGGGATGGAGCATGTATGAAACAAAACATGCACGAAACATAATGGGAAAAGAATTAAGTAGAAATAAGTACAGTAGGCTGTGCAGAAGCAAATATGTAAGGAAAGATGTAAGATATAAAAGCATATAAGCGAGAGTACAGTAGACTGAGGACATGTGTGAACGTAAAAAAAATAAACTGGAGAAAGAAATAATGATAGTAGAGCTATAATAATAATTAAGTAATCGTGGTGAAAGTGCATGGACAATAGGTAAAAGTGCCAGGAACAACCAATGTAAGCTATGCAGAAGCGAATATGCACGCAAGCATGTAAGTCGTGAAAATGTGGGAACAAAATTACAGGAAATTCAATATGTATGTAAATGTGAAGGAAAGAAATTCGCTAAAGAAATAATAATAATAGTTTCAGTGATGGCATAATAAACTGGATAAAGGGCTAATAATAATACAACCATAATAATAATTAGGTAAACGTGGTAAAAGGCAGAAGAAGTACCATAGAAATAGGGAACATCAAGCCCTGATTCACAGTAGAATGCAATATAAAAGCATTGGACGAAAGGAACCTAACGGTCTGTAAATACGGTAGCAACAAAGACCGTAAGCATGGAGAACTATCGCCGATGACGTATTGCAATTTCAACAGTGCATAGACAGTAGGTAAGTCTGTAAAAAAGAAGCACAAAAAAAATGAATTATAGAAAGGTTTGTAAATACGGTAGCTAGTAAGACCGCAAACGTAGAGGTTTTTCGCCAATGTCATATTGCAATTTGAGTAGCACATAGGCAGCAGGTAAAACTATTACGGAATGATAGACATAAACAACAGCTAAAAGTATGAGGAAGAACCACTGTGGACTATGCAGAGGCGAATTTGCAGGTAAACATAAAAGTAGAGATCCTTCGCTAGTGCCATATTGCAATCTAAGTAGCACATAAACAATAGGTAAACCTATTAGGGAACAACGACGTAAACAATAGCTAAAAGTCTCAGCAATAACCAATGTAGGTTACGCAAAAGGGAAAATGGCATAATAAACTGGAGAAAGGGCTAATAATAATACAACCATAATAATAAACGTGGTAAAAGGCAGAAGAAGTACCTTAGAAATAGGGAACAGCAAGCCCTGATTCACAGGAGAATGCAATATAAAATCCTAGTACTGGACGAAAGGAACCTAACGGTCTGTAAATACGTTAGCAACAAAGACCGTAAGCATGGAGAACTGTCACCAATAACGTATTGCAATTTCAACAGTGCGTAGACAGTAGGTAAGTCTGTAAAAAAGAAGTACAAAAAAACGAATTATAGAAAGGTTTGTACATACGGTAGTCAGTAAGACCATAAACGTACAGGTTTTTCGCCAATGTCATATTGCAATTTGAGTAGCACATAGGCAGCAGGTAAAACTATTACGGAATGATAGACATAAACAACAGCTAAAAGTATGAGGAAGAACCACTGTAGGCTATGCAGAGTAGAGATCTTTCGCTAGTGCCATATTGCAATCTAAGTAGCACATAAACAATAGGTAAACCTATTAGGGAACGACGGACATAAACAATAGCTAAAAGTGTCAGCAATAACCAATGTAAGTTACGCAAAAGGGAATATGCAGGCAAATATGTAAACTATGGAAGCCTTGGAAGAAAAGTATAGCAAAGTGAATACACATGTAGATAGCGAATATGCAGGCGAACATGTAAACTATGAAAGTCTAGGAAGAAAAGTATAGTGAGTACATATGTAGATGTAAAGGAAATAAATCTGCGGAAGAAATAATAATATTTTTTTCACTAATGGCATATCGCAATCTGAACAGTACATAGACAATAGATAAAACTATCAGAGAGGAATACTATGGGTTATGTATGCACTATGTAAGCAAACATGTCGGCCATGGAAGCGTAGAAGAAGAAGAATAGTAAAGGCAAACATGTAAGCAAAATATGAGTCAAGAGAAGTACTTACAAATAGGAGAAAGCAAGCACTAATTTGCAGCTAAATGCAATACGCAAGGCTAACGCTGAAAGCAAGAAACTTGAAGATCTGTAAATACGATAGCATGTAAGACAACAAACGTGGAGAACTTGTGTAAATACGGTAGCCAATAAGGTCGTAAATATACAAATCTTTTGTTGATGCCATATTGCAATTTGAGCAGCACATAGGCAGCAAGTAAAACTACTAACGAATGACAGACGTAAACAACAGCTAATAAAATCAGGAAGAACCACTGTAGGCTATGAACAAGCGAATTTGGAGGAAAACATAAACGTAGAGATTTTTCGCTGGTGACATATTGGAATTTAAGCAACACATAAACAATAGGTAAATCTAAACAACACATAGACGGTAGGTAAAACTATCAGAAAGGAATACTATGTAGAGGAAATAGATTTGCCGAAGAAATAATAATAATTCTTTTACTGATGGTATACTGAAATCTAAACAACACATAGACATTAGGTAAAACTATCAGAAAAGAATACTATGGGCCATGTATAAGCAAGTATGTAAGCAAACATATAGGCCATGCAAGCGTAAAAGAAGAACAATAGTAGAATAGTAAAGGCAAACATGTAAGTAAAATATGAGTCAGGAGAAGTACCTTACAAATAGGAAAAAGCAAGCACTAATTTGCAGCTAAATGCAATACACAAGGCTAACGCTCAAAGCAAGAAACCTGAAGATCTGTAAATACAGTAGCATGTAAGCCGACAAACGTGAAGAACTTTCGTAAATACAGTAGCCAATAAGATCATAAACATGCAAAACGTGAGTCAAGAGAAGTACCTCACAAATAGGGAAAAGCAGCAGAAGCGAATTTGCAGGCAAACATAAATGTAGAGAGCTTTCGCTGATGCCATATTGCAATGTAAGCAGCACATAAACAATAGGTAAATGTATTAGGGAATGACGGACACGGATAATAGCTAAAAGTGGCAGCAATAACCAATATAGGCTACGCAGAAGCAAATATGCAGGCAAACATGTAAGCTATGAAATTCTACGAAGAAAAGTATAGCAAAGTCAATACGTATGTAGATGTAAAGGAAATAGATTCGCCGAACAAATAATAATAACTCTTTGACTGATGGCGTACTGCAATCTAAACAGTGCATAGACAGTAGATAAAACTACCAGAAAGGAATACTATGGGCTATGTATAAGCGACTATGTAAGCAAACACGTAGGCCATGGAAGCGTAGAAGAAGAAGAATAGTAAAGGCAAACATGTAAGCAAAACGTGAGTCAAGAGAAGTACCTTACAAATAGGGAAAAGCAAGCACTAATTTGCAGCTGAGTGCAATACACAAGGCAAATGGTCAAAGTGAGGAACTTTAAGATCTGTAAATACGGTAGCATCTAAGACAACAAACGTGGAGAACTTTGGCTGCTGATGTACTGCAATTTAAGCAGTGCGTACACAGCAGGTACACCTGGAGAAGAAGGATAACAATAACCGAATTATAGCAAGATCTGTAAATGCGGTAACAAATAAGACCGTAAACATAGAAATCTTACGGTGATACCATATCGCAATTTAAACAACACGTAGATAATAACAATCTAAGCAGAATGTAGACAGTAGGTAAAAGAATCAATGTGAGGGGAAAAAAGACTGTAATCCAAATCGGTTAACAAAAATCTGAGGTGGGTAACACCAAATAAATTTTAAGAAAAGCCTAGAAAGTATTTATCCACTATTGCACAAACCAAAAGAACAAATCTGACCAAAAGCCCGACTGTAATCGAGAGCGGCTAACACAAATCTGAAATGAGCAGCAGCACGTAGATTCTAGGAAGCATCTGGCGACCATTCCACAAACCACAAGAAAAAATCTGAGGAAAAAACAAATTGTAACTAAAACCAGTTAGCACAAATCTGAAAACAAGTTAGCACAAATCTGAGCTGGATAGCACTGCGTAAACCCTAAGAAGTATGTGGTCACCATTCCAGAAACCAGAAGAACAAATCTGAGCAAAAAAGGCACACTTTCATCGAACCGGGCCAGCACGAAGCTGAGGTGAGTAAGAACGTATAAACCCCAAGAAGAATACACAAAACGCAAGAACTACATCGAGGGAAAAAAAAGATGGCACAAACCAGAAGAACAAATCTGAGCCAGAAAGGCACACTTCCATCCAACCCGCCCAGCACAAAGCCGGGCTGGGTAAGAACATATGAACCCTAAGAAGAATGCACAAAACGCAAGAACAACAAGGAGGGGGGAAAAAGACGGCACCAGAAGGGAATCCGGGTAATACCTTGAGGAAGAACGAAGATAGAACAACCGCAAGGAGGAAGAAACCGCGAGCATCGTAGGTAAGGAAACCAAGAAACGTGCCGGGCAACATGGAAAAAGAACCGAGAAGAAGCGAGCGGACATGCTGCGGCGAGGAAAAAGGAAATGGAACCCGTCAAAAAGTCCGCACAGGACGCATCACTCTTCCTCTGGAAGCTACGGGTAGACGCGTCGAATCCACGGCTTGGCAACCAGCGAATGGAAGCGACTCAACGGCCTCAGCGCATAGCAGCGCTGGAACGGCCAAACCCAGTCGCACGCACGCGTCAAACCAGGAGCGCACAAGTAGCACGTGGCAGGGGCAAGCGACGAGGAACTCCCCCCTCTTTGATTTACGGAGTATTCCACCCATCCAAACTCCTGCTTGCATTTAATATTGCCTGTACCATTTAATATTTTGGTACCATGTCGATGTTGCATTCTGAAATATAACATATAGTATATTAGCATTGTCCAGCCAATATATTGCTCTCACACTACTTAAGATGTCGTTCTAAGTAATACTGTTGAATTCTTCTAGGCATGGAAAGTCACAACTCACAAATATTTTTGGTATGAACTAGATCAACAAAAAAAGATAGATGCACAAAATATTATTAACTGTAATCCTTGATGAAGAATTTAATATTTTAATTTAGAATGTGATCGACCTAATTGTCTATGTATACATGTCATGATGATAATATATCTTTGAAACTGTAATAGTCCTATGCCCGTACGTTGCAACGGAAAATAAAACTTAGAAGTAAATATTATGCTATAGTTATATATTCTTACTCAAAAGAATAAAAGTTTATTATAGGAAAATTAGTTAACAACTCCCTCCATTCAAAAATAGATGGCATTTCCTTCTTCTCACATCTTTTTTAATAGAGGATGTAAGAATGTAACAACATAATACAGCCAGTAAATTCCAACCAATCCCTCCATATACGCAGTATGGAGCAAAAGACTCAAGTGTTATCCAGCATAAATATAATGATCCACAAGAAATATTATTTCAGGTATAACCTGAATAGTGAACAGTAAAACAATGATCATGTAAAAAGTATTGCTTCCAAGTTAACACATACACAAAAAGTAAGATATGAAGCAATAAGCCGTAACCAAAAGGCATAAGCTGAAGAAAAAAAAACCAGGCCCATAAGTTGTATTCCATATGTTGGAACTTGGCTCACCTACCTTTGGCAAAGGACATATATTTAGTACCTTAAATTCACTTCTGCTAATTTAAGGTCATCTACAAACTTCTTTTTTCGCAGACCAGACACATGGCGTGATTTCAGTCATCCTCTAAACGCCTCCTCTCCTCTTTCATTGTTGACACTGCCTCCTTTCCTCTTCCCCTTTCCTCACCTCCCTCTCCTCACTGCACGATTCCAATCTTTAGGAAATTTTTTAAGACTCAAGGGGATACTTTCATTAGAAATAAACTACAAAAAGAAGCTAGGCATAATCCCAATTGAGGTTTTTGAGATGCCACTCAATAGGGCATACATTTGGTTGTGAGATAATGGCTTTGATTTTGACAAGAGAAGATGCACCTTTGAGTTGGAGGTGCTTGTTGGGTCTGTTTTGCTAATTTATGGTTATATGTATTTTATTATACTATTGATTAATGAAACATCAATATCCCAACATAAAGTAGGGCACCCCTGATTCTTCTAGTCTTATCAGCACTACTTACAGGTAAGACCTTTTGATGCGGGAGATGTCCGATCTTCACGGAGGGGAAATATGCGAGATGAAGATAACTATCAGAAAAGAATAGTATGGGCCATGTATAAGCAAGTATGTAAGCAAACATGTAGGCCATGCAAGCGTAAAAGAAGAACAATAGTAGAATAGTAAAGGCAAACATGTAAGTAAAATATGAGTCAACAGAAGTACCTTACAAATAGGAAAAAGCAAGCACTAATTTGCAGCTAAATGCAATACATAAAGCTAACGCTCAACGCAAGAAACCTGAAGATCTGTAAATACAGTAGCATGTAAGCCGACAAACGTGAAGAACTTTCGTAAATACAGTAGCCAATAAGATCATAAACATGCAAAACGTGAGTCAAGAGAAGTACCTTACAAATAGGGAAAAGCATCAGAAGCGAATTTGCAGGCAAACATGTTTAGAGAGCTTTCGCTGATGCCATATTGCAATGTAAGCAGCACATAAACAATAGGTAAATGTATTAGGGAATGACGTACACGGACAATAGCTAAAAGTGGCAGCAATAACCAATATAGGCTACGCAGAAGCGCATATGCAGGCAAACATGTAAGCTATGAAATTCTACGAAGAAAAGTATAGCAAAGTCAACTACACTTTAGCTTGTGAATACTTGTTATTTTCTACTAAGGAGCAAGCAAAATTGTATGTAAGCTCAATGCTCCTAGCATCTTTTGAGTGCTTCTAACCTTATGTGCCTTCATGGCTGCCTGAAATTGCCCTTCCAGCAGCAACCAAAGCAGCAAAAATATCATCCCTGGAAAGTATATGGTACAAATCAGTATACTGAACAAATTGCTATATACTCGGTGGCATCCAAATCTGTCTATTGAGCACATACAGCGAAATTAATCTATCAAACATAATGTATAAAAGAGAACTATCATGGGGCCCATGGCACAAAAATACATCAATGTTGCTTGATTAGATCACCAGCGAAATCACCTTTTATTCACTTGAAAGTCCAATTACACTTTAGCTTGTGAATACTTGTTGTTTTCTACTAAGGAGCAAGCAAAATTGTATGTAAGCTCAAAGCTCCTAGCATCTTTTGAGTGCATTTGTAAATACATACCCGTGCGTTGCGACGGATAAGAAGAATCTTACTATTCCAACATATCGAGCCATCATGACCATATATCAACTTTTGTCAGCTCGTGTCTATCTTCATCTGTTTGGTTTTCATTGGCCTACCATTATGACAATACTTATATATAAGTATGCTTCATTGACATGAAAAATAATAAGGTTGGATATTGCTCTATAATGCAGTTTGATGATCACATACATTCATGACTTTATGTAATTGGACAGATATAGAAGTTGTAGTAGAGAACAATGTTGTAAATAGAACACATTGGTACACAATCTATAGTTTTGTGAGAAATAGTAAGTTAGTAGACCTAAAAGTGAGCTATGAGCTAGAATGAAGTGCATTCTCTGATGTGTTCTCCCTTATTTTTCATGGAGTTGTCACATTTGATTCATACGGGTCTCGTCGGAGATTTGGAGGGAAGCGGGTCTCAAACGTGCGGCGGTGGGCAGATAGAGAGAGGACGCAGTGTGTAGATACGGTGGCAGAGGATCTAAGAAAAATCAAAATGAGAAGTGCTTTTATTTTGTGGTCAAACAGATTCACGGAAATTAGGCGGTGCGCATTTCCTTTAGGAACAATTGGTGCTCTTCCTTGGAAAATTGCGTATACAGCGACAATATGCAGAGCCACCAATTTGAAAATTGAACACTATGTGGTAAACCCAACAAAAAAGCTCACCACCATCATTAGCAAGGTTCTTGCCTTAGTGCTTCTTGGATTTAAACAACGAAAAGAAAGAAAAATAGCCATCGCTTCTTGGATTTCAACAACGAAAAGAAAGCAAAATAGCCATCTATGGATCCTTATACCAAGGTCACCGAACAGGGCAAGTTGACTCATACATCTTGAAAATCGAATATGGTGGCAACATCTATCTATTTAGCAAATTTCTTGCTGGAATAACTTTATAACTACCATGGTGGCAACATCAGATGGGGGAAACAGAGACTAAAACAGAGCAAGCATGCGCAGTTTTACACATGGAATTTTTCTTTACAATTTTAACATGTACGCAGAGAAAAAAAGCTAATGGTCCATCTGACGAAAAAACAAACATATAAACAACAAATAAGAAAAATCAAGAGCACCCAAGAAACATTCAAGTGAGTAATCATCAGATTAACCGAAGCAAATTGAGTAGAAAACAAAAACTAAACCCGATCCCAGCAGGATAACAAAAACCAAATTCTCCTGTAAACAACCGTATGGAAAACTCAATTAGCGCCTAAGAAAAACAAGAACACGGGCAAATCGATGGGCTCCTCTCCAAATAAACACCCAACACCCCGCAGAAAGAATCAAGAATCACCCCGACATTCTGCTTCCGCTCCCGAATCGCACCTCGAATCAAGAACCGAATCCCCCACAATTCGCCGTCGCATCACCACCCTGCGCCCCCGAGCGAGCATTGAGGCGTGTTGGTGCGCTGCGGCCTGCTTTGGTGGCGGACCCCAGGGTATGCCATGGCCCACCCGGCATACCCTGTAGGTCCGCCCCTGAGGGGCGGTAGTGGGGGATGTGGCGGCCGGTGAATAGGGAGGGGAGATGACAGCGAGCAGACAGGGAGAGGAGGCGGTGGAGTGGCTCGCGTGTACACGAGGAGGGAAGCAATCGAACTCGCCTAGATCTAACGTGGTCGAGGGGCGCGGTGGCAGACGGTGGTGCTACAGGGAGAGAGATGGGAGGGAGTGGCGCCGGCGCGGACGAAGCTGGAGAGGAGGGAGGAGGAGGTGCTGGTGGGCTTGGATGGAGGAGGAGGCCGTGTGGGGATTGGAGGAGGAGAAGGCGAGAAGCCGAGGCCCTGGCACGGCAGGGGTGGTGGTGGTGGGCGCGGGGTGGAGGTGGGCGCCGATGGAGGAGGCGGCGGCGCGGGAAGGGGATGAAGAGCGGCGCGGGATAGGGTTTGGGGGATGGGGTTGCGAGCGCGTACGGGTTCCCGACCCATGGACGATGTGGATTAGATTAGAGATTTTTAGAAGGTAGATAAACCAGTAGAAATATTTAAAATTGCATAAATTTCGAAAATTTAATTGCTTTCACTAAGCGAAGACCTATTGTTATTGACTATAAGACTACTCAACAAATTTAATAAGTTTTTAATTAATCTGAAGGACAAAAAGTGGGGCAACCTGAAATTTAAGGAACAATCGGACCGAAAAACATTGACAAGGGGAATTATGATGGAAACTAATGTGAGGTACAAAATGGACCAGCCAACAAAATAAGAATATTAACATTTCCATATTTACTCCTATTTTAAAATATGGGAAATTTCAAATACCACCCCAAAAGTCATTTGGAATTTGATTTACCCTCTACAAGCAAACCTAGCCAAATGGGTCGTTAGCACAACATATATGGCATGGCTGGTCCAAATAAGTTACCATATCGGCCTATATATCTACCCTCCAACCCAAGCACGACAAGGACAGGGGTCAAGCCGTGCCTAGGTCAGTCTGGGCACGCATAGCCAAATAGGGCACCGATGGCCTGTTGATTTTACTGTCAGTCATGAGTAATTTTACTGTTAGTTACAAGTATTTTTACTGCCAGTCAAAAGTAATTTTACTACCAGTCATAAGTAATTTTACTTCTAAGTCACATATCTACACTTAAAAGAGCGCAGTAACCCTAACATAATTAATTTTACTGCTAACCAAGCAAATTTACTAGACTACCATAGGAGAGTTATTGTTCTTGTCGAGCCGGTCCAGCCCATTTACTGGTCATGCCATGTCGTTCCTGGGCTAGGCCAACAGTATCATGCCTTGGGCCAACATGGTTGGTCCGGCCCGTTTGGCCAAGTTTACCCACAAGAACTTTTGTGGCACACGCCCCCTACAAGTACATAATTATTTGAAATGCCCCCTGGTGCCCTCTTCCCGCTGACTCATATGCTTTTTTGTTGATGTGTGACTCTGTGGTGTTGGTTCGTGACATTCCAATATGGCCAATGGGGTTAAGTTTTGTAGCTCAGATTGGGATAGGTGGGTAGACAAAGTGTTCTTGTTTTGTTGCCCTCCTTGGGATATGACAGGGGTCAAATTAACCACACTACACCTAGTCCATAGCCAAGGTGGCACGCCATGGAGCCCACGTCAACAAAAAATAGTCGAGTCAGTGGGCGGGTGGCGCTAGAGGCATTTCAAACAATGATGCACTTGTAGGGGGCATGTGCCACAAAAGTACTTGTAGGGGTACATCAAATTCCCACTGACTTTTGTTGGGTATTTACAATTTTCCCTTAGATAGGATCCTACTTAACACTATTCTTTACTCCATTATGCAAGTTTTGATAGGTTGGGTTAACTAACTTTATGCCCTATTTTTTTGGAACAAAGAGATTTGGATAGGAAGTAGCATAGGAATTGTGTTGCTTCCTATAAAATTTCTATCAATTCACAAGCATTCCAATTAAGCCCAAGGAGGGAATCTATTTGTAAGGTGAAATTTGCAAAAAAAACACCACCAGTTGTCACTCTTAAGTTTTGAAAAAAAGTTACAATTTAATTTGTGGCATTTACATCCCCAAAGTTTGCTCTATTTGCAAGATCATAATTATAATGTAAAACATAAAACAATGTGCCGCTATACCATATGCAACCCTGCAGATGGGCGAGAAGAAAGTGAGAGTGAACAGAAGATGAGTGGATTATAAAGATATCATGTAAAATCAGAATCAACATGAATATCCAAAAACAATTAGTGGCTGGGCCGGGCCGAGACCGTGGAATAGTTGGCCACATTGTGCATGCGTATGTGCATGCGTACGTGCAAATAAGGGCCGCGCAGGGCAGGCCACCGTGAAATCCCTAGCCCTAGGTGATGCGGATACGCACAAACTTAGCACTTTTCAGTCAAATACATTATTTCACTGTAAAGAAGTATTGAGCCGCATTAAATATTGTCAGGTGAATTTGTTTCTTAAGGAGTTTCTTGTAATTGATGATGAACTTGGAATGCTATTATTTTATGTATTCTTTGGTATGATTCATGTCAAGACTTGGGAGAGCAAAAGGGAGGAGCACAAGGACTTAAACTACATGTTTTGGATAAGATTTGCAAGCCAAATTCGGATCTCCCACGTGCTCAATCCAATTCAAACTCGGATTCAACTCAGAATTCAATTGGGATTCGGTTCGGGACAGTCTGACAGGCAGTTACTAAAAAGGTCATAACTTTCACAAACGGAGTCCAATTCAGGTGTCTTGTACTCATTGGAAAGATAATTTCAAGGGCTACGCAATGGATCTGGCCCCACCTTCAAATTCGTCACGGATTAAAAGTTATGACCAAAACATTGTGACAGCTTAATTTTAGATTTTTCCTTTTGTGTGAGTTTGTTTCTAAATACATGTAGGGATGAGTTGGAGTTGGTTTAGGACCTCTTGGCCAGCCATGAGGTGGAGAGGGAACTATATATTGAGGGTTAGACCCCTATTGTTAGAGACCACGTTTGAGAATAATGAATCTACAAAAGTTTGTTCGAGTTTAGCATTGCTACCGAAGTTCCATAGGGAATTAGGAGTGATTTTTCTTCAATCAAGATCGTTCAACCTTTCCATTGGGAATTAGGAGCGCGATGGAACTTCATCGGTGGTCGTGAAGTTTAGTACGTGTGGTTGGTCGAATTATAGAGTGCTAACTCCTGCATTGGCAACGGGAGATCACTACGGTTCACCAAATCCACGTGAGTATCTTGATCCTACGTCGAGAAGATCGGGCGACCCCGTATCACTATGCCAACATCAGCTGCTTGTTGCCGTGCCCTAGCTGCTGTGCTAACCCTGACATGCCGCTGCCACCAGCAGCGCCTACCACCGGTTCAAGCCATCTCCATCGTGCCCTTGCTGCCGCTAGCCGCCTCTGATGCTTGCCTAGTTGCTACTGTTGATGCTTGTTGTTGCCGATTTTTTCTTCTCTCCCACGTGTTGTGATTGGCTGCTGATGCATGCATGCATTCATGCGTGTGTGTTGCAGCTGTAGCTAACTTTGGTGCAGCTGCTAGCATGTACAATCTAGACCAGGAGAAGAGACGAAGAGGAGGAGCTCGTCGTTCTTGTCCGTGCAATCGCTGCCGCTAATTGACATGCTGTTGCTGCAAGTTTTGCTGCAGTTTGGTGCTGCTGCTAACAATCAAGGCTGAGAGAGAGATAGAGAGAGAGGAGAACACATGAGTGACAACAGGAAGGAGAAGAAGAAGGAACAGGAAAGAGGGGAAAGGTGTCGTGTTCTCGCTATTCTCATCATCCACCTTCAAGGGCAAACCAAACCTCTTTCCTCTGCTAGTTCATGGTTTAGATGTGGTTTTAGAGTTGAAATTAGTAAGGTAGATGCGATTTTGTTTTACCGAAAATAGTAGATTGATCTGTGTGCATCGTAATGGAATAATAAGATGGTGTGGTCTACTAGATAGTTGTAGATAACTTTGTTATGTTTCCATAGAGTGTTTAAACACATAATTTGGTCACATAGATGGATAATGTCATTGTAATTACTAGATTAAAACTACGAGATGCTAGAATTAGGAATTTTGTATAACACAACAGTCGTGGATAATTGCTTAGGCTTTCCACAGAGCACTTGAACACTAAATTTTGATAAGTGACTTGAAAGATGTGGCACTGAGAATGTTCCTATCCAGAAATGATCGTTATTGGTAGCAGTTGTATTATTTTGCAAATCAAAATTACTAGATTGAAGAATTAAATTTTGGCGATAACTATAAATTTGTAGATAATTTTCCTTAGTTACAGAAGTGGTATCATTTGCTATGTTTCATGTTATAGAAGAATTGTTATGAAAATGTGAATCTAGCTGTCCTGGTTTGCAATTGTACGGCCTTTGGGGAAGAAAACCAGGGTCCAGATGCACAAATCATGAAATTGTGATAACCAGAGGAAAGTGGAAAATTTATTATAGTTTCCAGAAAGTATGTTTTCTACTATGTTTGGGTTCCTCGATTGCAAGATTTGTTTGTTTGAGTGCTAACGGTAATTTGGGTTGTAGCAAGAGAGCCATATTTAAGTGTAGGGTCACATATTATATTGTTTATGTGTATTATATGTATATTGAGCTACTATACTATGGTCATTATCTGGTCTTTTGGTTCCAATGCTTTGCTTCGGTGGTTTGGTCGCCGGCATCTTGTTCTCCTTCATGGTTAACGCAAGTGCATAGTAGAATAGTGGTTTTATTATGATTGCTATTGTTAGTTTTTTTCGATGCAAACTTTATGGTAATTTTCATATCAATTGACCAATACTTGCTACTATCACCACATTTAGAATATCATGCAACCATGGCATAATGTATCAAATTACGATAATAATGTAAATTGCAAGTAGAAAGGATAACGAGTTAAACGGTAGCAACCGCCGCTACGTTTACTTGCCTCAACCGACGAAACGAAGCAAATCAAGAGCGCTCAGGGACAAAACCACCTGTCCAAAAAGCATCTCTCAGCACAAAGCTGCAGCATACAAACACGACTTTATAATTAAAGACGTCGGTAGAACCCCGAACCCACACATACACCTCTCCGCTCAACGAATCAACAAACTACCCACTGCAGCAGCGCTGCTTAACATTTTCGTATATTTAAAAATACTAATCCAATTATAGCAAACAACATGTCTCTGGATTCATCACTTAAATGCCTACATTTTTCATGTAGATCACATATTTTTATTTTGACCACAGCTAGGTGTAATTTAATGCCCAAAACAGAGGAAGTTCTCCGTTCTGTCAGACTAGATAGCAAAATTAAATCGGCGTCCCAACAACAGATGCAGTGTCTAAAAATTCTGAATTTTATAAAACAACTATATTCCAATTCGTACAACATTCTCAATTGCGCCATGATCATAAAAATCATTTACTACCTATAAATCACAGTTTAATAACAGATCATCTAAATGCTTTCCCCTAACAGACAGCGGTATTCCCGACCCAGTTGCTCCCAGATCTCACGGCCAAAAATTCTGAAAAAAAACAGGAGATAGGTCGAAACTGCGCAAACAGACGCGCTGCGCGAATCAATCTACAGGCAGACAGCAGGTAATCTCTAATCAGGCAATTAAACTATTCATCCCCTTAAAAATCTGTGCCAAGAACCCTAATTATTCTGAAAAACAGAGGGTTTGGGATGGAGAAAATTACGGAGGATCCCTTAGGATCACCCTCTTCTTTGCCCCTCTTCTTCTCCTCCTTCCTTCTTCCTTCTCTTCCCTTTCTTCTTCTTCTTCTTAGCTCCAATGGGCAGCAGCTTGTAGGGAGGTGTGGGCACCAACCGAGAGGGGCTGCACCCAAGAGGGTGGGAAAGGGGTGGCGGCTGTGGGGGAGGGAGAGTGGCTTAGGTTTTGGGGAGGGGAGGGAGGTCGGCCACCCTTGGGCCTCCGGCCCAAGGTGGTCGACCACTCTCAGACAGCCCACTCCGAGGTTTTTATTTATTTATTGAATTATTTTATTCATTTTATATTGTTCTACAATTTTTATTTTCCTTCCGCATATTTCTTAGAAAACCGCGACTCGCGATCGATTTAAAACTTACGCCGAAACGACGTTCAGGATATTACATTCTCCCCACCTAAAAAGTATTCGTCCTCGAATCTAACTCCTCATCCCATGAGTCAAAAGAACAATCAAGGAAAGAACAACCAAAGAGTAGAGCATCCCAAGGATAGAACATCCCAAGGGAACAACAACTACGGGTTCTCACCCGCCTCGAAGAACTTGGGTCCTTCTTCTACATTTGAACTTCAAGCTCCCACGTCACCTCCCGCTCGGACCCTCTTGGGCATCCACATACATGGTGGCCCTCGTCCTCGTGACCAACGTCGAGCACACGCAACTGTTCTGCCGGTTCTGAGCGGCCAACAGATCATGCCATTCTCGCAAAATTCCTCGCCACAACTATCAACCACTATCTAATACCATCCTTCTTAAAACATTTTCCTTTATTCATTATAGTCGGGATAGTACATTGTATTTAAAGAATTCAACCACATATTCCACTCATAACATTTTACTCGAGGCACAATCAATAACTCCTACAAATGTAACACAACCACAAGAAGAATAAAGCATTCTCAAGCAACACACTAGCAACCAACTTTCCTTCAAAGGACCACGGTCCAAATCAAACAATTCACAACAAAACCTTTTACACTCTCCAAATAGACATTTGGAGAATCCACACTGCATAAGCCAAGAGTGAAAATCACTCGACATGCCAAAACAATCATTTTCTTTTCCTAACTAGAAAATAATACACCTCAACATAAAACAACTCAATTTGCAGATGACCTCTGCCATAAACACACAGTTTAAACAAGAAATAAATTCCAGCACAAAGGAAGATGATACCATTTGCAATAGACACAAGACCAAAAGAAATAGTAATGATCTTGGACAACAAAAGATAAGATCACAGTTGAAGGCACGTGCCCTCAAGAAGAAAATATCAAATCTCAACCAATAAGAATACAGATATTGCTATTTAAGCTCGAAACTCTTATGCGTGAAAATAAAAACTCAAGCACCTCAAAAGGTTGCACAACTTGACTTCAACCTCCAATACTTTTACCACACTCTTTTTTTACCACACTCTTTCTTTTAACAAAGAAAACAACTTTTTTTATTATGATATTACCTTGACCATTCCAACAAACAAAATTTGAAGACCACAACACATTAATCCCTTAAGGACTAATAAAACCTCTCATCGCGTCACTTTGCTCAAAGCAATTTCAGCTACATAAGTCATGAGATCAAAAGATCGCATACGCAAATATAAAACTTTTGATTTAAATAGTATCATGTAAGTTATCAAATTTTGTTATTTATAGAACATTCGACATTATCATCACAACCACATAGTGACCATCATATTAACATCAGAATAATACATTCTTAACAAGCATCATCATATCCTCAAACCCCTTCATAAACATTTCGAAAAGAAACACACGAAATCACTTCATCATGTTTCTATTATCTTAAATAAGATTGCAACTACTTAATGTAGGGACAGCCTAGTGCACAAGCCACAATATTGAAACAAAACTCTTTTAACAAGCTGGTACTAGAACATAGCAATCTCCAAAACAGTTATGAGCATAGATTCAACATTTCTCCTTATGTTCGGCAATTGGAACGAAATATCTTCTAACTTCAATATTATAAACTCTATAAGACAAGGTTTCACAAGTCAATACATCAACCTTGCTCTATTTCTTTATACATATTTCAACAACTTAGCATGATGAAAGATTGATGAAACTAGCAATTGTGCATGCTCATAAAGTATCTAATAAAGGACATATTAAAGGTCAATATTACCAAGGCAACATTCCAACACCTCCTTACTTAATAAATTCCAAACGGTCAGATTATTAACTAAAGTAAAAAAATAATTCAATTCATCCAACATGATAGAAATTTAAACAATCATAATAATCATTCCAATTCTTTTGCACACTCCTCAATAACTCCATGAGTTCCAATCATGTATAGACAAATTCTTAATCACAGTTCTTCTAAAAACTATTACAAGACGATGTCAAATTAATCAACTACACTTCCGAGGAGCTAGTGAAATTAATTATGCACTACACTAACATCTCAACTTGATAATTCATACCTTATGAATTAGTTTATATGATTATTACCTTCCACTTAAGCATAACAAAACACCACAAAGGGTTTTAACACTCTCCTTCAGAAAGGAAAGGAATTAAACTTCAACACTCGAAATAATCTAAAAGAAATACGTAGACCCAAGGCTTTAACATATTAACGAGTTTGCAACATAATACTTTCATTGATAAAAATACCAAGAAAACCAATGAGTCATGATTCACAACAAGTCAAAACTCTTACGAAGTGACTATCCTTACAAATCAACGATGTTCGCAAGTAGCAAAAGTGTCTCAATAGTCCGACAAGAAACAATAATTGCTTCAAAGAATATGTAGAGACCGATTGCAAACCCTCAACCGCAATGAACCGTTATCTCAAGAGAAATTCAGTAACCGCAATAGGCCAAGAATTGGCCAAAATCAACTTAAGGAAGAGAGCAACTTTTCTAAAGAAACTCACTCACAACAATTGCAACTAAGTTACCCGCGGTAACTACATCGCTAACCCCATACTGCGAACAGTGGTATAATCTGGCAATGCCAAGGCAGCCACTATAACCTCTACATCTTATCATTGACTATCCTCACTCATAACAGTCATAGAAGCAAATCATAATCATACAAGATTATCTCATAACGTAAATCATCAATACAACATATCAAAAGCATAAATGCAATGCTTGATATGTCCCATCCTACTGTACATCAGTCTGTCAATTTAATAATTTAATTACCACGGACCTAACGCAGCTCGATACCAATCTGTAACACCGGGACCCACATTACCCAGGATGCCACTAAACCACTCCACAACTAGCCAAATTACAAGATAAAATAATCTGGCAACAATTCCGAAACAAGATAGGATAAGCGGAAGCATAATCGATTAAGCGAAGCAGGATAGTGATAATCAATTTAATAATTTAAATCAACCTCCAACAATCTAACCAAAGAATAGTTCACCAGTTTAACACTACTAAGTTAAAGTAAACATTGACGAGATAGCTAGGCAAATAACTAGAATCTCTTCATCTTTATTACAGCATAAATCTATGATCCAAGTGCATTAAGGTGGTGCCGCTCTACCCTTCCCATGCATACTCAATGATCACTTGTAGGGGGGGAAATAAGGGAGAGATAAAAATATCAGCAAGCAAACTATTTAACAAGCTAATTAAACTACAACAATTTAATCATCAACATTTTATTTTCCACAATGACCACATTTATATCCTCAACCTCAAATCACCACCAACAACGGTAAAACAATAGCAAATAAAT
The DNA here is from genome assembly GCA_036346245.1 of Bonia amplexicaulis. Lineage (NCBI taxonomy): Eukaryota > Viridiplantae > Streptophyta > Magnoliopsida > Poales > Poaceae > Bonia > Bonia amplexicaulis. The sequence goes on along the minus strand of JAYGGG010000463.1, from coordinate 83,351 downwards.
CTTGTTTGACTATTTTAAAACCTCAACCACTACCACCACCAAAGACAATAAAACATAAGTATGTTTTACTTCACTACTTTATTATTTCTCACAACCACAACTGCTATCAACAATTACTATAAGAGAAAAGAATCTCATGCCACAGTCACAACACCTACCATACCACAAGGGACGAACCCAATTCCACAACCATATCCACATTCCTCATACCACAAGTAGCTCACATGAGCCAATTCCACATTACAACTAGGAAGTTGTATATTCCACATTACAACTATGAAGTTGTATATTCCACAAAATAACTTCACCACAATACATTGCATAGGTATGCAAATGATCTTTCCACAATGCAATGCATATGAATGCGTATGCTTCATACCACCCTTACCCAACAAGGTAAGAGTGTGCATCGTATTACGGCAATATACGATGCTGTATCGGTATGATCGCGGCTAAGTGCGGCGACATCCACATATGCAAGTGTCATGATATGATTTGAACGATATAATAATCATAAACCACATGAATTCCAACCTCAAAGGAGCATCAATATGCTCACAACATATCCACAACCACATATCCAACACATATTTGTTTTTATATTCCGCATTAGCACACTAAACAAATTTCCACATGATTACGAGCAATTTATCCAACATATCAATTGATCAATAATTGCTACCATCACAACCACAAGTATTAACTAAGAATACTACCACTTAGACCACAATATACTCGTAAAGCCTTCTACCCCACAACTATATTGATTCATCAAGAACAATTCCTTATATCTACAATTAAACCATCAAGATCATAAACAATTGAATTCTTAAAAATACTACCATCTGTATGTAATATCCCAAAAGTCTATCGAGAATTAATTGTGTAATTTGGAGAGAAGGACCTTAAAGAAAAGAATAAAATAACAAGTTTTGAGGGGGATTTCTGAATTTTTAGGACAATCTGGGCCTAGGCCTTGGCCCAGGTGGGATTTTTGGCCCAAGGGGAGGGCGCCACCCCCTCCAACCCGAAAGCGCCTCCCCTCTTCCCCATTGCAGCCGCCACCCTCTTCCCCCCATTGCAGCCGCCACCTCCATAATATCTACCACGGCAAGGTTTTCGGTTGCCACGGTGAGGTTTTTGGCTGCCGCGGCAAGGTTTGTGCTGCCGTGGCAGAGATAACAGGGAAGGAGGAAGGCAAGGGTAGAAGAAGGAGAAGAGGAAGAGGAAAGAAAAGAAAAAAAAGGGGCCAAGGAGAAGAGGTGAAATTCGTGGGTGTTCAAAGAAAAAAAAGGGGCCAAGGAGAAGAGGTGAAATTCGTGGGTGTTCGTCGTGTTCTTCATCGTTTCTTCAAGGGTAATCCCTGTTTTCCCCAATTAGATTAATAATTTAGTAGTGGTAGCATCGTCGTTTTTCTGGACAGCCAGAACAGATCGGGTTAGACGGCTGTTTTGGGATAGATCCGTGGGGATTCAGGTCTGGACTTCACCTAGAGAATTGTAGAGGACGAAATTATCTTTCCATGAAGTCCTAGAACGCGTCATTCGAACTTGCGTAGCAAAAGTTATGATTTTTCTAAGATAACTGTTCTGCATCTCGGAGGATTTTCCGACGGGTTTCGGTAGATGGATTTTAGTAAATTGAAAACGGGAGAACCAGAGGATCTATATATTAGGAAAGTTGTAGATAATTTTCCTAGATTTCCAGAAAGGTCAAGAAGTCCAAATTCGACTTTCGGGTGGAAGTTATGATGTTTTAGTGCGCTGTCCGAGAGCCGATCACGAGAATTACAGTGTTAGGAAAATGGGTTGGATCGGGTGAAAATGGCCGAATCTGGGAGGCTCCCCAAATAGTTTTATTTAGATAATTTAATTATCTTTCCAGAGAATCTGAGAAAGCCCTATTGGACCTCTGTATCAAAAGTTATGAATTTTTGAATGTGACCGTCGTAGAAGGCGGTTGGTGAGAGAGAATTGGGATTTAGTCAAGTTAAACTCGTGGGGTTAGTTGGGGTGTTGTTATTTTATCTAAAGACCCACTACTGTTGTCTTAGCAAATATTATAATTATTGTTCAGGAGGAGGACGATTCCGGGGTTGCACCTTCTGCTCGTCCCTCGTTTTCTCGCGGTTAAGGCAAGTATAATGATGGTTGAAATTCTATAGTATGGATGGTTGATGAATGATGGTTGACGATGTTTGATCTATATTGAGTGTATGTGATCTTGATTGTGATAATGATATGTTGGTACAGTTTATGGTAGTTTGCAATTGAAGTTGTTTATGAGAATTTATGATGCATAGATATGGTGAATGCAAGTTTTTATTTATTGAGACATTCACATATATGGATCATGCCGATATATTGAAGTCTTGGTCACGAGATGACCAAGCGTCGAGGTCCCCGTCATGTTGATGTCATGACGGGCCAAAGGTCCCCATACTTGTGGAGTATGGGCAATTGGTCCCTGTACAAGATGGTACAGGCATGGGTGTGCATTGACGGATGCACACTCGCGACACGGTAAAATACGAAAGAGAAGAGATAAAGAGATTTTTGATCATATTGCATAGCATGGTTCATTATATGACTGATGCATAAATTGTGAGATGATGTTCATGGTTGTTCTTGTTATACTTATTATATTTTTGCTGAGTCGTTGGACTCACTCTTGTTGTTGTTGTCGTTTGTTGTTTGTTTTAGGTACCTTCATGAAATCAGCGTGCATGGGAGTAAAGAAGGATTAGTATGGGTGCACTTACACGAATTATTCACCATGGAAGAACTACAGAACTTTAAATATTAATGTTGTCTAGCCTATGTGGTATTTGATTATGTCTATCAGTTTTAAAAATGTAATAATGGATTAGAAACCTTTTATATTGCTTCCGCTCTTTATTTAAGTTTTATAGCCAGTTTGTTTAGGATTGATTATATTGTTTACTATTCATAATATCCATTGATTATACCTGTTGGAACCTCGGAATTAGACAATAAACAAAGGAGGTTCTGCCGAAATTTTGTAGGATGAATTTAGTTTATCTTTATTATGTTGTTAGTTTGTAGCATTCCATGTCATTGTTTTGGCTGGGGTGTTACAGTTGCTATCAGAGCGGGCTGTAGGTCCGTGGTTAATGAAATATTAAATTTGACACACTAAGCACTGTAGGTGGGAATGGGTTTTGCATTGCATCTACGTTTCCGTCGATTATCATAGTTGAATATGTACTTGATGTTTGACTTTGTACTTGTTATGAGATGATCTTTTGGTGCCCATGATTTGACTATATGATTGTTATGAGTGGTGATGGTTGATGTCGAGGGATAGAGATCGTGGTGCGGCCGTAGGCATGGCCAAGGTATGGCACTATCCGTGGTATCGAATTGGTGAGGGATCTTTCCTGAGGCAACTCAATTTCGGAAGTTAGGAATGAGTCCTTTAGAAAAGTTCTTCTCTTCCTTAAAGCTGAATTTGGTCAATTCTTATCCTGTGGTGGAAGATGAAATTATCTTGGGTTCGTGGTTCATTGCAGTTGAGGGTTTTCAATTGGTTTCTACCTGTTCTTTGAGACAAATATTGTTTTTCAGTCTATTGAGACACTTTTGCTATTTGGGAACATTGTTGATTTGCAAGGCTGGTCCCTTCGTGGGAGTTTTGTCTTGTTGTGAAACATGTCTTAATTGTTCGTTGATGTTGCAAATTCGTTAATATGGGAAAGCCTTGGATCTTTGCATTTCTTTGGATTATTTCACGTGTTGAGATTTAATCCTTCTCCTTTCTGAAAAAGAATGTTAAAATCCTTTGAGGAGTTATACTATGCTTAAATGGGAGGTGGGAATCATATAAATTAATTCATAAGGTATGAAATTAACAAGTTGAGATGTTAGTGCGATGCACAATTAATTTCAACTAGTATCCTCGGAATTGTAGTTGAATGATTTGATGTCGCCTTGTAATAGTTTCTTAAAGAATTGTGATTAAGAATTTGTCTATAAATGATTGGAACTCATGGAGTTTTGGGGAGTATGCACAAAAGAACTACACTCGCGCTAATGCACGAACCCTCAACTCTTCGGAATACACCCAAAACACACCGGATAATGGTTCGTCACGAGACCACAAACGACAAATGCCAAGTCCCCAATTCCCAATGGAACGGCAGCTTGACCTTGAATTGCAGAATGAACAAGGGATCACCTATTTCTCTCTCAAAGTCCTCGCATGAACTTTGGTGTTGAAAGAACAAGCAATAGCTATATTTCAATCTTATGCATAAACTTGGTCTCCTTACAATGGGGCCTAACCCTCAATATATAGTACCCTGTCCACCTCATGGCTGGCCAAGAGGTCCTAAACCAACTCCAACTCATCCCTACAAGTATTTGGAAACAAACTCACACAAGTATTGTCATGCATGCTTGGAGTGGAAGATGTATATGTAATAGGGATGTCCTCATCAGTATGTGCATGACCACCAATAGGAGAAGATGTATAAGTGTTAGGGATGCCCTCATCACATAGCCGCCGTTACAATGGGGCTAAGGCCCTGGACTTATATTGGTGCATTATGCACGGCCTTGATTACAACTCACGCATTACATGGCCTAAGGCCGAAACAAACTCCAATACGAACTAAAAAGGAAATACCTAAACTGCTACCTCTGGTTTCTCTCTCGATTTGCGACTTGACCAGAACGCTCAAATCGGACTCCGTTTGTGAAAGTTACGGACGTTTTAGTATCGGTCTTGCCAGCTGTCCCAATCCGAGTCCGAATCGATTTCAAATCTTTATATGTTTTGTTTTCTTGTTCAAGGGGCTTCCAAATCTGTTTGAAACCTGAAAAAGAGTCCTTCTCCACCTTTAAAAAGTCATGGTGTGGTCGGATTTTACTTTTATTTGCATTGCAATACTCGAACTCTTTATGTTTGGCAAGTCTCGCGCGTCTCTCTGGACAGCTCGTGCAGCATCCAATGAAATTGCCATAACTTTGTGTAGGAAGCTCCAATCAAGTGCCGTTTGATTCGTTGGAAAATAGACTTCATTATATTTCCAAATATGTCTCTTGTGCACATTAGAAACATCAGAATTGGTATTCAAAGCTTCTTGAACATTATGCACAGAACTGCGAGCACTAACCAAAGTTGTAGTGCTACTTGGTGCCACATCAAGTATTCTTTGTGTATTCTTTGAGTATCTCTTTTCTTTGGTGCGTGAGTTTATCCAGGAAGAATGGGTGGTGGAGTTTATCCATCCTACTACTACATGTGTTATTTGTTGTCGAGTCGTGTTTTGATCAAAGTATTGTGTGCGTGTGTGTTTATTTGAATGTTTTATTTCTGGGCTAACATGGGTTTTGATACATCCCGTTGCCAATGTAAGAGTTAGCACTCTATAATTCGCCCAACATGGGTTTTGATACATCTCAAGTGTTGTTTGTAGCAATGAGGCACTACATGTCTCCTTGACCAAAGGGAAAGTCCCATGCTCGGTCATCTTCTCACAAGACACACCAGCGGCGGCGAAGAACGAAGGATGGACTTGGATAGAACGTGTTGTATGCTTCTCCAAAGTCTCTTCTCCTGCTTCATATTCTGCAATTTATCAAATAGATCACGCTTGTAATGACGAGGAACAAAACATGCTCCCATTTCTCGCTTAATCTCTTGCCATGACGCCACCGGTCTGCTCCATTCTCAGCTCTTTGAGTAATGACTTGTACCCACCAATCCAAAGCATAGCCTTCAAACTCAAGTGATGCCAACTGCATACGGAATATTTTGTCAACCTTCAATTCCGAAGTGAGATACTCCTCGGGATCAGTTCCACCTACAAACTTGGGCATGGAAAACTTGAGCTTGCCCAATCCATGGAAAACTTCATTACGTGGACGACAATAGTGGTCATTGTAATGCAAAGCAAAATCACCATCCCATTCCATCGCATGTGCAGCACCACCACTTCCACCACCTAGGCCTTGGCCACGCCTCCATGGCCTCCTCCTCATCCTCCAATATGTGGTGGACGCACCACGTTGGCAGCCACTCTATGTTGCGGTTCAGGAGGTACATGTGCAGCGTCTCCTCCATGAACACTTGCTTCATCGCCACCATTGCGAGCTTGTATGAGCCTAGTGAGGGCTCCAATGTCCTCCCGCAATTGGCGCACATTTTCATCAGCTTGTATCTCCATGTTTTGCATCTTCTGTGCAATTTGAACAGCAAAAGCATCATGCTTTTCGTGGAGTTGGTCGATCCCTTGGCGTAGCTCACGTTGAAAGTGTTCACGGAGTGCCCCAAATTGATATTTCTTAACGAATGCTTGAGTTTCATTTGTCTCACCACTCTCATCATGGTGTTCTCCTCCACCTGACATGGTTAGCAATGCAAGAAACAAGTAGCTATGTAGAATAATGCTTTATGGAAATCACTCAATCTCACTATTTTCTCTCCCAAGTAAATTTCTTACCCTTCCGAACTGAATTAAGGCCAATAAAAACTTACACTTGGTAGAAGTGACAACAGCAACGTGATGAATAAGCGAATTCAAGAATGTTCACTACTTACACAACAACGGTTATATGGTGGAGCTTGGTATGGAAGTGTATATCCTAGAAATCCGAAATTCTTGATGTTGTAAAGTTAAGTAATAATCCAAGCTAGAATACTTTGCCTAAGTGCTGATCCAAAGATTTAAGTGAAGTATATGAACGCACACGCAAAGATCAATGTGACTTGATGCAAACAAAGGAATGAGCTAACTAGAGGCAATCTGAAATTAAAGATTAGATAGCTCACTTTGCACAAAGTACTAGGAGAGATGCTAGCAATTGCAATGATATCAATATAAGGGCACGAGATTGCTCAAGAAAGTAAAACACACAATCTGAATTTATGGACAAGGAACTCATCTAAATTCGGCAAAGTGTAACATACTCAAGAGCAGCCCTAGATGCAATATTGAACAGCTAGTCTCCATTGATAAAAAAAACAACAACAAGATTTTAGCAATGCGCGAAGTGCTGTAGCGATCTGCAGATACTGTAGCAATGCGTGATTTACTGTAGCCTCACGATACTGTAGCAATGCACGGCATCTTGGCGTCATACTATAGCCGACCGGGCTTTTTCCCCGTGGGTGCTATTTGAGGGATTCAACTAGCAAAGAAATTTTTTTAGGGTTTATAATTGGACACAAGGATTAAGCTACGCAAAGGAACACGACGATCAGCACTTTAAACAAAAATTCTAATGGATTAAAACCTAACAAAACTCACAAAAATAACAGATGCAAAAACTAGGGTTTGGATTTTTTTGTGGCAATTTTCGGTTTTAATGGACTATAGGAACAGAAGTAAATAAATCTAAAACTAAGGGTAAATAATCCTACCAAGTAAACCGCGCTCTGATAAGATGATACGGGGTCGCCCGATCTTCTCGACGTAGGATCAAGATACTCACGAGGATTTGATGAACCGTAGTGATCTCCCGTTGCCAATGCAAGAGTTAGCACTCTATAATTCGCCCAACCACACATGTTGAACTTCACGACCACGATGAAGTTCCATCGTGCTCCCAATTCCCAATGAAAAGGTTGAACAATCTTGATTGAAGAAAATCACTCCTAATTCCCCATGGAACTTCGGTAGTAATGCTAAACTCGAACAAACTTTAGTAGATTCATTATTCTCAAACGTGGTCCCTTACAATGGGGTCTTGATGAGGACATCCTTTCCATGCATACAACCATGCCGACTCCACATCAACTGAAACTATGATACAAGGACCAATGACTAGAGCGCGAGCGCGTCAACTTAACCATCAGGTGAATGCGTTCCTAAGTTTGCATACAAATGTTTCAAAGAATGGAATACTACTTAATTCTTGTGATGATTTAATTGTCCTTAGGAACCATGGGGAAGAACCACATGAGCTCAAGTATAGAAGTGGAACCATCAAGTGCAAACCAAGTCCTGTTCACAAGTTTGACTCGGATTCGGCCTTTTTGACAGCATCTACTTCAAACGGCCATAACTTTTGATCCAGAAGGTTACTCGGGGCCCGTGAGTACTGTTGGAAAGCTCTTGAAGTCTACTTTCAGATGGATCCGGCCTCACCTCCAAATTCCATCCGAGTCGGTCAGAAACTGCAAAACAAGTCACGTCACTTTTCCAGTCCGAGTCAAAGTGGGCCTTGGGCCTTGTAATTCGAGTCCTTTTCGGCTTCCTTGTGTTTTGGCCGACCCTCCACCTTCCGTGGCCCTTAAATAGTCAGCCGCACCCTCTTCTAGGGTTTGGGGGTTTTGTTTAGACTAAGTTAGCTTTTGCTACTTTGCCTTGTACTCGCGCGTGTCGGCTAGACCACCCGAATACTTGTCTTCGGAACCCCACCGTTGTTTTTGTTTTCGATTGAATCTTACATCGTTATTTGCAATTGAGTTGCTGTTCATCTTGTTCTTGCTTGTTCGTCGATTGCTTGCAGGAACAAGAACCCTCGTGGTTAGATTGATCGCACGACAAGGTCACGAACAATCTCTGGAGTTGGTGTATCGATCGCTAAGGCGCAACGTCCTTGGATGGTTGTAGTCGGGTCGTCAACGTCATCTCCTTCCCCAATCGAATCTACCACTCTCATCGAAAGATCGGGACCCCTAGTGCTATCAGTTGGTATCAGAGCTCAAGGTTGATCGGTGAGAGATCTTATCTAGTCTTTGCAATTTTTACCTACAGTCCAGAAACCAAAAAAAATAGTAGATCAGATCTATTCCCCAAAATCCGAAACAAGGTTGAGCCTTACGCTATTGCTGCATAGTCTTTGTTTGTTGAGTTTTCGGTTGCATCGTCGCGTCCTTTGCTGGTCTTAGTGTCTAGTTCCTTTAGAGTTTCGAGTTCTGTTCATGTTTTGGACTCACCGTTGTAGTTAGATCCGAACTGTCATAGGAGGGAAGAAAAGGAGGAGGATTCGGTTACTCGGGAGATTTTGCCCTAATTGGTCTTGGAGTAGGACACGAATTCGGATCCAACTGCCTCGCGTGAAAAAAAGAGAGAAAAAAAAGTGAGACAAGAAGGAACAGGCATTGCATCTAGAAGAGCCGCGATATTAAAAAAAAAAGAGAGAGAAAAACCTAACTTTTGCATACGACCTCCGATTGAGGCGATTCTTGATCCGTTGGAAAGGAAATCGGAAGATAGAGCCCAAAAAGGTCGTTTAGGGCCTCAAACAGGCCCGCAAACCGAGGAAAATCAAGTTTCTCGAATTTTCTCAAAATTGATAGAGCCCTTCGCACGTGATTCTAAGGTCCCTGTGAAGGCGGTACCCTTTTTCGAGCTCCGAACTCCGTGTGCAACGTCATCTAGTTTCTTTCGCACGGTGTGTCTTCGTTTGTGTTCTAGGCTCGCGTCTCTAGTGCGGTCTAGCCTAGGACCAGCACGGTATCGTCGTTGAGCGATTATTCAACTTGCTTTGACTAATGTGGTTCTAAGTTATCCTTTGTTCACTCTCACCCACCCATAGCTCCACAGTTTGGCTACCACCTCACGGGGACTAGCGACCGAGGCAGCGATACACCCAATTTCCAGGAGATATTGTCTTGTCTTGTCGGCTGCAATCACCTCCTGCTTGTTGTGGTAAGAACTTGTAAGAGCTTGACAGAACAGATTGAGAGTGTGCGACTTGCTTTAACCACATCTCAGTAGTTGTGAGGGCATAACCTGCAGTTTTATTATTATTTTTTCCTCTTCTTGGTTTGTTCTTGTCTTCTAACAATGTCAGGAGAACCAGTGGGCCTGAGGGCAGCGCCACATTCCCCTCGGACTAGGGGCATCATACAACACTTTGAGCGCCAAATGAAGCTACAAATTGAGGGACTTGAAGAGGATGTAAGGGTCACCAACGAACGCCTTGGCCAATTGGAGGCCGCGCACATCAACACCAACACTACGCTTGCAACATTGGAGGCTTCCGTTGGCACCGTCAACGCTTCACTTGCTGAGATTTTGAGACGTCTTGATGAGAGGGGCCGTGCATCTCCCGCTGCCCCAACTCAGCGTACTCGTGCCAATACTGGTGTCGTGGGCAGCAGGGTGGACGAAAATGGTGGAGACGAATATGCGGCTGACACTGAGATTGATGATGATGAGGACGCTCACCGTCATCGTCAACCACGCTGGAATGAGGTACGTGAGAATGATGAATCGCTTGGTAAGATTAAGTTCACTATACCACCTTTTGATGGAAAATATAACCCTGATGCTTATATCACTTGGGAATTGGCTGTTGATCAGAAATTTGCTTGTCATGCATTCCCTGGAAACAAAAGGGTTAGGGCTGCTACTAGTGAGTTTACTGATTTTGCGTCTGTTTGGTGGAGTGAATGTTGTAAGAAAAATCCTTTCACCATACCACCAACTTGGGATGCATTAAAAAGAATCATGCGAGCTAGATTTGTTCCCTCATATTATGCACGTGATTTGTTACATAAGTTGCAACAATTGAGGCAAGGTAGTAAAAGCGTAGAGGAATATTTTCAAGAATTGCAAACAGGCATGCTGCGTTGTGACTTAGAGGAAACTGAAGAAGCCGCTATGGCTAGGTTTATGGGTGGTTTGAATCGGGAAATTCAGGATATCTTAGCTTACAAGGAATATAACTCTATCACTCGTTTATTTCATCTTGCTTGTAAAGCTGAAAGAGAAGTACAGGGACGACGCGCGAGCACTAGGACTAACGTTTCTGCAGGTCGTGCAAACATTTGGTCTCAACGTACATCTGCCGCACCATCAAGCCAACCCCCTACACCTTCTTCCTCCAACAGCAAGCCACGGTTTTCATCATCAAATTCGGCATCTCGGGCATCGGAAGCAACAAAGGGACAGCCCAAGCACATGCGAAGAGCTCTTCGTCCGTTGCATCTACGGACGAACGAGGATATCCAATGTCATCAATGCAAGGGGTATGGCCATGTGAGGAGTGAGTGCCCGACCAAGCGTGTTTTGATTGCGAGAGATGATGGTGAGTATTCTTCTGCTAGTGATTTGGATGAGGATACATATGCTATGCTTGCAGTGACCATGCAGGTAGTGGGAAGGAGCAAGAAGAAGAGCACATTGGTGCTGAAGATGCAGAGCGCTATGAGAGCCTCATTGTGCAGCGTGTGTTGAGTGTACAAATGGAGAGGCGGAGCAAAATCAGCGGCACATCCTTTTCCAAACAAAGTGCGTCGTGAAGGAACGCTCATGCCGAGTGATAATTGATGGAGGGAGCTGCAACAACTTGGTGAGCTCCGATATGGTGGAGAAGCTTGTGTTGAACACCAAACCTCACCCACAACCTTACTACATTCAATGGTTCAATAACAGCGGCAAGTGAAGGTAACACGAATGGTGAGAGTAAATTGTGCTATTGGTTCTTATCACGATGTTGTAGAATGCGATGTTGTACCTATGCAAGCATGCTCTATGCTGTTAGGTAGACCGTGGCAATATGATAAAGATTCACTGCATCATGGTAAGACAAATCAATATTCTTTTGTGCATCATGACAAGAAAATTGTGTTACATCCTATGTCTCCGGAAGCTATTTTCAAAGATGAGATTGCTAGAGCAAGTAGAGAGAAAATCAGGAGCATAATAGGGTGAAAATCAGATTGTTGCAAGCGAACTTGAGCAACATAAAAAGAAAAACTCTAAATCTGTTCATAAGATGAAAAATGAGATTAAATTGAAAGGTGCATGTTTTCTTGCTACTAAGTCTAAAGTGACTGAGCTGGATGCTAGTACTTCTATTTGCTATGCCTTACTTTGCAAACAAGCTTTATTTTCATTTGAGGAGGTACCTTCTTCTGTGCCTCCTGCTGTCACTAATCTTTTGCAGGAGTACATGGATGTCTTTCCAAAGGACGTGCCACCGGGTTACCACCGGTCGAGGGATTGAGCACCAGATTGATTTGATTCCGGGCATCTTTGCCCAATCGTGCCCATCTGGGACCAATCCGAAGAAACTAAGGAGATTCAGCGTCAAGTTCAAGAATTGCTTGATAAAGGCTATGTGCGTGAGTCTCTTAGTCCTTGTGCTGTTCCGGTAATTTTAGTGCCTAAGAAAGATGGCTCATGGCGTATGTGTGTGGACTGTAGAGCGATCAATAACATTACCATTAGATATCGTCACCCTATTCCTAGGTTAGATGATATGCTTGATGAATTAAGTGGCTCTATTGTCTTCTCTAAAGTTGATTTGCGTAGTGGGTACCACCAAATTCGCATGAAATTGGGAGATGAATGGAAAACAGCATTTAAAACTAAGTTCGGTTTGTATGAGTGGTTAGTGATGCCATTTGGTTTAACTAATGCACCTAGCACATTCATGAGATTAATGAACGAGGTTTTGCGTGTTTTCATTGGTAAATTTGTAGTGGTCTATTTTGATGATATATTGATATATAGCAGATCACTAGAGGAACACCTTTGCCATTTACGTGATGTTTTGATGCTTTACGTAATGCACGTTTATTTGGTAACGTTGAGAAGTGCACATTTTGCACGGATCGAGTCTCTTTTCTTGGCTATGTTGTTACTCCACGGGGCATTGAAGTTGATCAAGCCAAGGTTGAGGCAATACAGAGTTGGCCGACTCCTAAAGCAGTCACGCAGTGCGAAGTTTTCTAGGACTTGCTGGATTCTATCGTCGCTTTGTGAAGAATTTCAGCACCATCGCTGCACCATTGAATGAGCTCACTAAAAAGGGGGTGCCGTTTACTTGGGGGAATGCACAGGAAGACGCCTTCAACACATTGAAAGATAAGTTAACACATGCACCATTACTCCAACTTCCAGATTTTAGTAAGACTTTTGAGCTAGAATGTGATGCTAGTGGAATTGGATTGGGTGGTGTCTGTTGCAAGAAGGTAAACCTGTGGCATACTTTAGTGAAAAATTGAGTGGGCCTAGTTTGAACTATTCTACTTATGATAAGGAATTATATGCTCTAGTTCGAACTTTAGAGACATGGCAACATTATTTATGGCCCAAAGAATTTGTCATTCATTCTGATCATGAGTCATTAAAGCATATTAGAAGTCAAGCAAAATTTAACCGTAGGCATGCAAAGTGGGTTGAATTCATAGAGTCTTTTCCTTATGTCATAAAACACAAAAAGGGAAAGGAGAATGTTATTGCTGATGCATTGTCTAGGAGATATACCATGCTCTCACAACTTGACTTCAAAATTTTTGGATTGGAAACAATTAAGGAGCATTATGTTCATGATGATGATTTTAAAGGCGTGTTGCTGAATTGCAAAGAGGGAAAAACGTGGAATAAATTTGTCCTAAATGATGGATTTGTGTTTAGAGCTAACAAACTATGCATTCCAGCTAGCTCCGTTCGTTTGTTGTTGTTACAGGAAGCGCATGGAGGTGGGCTGATGGGACATTTTGGAGCGAAGAAGACGGAAGACATACTTGCTAGTCATTTCTTTTGGCCAAAGATGAGACGTGATGTGGAACGTTTTGTTGCTCGCTGCACTACGTGTCAAAAGGCTAAGTCACGACTTAATCCTCACGGTTTGTATATGCCTCTACCTGTTCCTAGTGTGCCTTGGGAAGATATTTCTATGGACTTTGTTTTAGGACTGCCTAGGACAAAGAAGGGGAGGGATAGCATATTTGTTGTTGTGGATAGATTTTCTAAGATGGCCCACTTCATACCATGTCATAAAAGTGATGATGCTACCAATATTGCTGATTTGTTCTTTCGTGAAGTTGTTCGTTTGCATGGTGTGCCAAATACAATAGTTTCCGATCGTGACACTAAATTCCTTAGCCATTTTGGAGAACTTTATGGGCTAAATTGGGGACTAAGCTGTTATTTTCGACTACATGTCATCCCCAAACTGATGGGCAAACTGAAGTTGTGAATAGAACGTTATCTACCATGCTTAGGGCTGTTTTGAAAAGAACATTAAAATGTGGGAAGAATGCTTGCCTCATATTGAATTTGCTTATAATCGTTCGCTGCATTCTACTACAAAGTTGTGCCCTTTTGAGATTGTCTATGGCTTTGTGCCTCGTGCTCCTACTGATTTGCTACCACTTCCATCTTGGAGAAGTTAAATTTTGATGCTAAACAGTCTTGACTTGATGTTGAAACTGCATGAGACAACCAAAGAAAATATTGAGCGATGAATGCTAAATATAAACTTGCTGGTAGTAAAGGAAGGAGGCATTTAACTTTTCAACCGGGTGATTTAGTTTGGTTGCATTTGAGAAAAGAAAGATTTTCTGAATTGAGGAGGTCTAAGTTGATGCCTAGAGCTGATGGTCCTTTCAAAGTGTTGGAAAAGATTAATGATAATGCATATAAACTTGAGTTGCCTGCAGATTTTGGGGTTAGTCCCACATTTAACATTGCAGATTTGAAGCCATACTTAGGAGAAGAAGATGAGCTTGAGTCGCGGACGACTCAAATGCAAGAAGGGAGGATGATGAGGACATCCTTTCCATGCATACAACCATGCTGACTCCACATCAAACTGAAACTATGATACAAGGACCAATGACTAGAGCGCGAGCACGTCAACTTAACCATCAGGTGAATGCGTTCCTAAGTTTGCATACAAATGTTTCAAAGAAAGGAATACTACTTAATTCTTGTGATGATTTAATTATCCTTAGGAACCATGGGGAAGAACCACATGAGCTCAAGTATAGAAGTGGAACCATCAAGTGCAAACCAAGTCCTGTTCACAAGTTTGACTCGGATTCGGCCTTTTTGACAGCGTCTACTTCAAACGGCCATAACTTTTGATCCAGAAGGTTACTCGGGGCCCGTGAGTACTTGTTGGAAAGCTCTTGAAGTCTACTTTCAGATGGATCCGGCCTCACCTCCAAATTCCATCCGAGTCGGTCAGAAACTGCAAAACAAGTCACGTCACTTTTCCAGTCCGAGTCAAAGTGGGCCTTGGGCCTTGTAATTCGAGTCCTTTTCGGCTTCCTTGTGTTTTGGCCGACCCTCCACCTTCCGTGGCCCTTAAATAGTCAGCCGCACCCTCTTCTAGGGTTTGGGTTTTTTTTTAGACTAAGTTAGCTTTTGCTACTTTGCCTTGTACTCGCGCGTGTCGGCTAGACCGCCCGAATACTTGTCTTCGGAACCCCACCGTTGTTTTTGTTTTCGATTGAATCTTACATCGTTATTTGCAATTGAGTTGTGTTCATCTTGTTCTTGCTTGTTCGTCGATTGCTTGCGGGAACAAGAACCTCGTGGTTAAATTGATCGCGAAGACAAGGTCACGAACAATCTCGGAGTTGGTGTATCGATCGCTAAGGCGCAACGTCCTTGGATGGTTGTAGTCAGGTCGTCAACGTCATCTCCTTCCCCAATCGAATCTACCACTCTCATCGAAAGATCGGGACCCCTAGTGCTATCAGGTCTAACCCTCAATATATAGTTCCCTCTCCACCTCATGGCTGGCCAAGAGGTCCTAAACCAACACCAAGTCTTCCCTACAAGTATTTGGAAACAAACTCACACAAAAGGAAAAACCTAAAATTAAGCAGTCACAATGTTTCGGTCATAACTTTTAATCTGTGACGAATTTGAAGGTGGGCTGGATCCATTGCGTAGCCCTTGAAATTATCTTTCCAACGAGTACAAGAACACCTGAATCGGACTCCGTTTGTGAAAGTTATGGCCTTTTAGTAACTGTCTGTCAGGCTGTCCCGAACCGAATCCGAATTGAATTCTGAGTTGAATCCGAGTTTGAATTGGATTGAGCACGTGGGAGATCCGAATTTGGCTTGAAAATCTTA
This sequence comes from Bonia amplexicaulis, assembly GCA_036346245.1. Classification (NCBI taxonomy): domain Eukaryota; kingdom Viridiplantae; phylum Streptophyta; class Magnoliopsida; order Poales; family Poaceae; genus Bonia; species Bonia amplexicaulis. Next base: position 67,553 of record JAYGGG010000463.1, on the reverse strand, counting down.
TCCAAAACTTGTAGTTTATGTCCTTTTGCTCTTCCAAATCTTCACATGAATCATACCTAAGAATACATAAAATAATAGCATGATATAGTATTCCAAGTTCATCATTAATTAAAAGAAACTCCTTAAGAAACAAATTCACCTGACAATATTTAATGCGGCTCAATACTTCTTTCCAGTGAAATAATGTATTTCACTGAAAAGTGTTAAGCTTGTGCGTATCTGCATCAAAAAGGAAGATGCAGTCTTCTCTGTGTGCTCCTTGTGCGTGAGAAAAAAAGAGCAAGAGTGAATAAGAAGTGTAGTATTCTTTGTGTATTCTTTGAGTATCTCTTTTCTTTGGTGCGTTAGTTTATCCAGGGAAGATTGGATGGTGGAGTTTATCCATCCTACTAGTACATGTGTTATTTGTTGTCGAGTCGTGTTTTGATCAAAGTATTGTGTGCATGTGTTTATTTGAATGTTTTTATTTCTGGGCTAACAAGGGCATTCTAGTAATTTTCCAATTGAAAAAGGAAAAAGGGAGAGGTGGGGCCCACCTGTCAGTGGGCCGGCCGAGGTGATAAGCGGCGGCGAAGGTGGCACCACCGGTGTAATATCCCGGAAGAGATTCGACGATTAGTCAATTAAATAAAGAGAGGGACATTAAAGGAGAAAGTAAAAATATCATTGTTGAGGGTTTTCAAATTTTAGGACAACTGGGCACAGGCTTTGGCCTGTGGGAATGTTTGGCCCAAAGGGGAAGGGGAGGCTGCCACCTTTACCCTAGCCGCCCCCCATCTCTCCCCCTTGCGCACACCCCCACCCCTCTCCCTCCTAGCAGCCGCCACCTCTCCATCTCCCTCCCTCTCCACTCCTCCATTGGGTGATCAAGGCTTCCACTCGCTACCGGACGAACGGGAGAAGGCGAAACGTTGGATCTGGAGGAAGGGAAGAACAAGAGGAAGGAGGAGGAAGAAAAAAGGAGGAATTCGGGAGGAGATCTTCGTGTTCTTCATCCATTCGTCAAGGGGTAATCCTTGTTTCCCATTAGAATAATATTCTTTGATCTTGATAGCAATTTTCGTCAGTCTGGACTGCTAGGACAGAATGTGGTAGACGGCGGTTTTGGGTTAGATCCGTGGGGATTCAGGTCTGGACCCTCCTAGAGAATTGTAGAGGACGAAATTATCTTTCCATGAAGTCCTACAACGCGTGATTCCGAATTGCGTAGCAAAAGTTATGATTTTTCTAAGTTGACTGTTTTGCATCTCGGAGGGTTTCCGACGAGTTTCGTAGATCGATTTTAGAATTTTGTAAACGGGCGAATCAGAGGATCTTCATATTAGGAAAGTTGTAGATAATTTTTTTAGCTTTCCAGAAAGGTCAAGAAGTCCAAATTCCGATTTTTGTAGTGGAAGTCACGGCGTTTTTAGTGCGCTGTCCCGAGATAAATACAGATTGAGGAAAACTGGTTGGATCGGGTAGAAGATGGCCGAATCTGGAAGGCTCCCAAATAGGTTTAGTTAGATAATTTAATTATCTTTCCATAGAATCTGAGAACGCCTCAGTTGAACCTTTTTATCAAAAGTTATGAATTTTTCAAGGTGACTGTCTGCAGAAGTCGGTGTTGGCCGAGGGAAGATTTGAGTTTGGGTCAAGTTAAATATGTTGGGTTAGTTTAAGGGTGTTGTTATTTTTATCTAAAGACCCACTACTGTTGTCTTAGCAAATATTATAATTATTATTCAGGAGGAGGACGGATTCGCGGGGTTGCACCTTCTACTCATCCTCCGTTTTCTCGCGGTTAAGGCAAGTATAATGATGGTTTATGATTGATGGTGTGGATTATTGATGTTTGATGAATTGTTGATGTTTGATGAGTGGATGATATTTGATCTAAATTGTGAGTATATGTGTTCATGATATGATAATGATATGTTGATATCGTTTATGGTCGATTGCATTTGAAAGTGATTATGAGAATTTATGATGCATGGATATGGTGAATGCAATTTTTATTTTATTGAGACATTCACATATATGCATCATGCCGATATATTGAAGTCTTGGTCACGAGATGACCAAGCGCCGAGGTCCCCGTCCTGTTGATGTCATGACGGGCTAAAGGTCCCCATACTTGTGGAGTATGGGCAATTGGTCCCTGTACCAGAGGGTACAGGCATGGGTGTGCATTGACGGATGCACACTCCGCATTACCGGTAAAATGCGAAAGAGATGAGAAAGAGGAGCTTTTGATCATAATGCATAGCATGAATTCATATGTAATATGTTTAACTTGAGAGTTAATGTTCATGCTTGCATTTGATACAGTTATACTTGCTGAGTCGTTGGACTCACTCTTGTTGTTGTTTGTCTATTTTAGGTACCAATGTGAGATCAGCATACATGGGGACATGAATGGCTAGTTCAGATTCACGTGCACAATTCCTTCATTAAGAAATAAAGACAGTCATGATAATCTTGTTGGCTTGATAGCTTAATTGGTTCAGTTTATATTTCATCAGATTAAATGTAATAAAGACTTAGTACCTTTTGATATTATCTTTCCGTTCATTATTTAGAACTTGTGCTATTCATGCTTGTCGGAACTGTTATTACGTTAATAAACAAAGGAGGTCATGCCGAAATTTTTAGGTAATTTATATTAGTTGTTGATATATTGTGGATAGTTAGTAGCATTTCAGGCCTATGTTAGGCTGGGGTGTTACAGTTGGTATCAGAGCGGGCTGTAGGTCCGTGGTTAATGAAATATTAATTTGACACACTAAGCACTGTAGGTGGGAATGGGATTTGCATTGCATCTACGTTTCCGTTGATTATCATAGTTAAATATGTACCTAATGTTTGACTTTGTACTTATTATGAGATGATCTTTTGGGTGCTTATGATTTGACTATATGACTGTATGTGTGTGGATAGTTAAGTTGAGAGACAGAGATCACGGTGCGGCCGTAGGTATGGCCAAGTTATAGCACTCTCTGTGGTATTCAATTGGTGAGGGATCTTCCCTTGGGTAAACTAATTTCAAAGGTTAGGAATAAGTTCTTTAGAAAAGTTTCTCTATTCCTTGAGTTGAATTTAGTCAATTCTCATCCTGTTGTGGAGGAAGAATTTATCTTGGGGTAGTGATTCATTTCAGTTAAGGGTTTTCATTTGGTCTCTAAATGTTCCTAGAAGCAATTATTGTATTTCAAACTATTGAAATGTTTTTGCTGCTTGAGAACATTGTTGATTTGCAAAGTTGGTCCCTTTATGGGAGTTTTGTCTTGTGGTAAAACGTGTCTCATTGGTTCGCTTGGTATTCTTATTAATGAAAGTTTTATGTTGTAAACTTGTTAACATAGGAAAGATTTGGATCAATGAATTTCTTTGGATTATTTCGTGTTTGAAGTTTAATTCCTCCCTTTGAAAGAGAGTGTTAAAACCCTTTGTAGCGTTTTGCTATGCTTAAGTGGAAGGTGGTAATCATATAAACTAATTCGTAAGGTATGAATTGTCAAGTTGAGAAGTTAGCGTGGTGCATAATTAATTCCAACTAGCATCCTTGGAGGTGTAGTTGATTAATTTTGATATTGCCTTGTACATGATTGGAACCCATGTAGTTATTGCAGAGGGTGCAAAAGAATTACAATGATTATTATGATTGGTTAAATTTCTATCATGAGGATAAATTGAATTATGTTTGTCTTTAGTGATTAATCTAACTGTTTGGAATTATTAAGAAGAAGGTGTTGGAATAATGTCTTGGTAATATTAACCTTTAATCTGTTATTTATTTAGATACTGTATGAGCTTGTTCAATTGCTAGATTCATCTATCTTTCACCATGCTAAATTGTTGAAATATGTATAAAGAAAAAGATGAAGGTTGATGTATTAACTTGTAGAATTTTGCCTTACAAAGCTGGTATTATTGAGGTTTAAAGTTATTTTGTTCTATTTTCCGAACGTAAGGTGGGATATTAAATCTATGCTCATAATTCTTTTGTGGATATAAACGGAGTTAGATCATGAATGGTGTTATGATAAAATAATAATCAACTATTGCTAGTAATGACTAGAGTACAATCAATTTGAGCTAAATTAGAGTTGAGCATCAAAAGAATTGAATATATGGAACTTAATGAGAGATTTATACTAGCATGTTTTGCAAGAATGCCCTGTTCTAGTATCATCTTATTTAAGAGCTTTGTTCTAATATGGTGGCTTGTGCACTAGACTTTTCCTAGATTAAATAATTGCAATCTTGTTCAGATAATAGAAACATGATGAAGTAAATTAATATGTTCCTTTTGGAAAAGTTGTAAAGGGATATGAGGATATGATAATTCTTGTTAGGAGTGTACTATTTTGATGTTAGTATGATTGTCGTGATGTGGTTTTGATGATAATGCTGAATGTTCTATAAATAAAAGAATTTGATAACTTCCATAATAGTATTTAAATCAAAGGCTTTGGAATTTGCATACTCGACCTTTTAGACCTCATGACTTAGGTGGTAGTTGAAATTGTTTTGAGCAAATTAAAGCGCTGAGAAGTTTTATTAGTTCTCAAAAGATTTATGAGTTGTGGTCTTTAAGTTTCTTTCATTGGAATTGTCAAGGTAACACTGTAATCGAAGAAAATTGTTCTCTTTGGTAAAAGAAAGATTGTGGTAAAAGTATTTGAGGATGAAGTCAGGTTGTGTAACTTCTATAGGTGTGCTTAATTTCTTATTTTCACTGCATAAAAGTTTCTTGAGGTTAAGATGACAATGTTGTATTCTTATTGGTTGATATTGGATATTTCTCTTCTTGAGGGGCATGTGCCATCAACTGTGATCTTATGTTTTGTTTTCTAAGACCATCGCTATTTCTCTTGGTCTGGTGTCTATTGCGATCGGTAGCGTTTCCCATGTGTTGAGATTTACTTCTTTTATCTCTCCTAAGAAAGGGGTAACCGATTTGGGTTGCAAGCCCTTTTAGGATATGTATGGTAACTGGTCGGTGTGTTTATGCGATTGGTTTGGGTGAGATTGTGGGTGTCAAATTGCTTGAGATTCTTGGAGTGATAAATTGATTCGGTCAAATAATTCTCGGTGAGGATTTGATTTAAAGAAGATGTTGCCTTTGGAGCTAACTAGTTATACTGTTGCAACTAGAAGAACCTATAGTAAATTGTGGTTCAAGAGTGTTACAATCATTTGGATGGAACAGTAGAATCATTGAAAGTAAGAGAATTTTAATCAATTTTATTGGAGTATCGAGATTGGGTACTTGTAGGGGGTTAGTAGGAGGATTATGATGGTATAGTAATGAGATTATAATTGTGAAGAAGACGGACTGTTACGGGAATTTTTGGGATAGTAGAAATTGTTGAAATTATTGCCATATATGACTTGGATTCAGTGAGTAACCCTACAGGAGTTAGAATCCTCCTATAGATAATCAGGTTGAGAATAAATTTTTATATAGTTGTTAATGATTGAGCATGGATGATGGTGAAAGATTCTAGTCCCCGAATTCGAGAGTTTTTGTATCAATTATGTCGGAGTACATGAATAGGAACCCTGGAGAAGGAAAATTTTTGGTTTGGTGATCTATGCTAGGACCAGGCGGCTAATGATGTTGTGTGAGAATAGTGGAATATGTGGATTCTAAATAGTGTGATGAACCATGATAGAATCCTTTGGGTGTAGTAAATGAATGTGTGGTTGAGAATTCCATGATTGTTTACCCTTAAAAGAATTGTGGTGAAGAGATTGTGGGTGAAACTAACGAGGAGGTGTATTGGAAATTATTCATTAAAATAACCGGTGGTAGAGGAGTTGACTAGAGTATGTTATTGTAAGAGCAGTATAGTCCCTCTGCAAAGGTGAGGTCGATGCACTCGGGTGGAACATAGTGTTGATGTTGCAAATTTAAAGGAAATGAGCTGGTGTGGTGTGGGATGATTTGGAATCTCGTGATTCAAGAGAGAGTTTTCCTAAAAGAAAAAAATATAAATATATATATATATTTTCTTGTAGCAAAATGCTCTTTGATTCTTGTTTGAGCTTTGTGATGAAAGTAAGATTCTTTGTGGTTTGAAGTTGACTTTAAGTTGGCTTGTGTGGTTTTTCCGGTTCGGAGACATATACAGATAATGGACGGGTTGAACATTTGAGTGATTCCCTTTGGAGTATGTGTTGGTTGATTGCAAACTACCTACTGGGAATGTGGAGAGGTTCTCGTGTTGAATCCTCGATTGTTCTTTTCTTCTATGATTTGACTCTTTGGTAAGGACTGAGTGATGTGTGATTGCAACAAGAATCCTTTATTTTCTATTGTATTTTGTTAGTAAAGGAGTTTGTTTACAACGAGCACTGGTGTGCGTCCGTAGTTAAAGGAGGTACTCCTTGTTGAGGCAAAGAGCTCGATTGAGAGTGGAAACACGAGATACACGTGTTGTGCAGGTTCTGGGGGTTGGTACTAAAGGGAATAATAACCCGATGTGTGATTAATCGCTCCGGTTAGTTGTGAGGAATAGGAGATTGACCGCTTTGGGTCCAGAAGACATCTGAATGAGTGGGCTTGGTGAAGGAGAATCTGTGGGCCGTCCAGAACAGACAAAAAAGCTATGCGAATGTGAGGAGAAGGGATCTGGAATTTGAAGTGGGGGATCGGTGTTTGAGAGTATTTTCCACAGGTGTGGTGGGGTCGATACCAATGGAAGTTTAGCCTGAGTGCGTCGAGCCCTCACGAACATGGTTCGGATCGGAAGTTAATCTAGGCACTGGGTGCAAGTATGGAGGAATAATAATAAAAAAAATTCAAAGTACGTCAAGATGTTTGGTCGCAGCAAAGAGAGAGAGGCAACATAGAATTGGAGTCTCGCAACCGTGAGCAATATCCGATGATATTCACAACATATGCGTGTTAGTATGGTCAAGTTTTTAGATATGGTTAATCCTCAGTGTAAGCACGGTTAGAATTCGGGGTCGAATTCTGTTTAAGGGGGGTAGAATGTAATATCCCGGAAGAGATTCGACGATTAGTCAATTAAATAAAGAGAGGGACATTAAAGGAGAATGTAAAAATATCATTGTTGAGGGGTTTTCTGAAATTTTAGGACAACCTGGGCCTGGGCTTTGGCCCAGGTGGGAATGTTTGGCCCAAAGGGGAGGGAGGCAGCCACCTTACCCTAGCCGCCCCATCTCTCCCCTTGCACACCCCCACCCCTCTCCTCCTAGCAGCCGCCACCTCTCATCTCCCTCCTCTCCACTCCTCCATTGGGTGATCAAGGCTTCCACTCGCTACTGGACGAACGGGAGAAGGCGAAACGTTGGATCTAGAGGAAGGGAAGAACAAGAGGAAGGAGGAGGAAGAAAAAAGGAGGAATTCGGGAGGAGATCTTCGTGTTCTTCATCCATTCGTCAAGGGGTAATCCTTGTTTCCCATTAGAATAATATTCTTTGATCTTGATAGCAATTTTCGTCAGTCTGGACTGCTAGGACAGAATGTGGTAGACGGCGGTTTTGGGTTAGATCCGTGGGGATTCAGGTCTGTACCCTCCTAGAGAATTGTAGAGGACGAAATTATCTTTCCATGAAGTCCTACAACGCGTGATTCCGAGTTGCGTAGCAAAAGTTATGATTTTTCTAAGTTGACTGTTTTGCATCTCGGAGGGTTTCCCGACGAGTTTCGGTAGATCAATTTTAGAATTTTGTAAACGGGCAAATCAGAGGATCTTCATATTAGGAAAGATGTAGATAATTTTCTTAGCTTTCCAGAAAGGTCAAGACGTCCAAATTCCGATTTTTGTGGTGGAAGTTACGGCGTTTTTAGTGCGCTGTCCCGAGATAAATACAGATTGAGGAAAACTGGTTGGATCGGGTAGAAGATGGCCGAATCTGGAAGGCTCCCCAAATAGGTTTAGTTAGATAATTTAATTATCTTTCCATAGAATCTGAGAACGCCTCAGTTGAACCTTTTATCAAAAGTTATGAATTTTTCAAGGTGACTGTCTGCAGAAGTCAGGTGTTGGCCGAGGAAGATTTGAGTTTGGGTCAAGTTAAATATGTTGGGTTAGTTTAAGGGTGTTGTTATTTTTATCTAAAGACCCACTACTGTTGTCTTAGCAAATATTATAATTATTATTCAGGAGGAGGACGGATTCGCGGGTTGCACCTTCTACTCATCCTCCGCTTTCTCATGATTAAGGTAAGTATAATGATGGTTTATGATTGATGGTGTGGATTATTGATGTTTGATGAATTGTTGATGTTTGATGAGTGGATGATATTTGATCTAAATTGTGAGTATATGTGTTCATGATATGATAATGATATGTTGATATCGTTTATGGTCGATTGCATTTGAAAGTGATTATGAGAATTTATGATGCATGGATATGGTGAATGCAATTTTTATTTTATTGAGACATTCACATATATGCATCATGCCGATATATTGAAGTCTTGGTCACGAGATGACCAAGCGCCGAGGTCCCCGTCTGTTGATGTCATGACGGGCTAAAGGTCCCCATACTTGTGGAGTATGGGCAATTGGTCCCCGTACTGGAGGGTGCAGGCATGGGTGTGCATTGACGGATGCACACCCGCGTCACGTAAAATGCGAAAGAGATGAGAAAGAGGAGCTTTTGATCATAATGCATAGCATGAATTCATATGTAATATGTTTAACTTTAGAGTTAATGTTCATGCTTGCATTTGATACAGTTATACTTGCTGAGTCGTTGGACTCACTCTTGTTGTTGTTTGTCTATTTTAGGTACCAATGTGAGATCAGCATACATGGGGACATGAATGGCTAGTTCAGATTCACGTGCACAATTCCTTCATTAAGAAATAAAGACAGTCATGATAATCTTGTTGGCTTGATAGCTTAATTGGTTCAGTTTATATTTCATCAGATTAAATGTAATAAAGACTTAGTACCTTTTGATATTATCTTTCCGTTCATTATTTAGAACTTGTGCTATTCATGCTTGTCGGAACTGTTATTACGTTAATAAACAAAGGAGGTCATGCCGAAATTTTTAGGTAATTTATATTAGTTGTTGATATATTGTGGATAGTTAGTAGCATTTCAGGCCTATGTTAGGCTGGGGTGTTACAACCGTCGTAGAAGCTTGGCGCTAGCCATGGCTACAGCCCGCCAGCCTCCGCCTTGCTCCCCTTTAAATGGCGCATCTCCTCTCTATGTTGCCCCGACGCAGCAGTGAGTTCTCCCTTCTCTGATCTCAAATCTCTCGGTGGTTCTTGATCTTGAGTCTTGTGAGCCACGGTCGGGTTTTCTCCTGTCGTCGTCGGCTGAGGAGCGCAAATCGGCGTTTGAGGGTTTCCCCGTGCGGTTTCCTTGAGCCTTTTCTTCGATTTGGCCGAAAAGAAAGGTCTGGGGTTTACCTCTAGAGGTTGATTTGGCTCGTACTTGTGCTGGGCTTTGTGGGAGGTTTGTGACATGTTCTTGGTGTTCACGAGTGTTCTCGGCCGGGGCACTATTTTGTCTTATGCGACGTGAACCCCGACCTTCGTCTCTGGCGTCGGCTACCCGAGGTTGGAGTGGGCATTGTATCTCCGTCTACCACACTCTTCGTCTGCGAGCAACACAGAGGGTGCTAGGTTTTCTGGAACAGCGCTTTGAGCGTGCCTTGCCTCTTCTGATTTCTTCACGGTGATTTTGAGTATCACCTCTGCTGTGAGTATATTAGCTATTGATTCTTTGCAATTTCATGATATACTTCATATATGAGTAAGTCTCATTGGCAGGAAATTTGCAAAGAAAATTGCTGTGGACTGTTTGCTCTATGATGAAATGACATAATACTGAGATTATATATGAATGTGATAGTAGATTAGTCTTGAGCTGTCAGTTAACCTGTTCTTTTACTTTCACTGATCATTGCAATAGCTGTTCAGTTCTTGCTGATCCCTATGCTAGACATGTTCAGTGGTTAATATTGGTCTCTTCTGACCTTTGCCGAACCCTGTTATCCAGTTAATTCAATAGTAGTATCTGTGATTAAATGAAAGATTGTTTTTAGGGATATTTCTGCTCTGTCTAGAAAGTTATTTTCATGATCTGTTAGTGTTTGTCAAATAGAAAGGTTTAATTTGAGCTCAAAATCTAATCTATAACTGTCATATATAATCAAGATTAGATTTGGTCACGGCGAAGATGGCCAATAATAACTTTTGTGCAACTAGCCTTCTGAGAGCACATAAGAAATCTCAATTTTTTGATCATATGCTGAATCTGGTCATATATGTTAATTTTTGGCCAGCCATGAGGTGGAGAGGGAACTATATATTGAGGGTTAAACCCCCATTGTAAGGGAGGACGTTTGAGAATAATGAATCTACTAAAGTTTGTTCGAGGTTAGCATTGCTACCGAAGTTCCATAGGGAATTAGGAGTGATTTTCTTCAATCAAGATTGTTCAACCTTTCCATTGGGAATTGGGAGCGCGATGGAACTTCATCGGTGGTCGTGAAGTTCAGCACGTGTGGTTGGGCGAATTATAGAGTGTTAACTCTTGCATTGGCAATGGGAGATCACTACGGTTCATCAAATCCACGTGAGTATCTTGATCCTCGTCGAGAAGATCGGGCGACCCCATATCAAAAATCTCTTTATCTCTTACGCATCTCGGGGACTTTCGTCGATTTGGTAGATTGATTTTGGTAATTAGAAAACGGGAGAATCAGAGTATCTCCATATTGGGAAAGTTGTAGATAATTTTCTTAGCTTTCCAGAAAGGTCAAGAAATCTAGATTCCAAATTGCGTAGCAAAAGTTATGGCCATTTTAGTGCGCTGTCCAGAGGGCCCGTTCAGATTACTGATGCTTTAGAAAATTGAATGGTGCGCGTAGAAGATGACCGAATCTGGGAGGCTCACCAAATAGGTTTAGCTAGATAATTTAATTATCTTTCCAGAGAATCTGAGACTGTATCAAAAGTTATGAATTTTTGAATGTGACTGTCTGTAGAAGGCAGAGGTTGGCCGAGAGAAAATTGGGGATTTAGTCAAGTTAAATGTGTTGGGTTAGAGGTTAAGGTTGTTGTTATTTTATCCAAAGACCTGCTACTGTTGTCTTAGAAATTATTATAATTATTGTTCGGAGGAGGACGGATCCGTGGCCGCACCTTCGCTCATCCTCCGCTTTTCTCGTGGTTAAGGCAAGTATAATTGGAATTGTGGATGAATGATGCTTGAAGAAGATTGTTCTAAATTATGTGTTTATGTGATCTTGATTATGATAATGATATGTTGTTATTGTTTATGGTCGATTGAGATTGAAGGTGTTCGTGAGAATTTATGATGCATAGATATTGTGAATGTAAGCTTTATTCGTTGAGACATTCACGCATATGCATCATGTTGATTATTGGAAGTCTTGGTCACGAGATGACCAAGCGCGAGGTATCCTTGTTGTGTTGTTAGTTTAGTAGCATTCCGGCCTTTAGCCGGTCAAGCGTTCTGAAGGCTCCGATACCAAGATGATGCGGGGGATGCCCAATCTTCACGGAGGGGAAATATGCGAGATGAAGATAACTAGCTGCAAGTAGCCAAGATAGTAGTGCAACCTGACAATTCTTGAGGCCAACCACTGCCTATGCAATGACCTGCAACAAGTATTCACCCAATCACACTCTAAGTTCCCAATCCACACAACCACGCATGAAGTTGGAAGCACGAAAGGTTGTTGTCGAATAACCGCTTTTGCAATCTCACTAGGAAAATTACAAGAGCAAAGGAAGAGAGAATTCTCAAGTTTTTGGTAGCACTTGGCTAACTATTCTGAAATCATATAGCTGAAAGTTGTCCCTTAGAAGAAAGAAGAAAGGGTATTTATACTAAGAACAACCCTCCTAGCTAGGTGTGAACATACTCCAAAATGGGATCCATTTTCGTGTGCCCGTTAAGTTCCCTAGGCTTAGAGAGGTTGTAATTTCATGTGGCCTCGCACTGTAGTTATTGTCCCGACAGCTAGTCTTGAAACTTGCATATCTTTTGACTTAGACCTCCAAATGATGCACCATTTGTTGTGCTAGAAAGATGCCTTTCCTATAGCAATCCCCTCGCTAGCCATCCTCTCTCTAGACGGTTAAGTCTAACAAATAAGAGACCAAGCTCTGATACCACTTGTAGATCAAGAATAACCGACTAGAGGGTGGTGAATAGGAGATTTAAAATTTTCTTGCCTTCTAAATAATCTCTACAAATTTAATATGGAAGAAATTTAAAGCAATTGAAACCTACACAATTCTAGTATGTTTAGGGCACTACAAGTATAAATATTTACAAGAGGCTCTAGCACAAGTAAATAATCACAATATGCTAAATGTACGAGAGCTGAAAAGGAAACAAAGTGATAACAAATGAACACACGATGTTTTTACTGTGGTGATCGAAACTCGCCATTTTTCCCTAGACCACAGTGAGGAAAGCCCAAGCGATTTGGACTGGCTCCACAAATTAAGCCTCAGCTCCTCAATCCACTAGTGGTTGTCCTTCCTTCACTCCGAAGATGGTGGATACCAAATCACTCACAAGTCGATGACGGGCTTCTTCACAACCTTCTTGAAGAAATCACCGCGCAACTCCCACCAAGTCGTCTAGGTGCCGGTAAACACTAAGAGTAAAAGATCACAAGCTTCGCTTGATGACAATCAAGTGCCCAAGGATCAATCTAAAGATGAAATGCACTTGGTTGGCTCAACCACCTCAAGTGAATGCATAATGAGAAAAAGAGGTGTGGAGTGAATGATCGATGCTCAAAGATGTTCAATAGGGTCTCTTCTATCGCCTTGAAAAATTAGGGCGAGCGAAAGAACCGCGATTACAACAGTACAGATTCGTACATGTTACGCCACAACAAGATATAACTATTTCGAACTTCTAAACTAGCTTGGAAGTCGGCGGAACAACAAGAAAAGCGCTTGACACAGTAACCAAAGCGGGCGTAATCTCCTCACAATGCTTAATGATCTTCAAGACGGCCTGTGTAATAGAGACAACAAAAATGACAGTGAGAATAAATTACCCTAGCCTAGCCAAGCTTTGCAAAATAGAGGCCAAAAGAAGAATGTAGATTAGTTAAATGAATGATATGGATACCATTTCGATACAAAATAATTTTTAAAAATTAGGCAACTCATTTTGTCTTAGTGCTAGAAATTTTTACATTAGAAAAGAGAAAAGGAGGTCTCTTAATTGAGATAAAAAGAGAATATCTATATTAGAAAATTTGGTGTGTCTGTTTAGACATTGAAATATGTAAGTAATTGATCTACATAGTTTAGAATGCCATCACTTAAATATTGGATGCCAAAATCTAAGGAAAAAACTAACAAAATCACAAACTGTGTATATAGAATACATATAAAATGCCTTTTTTTGTGAGGATATACACTAAGATATGCAATTAATTCAGATATGCTAGTGCAATACATTTTGTAACTTATACGATTAACAAACTGGGTTAAGTGATTTGAACCAATCACAAATGTACATACAACATCTATAGTTTCTTGAAAAAAAAGTCCAATCGCTCTTTTATTTTTTTGTATAATTCTAAAATGCACATTAGTCATGTTTCAACAAATTCTTCTTCCTAGCATGTTCAAAACAATTTCATTATGTTAGCTACCTCCTGTAATTTTAGCACTTGCAAGGTCAAAATAAGAATTGTATTTACACCAGGCAAATAAAGGAAACTGTGCAAGATATATGATTCACCATTTTGACAGCTTTTAATTTCAGACCTATTGCCATCCATACCTTAGAAAACGTGGCATCATAAACTGTAATATATGGCTACAAATTGAACCAAATAAGCATATTCCTCTTTTACAACAACAAATAAGCATTTCTGTGTATGATCCTACTATGTGTTTGCAGCAAATAAGCATTTATGTAGGAAGCAAGTCTCGCGCGTCTCTCTGGACAGCTCGTGCAGCATCCAATGAAATTGCCATAACTTTGTGTAGGAAGCTCCAATCAAGTGCCGTTTGATTCGTTGGAAAATAGACTTCATTATATTTCCAAATATGTCTCTTGTGCACATTAGAAACATCAGAATTGGTATTCAAAGCTTCTTGAACATTATGCACAGAACTGCGAGCACTAACCAAAGTTGTAGTGCTACTTGGTGCCACATCAAGTATTCTTTGTGTATTCTTTGAGTATCTCTTTTCTTTGGTGCGTGAGTTTATCCAGGGAAGAATGGGTGGTGGAGTTTATCCATCCTACTACTACATGTGTTATTTGTTGTCGAGTCGTGTTTTGATCAAAGTATTGTGTGCGTGTGTGTTTATTTGAATGTTTTTATTTCTGGGCTAACATGGGTTTTGATACATCCCGTTGCCAATGTAAGAGTTAGCACTCTATAATTCGCCCAACATGGGTTTTGATACATCTCAAGTGTTGTTTGTAGCAATGAGGCACTACATGTCTCCTTGACCAAAGGGAAAGTCCCATGCTCGGTCATCTTCTCACAAGACACACCAGCAGCGGCGTAAGAACTGAAGGATGGACTTGGATAGAACTGTGTTGTATGCTTCTCCAAAAGTCTCTTCTCCTGCTTCATATTCTGCAATTTATCAAATAGATCACGCTTGTAATGACGAGGAACAAAACATGCTCCCATTTCTCGCTTAATCTCTTGCCATGACGCCACTGGGTCTGCTCCATTCTCAGCTCTTTGAGTAATGACTTGTACCCACCAATCCAAAGCATAGCCTTCAAACTCAAGTGATGCCAACTGCATACGGAATATTTTGTCAACCTTCAATTCCGAAGTGAGATACTCCTCGGGATCAGTTCCACCTACAAACTTGGGCATGGAAAACTTGAGCTTGCCCAATCCATGGAAAACTTCATTACGTGGACGACAATAGTGGTCATTGTAATGCAAAGCAAAATCACCATCCCATTCCATCGCATGTGCAGCACCACCACTTCCACCACCTAGGCCTTGGCCACGCCTCCATGGCCTCCTCCTCATCCTCCAATATGTGGTGGACGCACCACGTTGGCAGCCACTCTATGTTGCGGTTCAGGAGGTACATGTGCAGCAGCGTCTCCTCCATGAACACTTGCTTCATCGCCACCATTGCGAGCTTGTATGAGCCTAGTGAGGGCTCCAATGTCCTCCCGCAATTGGCGCACATTTTCATCAGCTTGTATCTCCATGTTTTGCATCTTCAGTGCAATTTGAACAGCAAAAGCATCATGCTTTTCGTGGAGTTGGTCGATCCCTTGGCGTAGCTCACGTTGAAAGTGTTCACGGAGTGCCCCAAATTGATATTTCTTAACGAATGCTTGAGTTTCATTTGTCTCACCACTCTCATCATGGTGTTCTCCTCCACCTGACATGGTTAGCAATGCAAGAAACAAGTAGCTATGTAGAATAATGCTTTATGGAAATCACTCAATCTCACTATTTTCTCTCCCAAGTAAATTTCTTACCCTTCCGAACTGAATTAAGGCCAATAAAAACTTACACTTGGTAGAAGTGACAACAGCAACGTGATGAATAAGCGAATTCAAGAATGTTCACTACTTACACAACAACGGTTATATGGTGGAGCTTGGTATGGAAGTGTATATCCTAGAAATCCGAAATTCTTGATGTTGTAAAGTTAAGTAATAATCCAAGCTAGAATACTTTGCCTAAGTGCTGATCCAAAAGATTTAAGTGAAGTATATGAACGCACACGCAAAGATCAATGTGACTTGATGCAAACAAAGGAATGAGCTAACTAGAGGCAATCTGAAATTAAAGATTAGATAGCTCATTTTGCACAAAGTACTAGGAGAGATGCTAGCAATTGCAATGATATCAATATAAGGGCACGAGATTGCTCAAGAAAGTAAAACACACAATCTGAATTTATGGACAAGGAACTCATCTAAATTCGGCAAAGTGTAACATACTCAAGAGCAGCCCTAGATGCAATATTGAACAGCTAGTCTCCATTGATAAAAAAAACAACAACAAGATTTTAGCAATGCGCGAAGTGCTGTAGCGATCTGCAGATACTGTAGCAATGCGTGATTTACTGTAGCCTCACGATACTGTAGCAATGCACGAAGTACTGAGCGTCATACTATAGCCGACCGGGCTTTTTCCCCGTGGGTGCTATTTGAGGGATTCAACTAGCAAAGAAATTTTTTTAGGGTTTATAATTGGACACAAGGATTAAGCTACGCAAAGGAACACGACGATCAGCACTTTAAACAAAATTCTAATGGATTAAAACCTAACAAAACTCACAAAATAACAGATGCAAAAACTAGGGTTTGGATTTTTTGTGGCAATTTTCGGTTTTAATGGACTATAGGAACAGTAAATAAATCTAAAACTAAGGGTAAATAATCCTACCAAGTAAACCGCGCTCGATAAGATGATACGGGTCGCCCGATCTTCTCGACGTGGGATCAAGATACTCACGAGTTTGATGAACCGTAGTGATCTCCGTTGCCAATGCAAGAGTTAGCACTCTATAATTCGCCCAACCACATGTTGAACTTCACGACCACGATGAAGTTCCATCAGCTCCCAATTCCCAATGAAAAGGTTGAACAATCTTGATTGAAGAAAATCACTCCTAATTCCCCATGGAACTTCGGTAGTAATGCTAAACTCGAACAAACTTTAGTAGATTCATTATTCTCAAACGTGGTCCCTTACAATGGGGTCTTGATGAGGACATCCTTTCCATGCATACAACCATGCCGACTCCACATCAACTGAAACTATGATACAAGGACCAATGACTAGAGCGCGACGCGTCAACTTAACCATCGGTGAATCGTTCCTAAGTTTGCATACAAATGTTTCAAAGAATGGAATACTACTTAATTCTTGTGATGATTTAATTGTCCTTAGGAACCATGGGGAAGAACCACATGAGCTCAAGTATAGAAGTGGAACCATCAAGTGCAAACCAAGTCCTGTTCACAAGTTTGACTCGGATTCGGCCTTTTTGACAGCATCTACTTCAAACGGCCATAACTTTTGATCCAGAAGGTTACTCGGGGCCCGTGAGTACTCGTTGGAAAGCTCTTGAAGTCTACTTTCAGATGGATCCGGCCTCACCTCCAAATTCCATCCGACTCGGTCAGAAACTGCAAAACAAGTCACGTCACTTTTCCAGTCCGAGTCAAAGTGGGCCTTGGGCCTTGTAATTCGAGTCCTTTTCGGCTTCCTTGTGTTTTGGCCGACCCTCCACCTTCCGTGGCCCTTAAATAGTCAGCCGCACCCTCTTCTAGGGTTTGGGGTTTTGTTTAGACTAAGTTAGCTTTTGCTACTTTGCCTTGTACTCATGCGTGTCGCTAGACCGCCCGAATACTTGTCTTGAACCCCACCGTTGTTTTGTTTTCGATTGAATCTTACATCGTTATTTGCAATTGAGTTGCTGTTCATCTTGTTCTTGCTTGTTCGTCGATTGCTTGCGGGAACAAGAACCCTCGTGGTTAGATTGATCGCGGCACGACAAGGTCACGAACAATCTCTGGAGTTGGTGTATCGATCGCTAAGGCGCAACGTCCTTGGATGGTTGTAGTCGGGTCGTCAACGTCATCTCCTTCCCCAATCGAATCTACCACTCTCATCGAAAGATCGGGACCCTAGTGCTATCGGTTGGTATCGAGCTCAAGGTTGATCGGTGAGAGATCTTATCTAGTCTTTGCAATTTTTACCTACACCCGAAACCCAAAAAATAGTAGATCAGATCTATTCCCCAAAATCCGAAACAAGGTTGAGCCTTACGCTATTGCTGCATAGTCTTTGTTTGTTGAGTTTTCGGTTGCATCGTCGCGTCCTTTGTTGGTCTTAGTGTCTAGTTCCTTTAGAGTTTCGAGTTCTGTTCATGTTTTGGACTCACCGTTGTAGTTAGATCCGAACTGTCATAGGAGGGAAGAAAAGGAGGAGGATTCGGTTACTCGGGAGATTTTGCCCTAATTGGTCTTGGAGTAGGACACGAATTCGGATCCAACTGCCTCGCGTGTGAAAAAAAAGAGAGAAAAAAGTGAGACAAGAAGGAACAGGCAGCCGCATCTAGAAGAGCCGCGGTATTATAAAAAAAAAAGAAGAGAGAGAAAAACCTAACTTTTGCATACGACCTCCGATTGAGGCGATTCTTGATCCGTTGGAAAGGAAATCGGAAGATAGAGCCCAAAAAAGGTCGTTTAGGGCCTCAAAACGGGCCCGCAAACCGAGGAAAAATCAAGTTTCTCAGAATTTGCTCAAAATTGACAGAGCCCTTCTGCACGTGATTCTAAGGTCCCCTGTGAAGACGGTACCCTTTTTCGAGCTCCAGAACTCCGTGTGCAACGTCATCTAGTTTCTTTCTGCACGGTGTGTCTTCGTTTGTGTTCTAGGCTCGCGTCTCTAGTACGGTCTAGCCTAGGACCAGCACGGTATCGTCGTTGAGCGATTATTCAACTTGCTTTGACTAATGTGGTTCTAAGTTATCCTTTGTTCACTCTCAGCCCACCCATAGCTCCACAGATTTGGCTACCACCTCACAGGGACTAGCGACCGAGGCAGCGATACACCCAATTTCCAGGAGATATTGTCTTGTCTTGTCGGCTGCAATCATGATGAGGACATCCTTTCCATGCATACAACCATGCCGACTCCACATCAAACTGAAACTATGATACAAGGACCAATGACTAGAGCGCGAGCACGTCAACTTAACCATCAGGTGAATGCGTTCCTAAGTTTGCATACAAATGTTTCAAAGAATGGAATACTACTTAATTCTTGTGATGATTTAATTGTCCTTAGGAACCATGGGGAAGAACCACATGAGCTCAAGTATAGAAGTGGAACAATCAAGTGCAAACCAAGTCCTGTTCACATGTTTGACTCGGATTCGGCCTTTTGACAGCGTCTACTTCAAACAGCCATAACTTTTGATCCAGAAGGCTACTCGTGGCCCGTGAGTACTCGTTGAAAGCTCTTGAAGTCTACTTTCAGATGGATCCGGCCTCACCTCCAAATTCCATCCGAGTCGGTCAGAAACTGCAAAACAAGTCACGTCACTTTTCCAGTCCGAGTCAAAGTGGGCCTTGGGCCTTGTAATTCGAGTCCTTTTTGGCTTCCTAGTGTTTTGGCCGACCCTCCACCTTCCGTGGCCCTTAAATAGTCAGCCGCACCCTCTTCTAGGGTTTGGGTTTTGTTTAGACTAAGTTAGCTTTTGCTACTTTGCCTTGTACTCATGCGTGTCGGCTAGACCGCCTGAATACTTGTCTTGGAACCCCACCGTTTGTTTCTGTTTTCGATTGAATCTTAGATCGTTATTTGCAATTGAGTTGCTGTTCATCTTGTTCTTGCTTGTTCGTCGATTGCTTGCGGAACAAGAACCCTCGTGGTTAGGTTGATCGCACGACAAGGTCACGAACAATCTCGGAGTTGGTGTATCGATCGCTAAGGCGCAACGTCCTTGGATGGTTGTAGTCGGGTCGTCAACGTCATCTCCTTCCCCAATCGAATCTACCACTCTCATCGAAAGATCGGGACCCCTAGTGCTATCAGTTGGTATCAGAGCTCAAGGTTGATCGGTGAGAGATCTTATCTAGTCTTTGCAATTTTTACCTACAGTCCAGAAACCCAAAAAAAAATAGCAGATCAGATCTATTCCCCAAAATCCGAAACAAGGTTGAGCCTTACGCTATTGCTGCATAGTCTTTGTTTGTTGAGTTTTCGGTTGCATCGTCGCGTCCTTTGCTGGTCTTAGTGTCTAGTTCCTTTAGAGTTTCGAGTTCTGTTCATGTTTTGGACTCACCGTTGTAGTTAGATCCGAACTGTCATAGGAGGGAAGAAAAGGGGGAGGATTCGGTTACTCGGAGATTTTGCCCTAATTGGTCTTGGAGTAGGACACGAATTCGGATCCAACTGCCTCACGTGTGAAAAAAAAGAGAGAGAAAAAAAAAAGTGAGACAAGAAGGAACAGGCAGCCGCATCTAGAAGAGCCGCGGCACAAAAAAAAAAAAAAAAAAAAAAAGAAGTCTGGGAAATCCGGAGATTTTAGATCCGCGTAAGCCTCCAGGCACATACGCGGCAGCTTCGACCCCAAAAAAGGTCGTTTAGGGCCTCAAAACGGGCCCGCAAACCGAGGAAAAATCAAGTTTCTCCGAATTTGCTCAAAATTGACAGAGCCCTTCTGCAAGTGATTCTAAGATCCCCTGTGAAGACGGTACCCTTTTTCGAGCTCCAGAACTCCGTGTGCAACGTCATTTAGTTTCTTTCTGCACGGTGTGTCTTCGTTTGTGTTCTAGGCTCGCGTCTCTAGTACGGTCTAGCCTAGGACCAGCACGGTATCGTCGTTGCGCGATTATTCAACTTGCTTTGACTAATGTGGTTCTAAGCTATCCTTTGTTCACTCTCGGCCACCCATAGCTCCACAGATTTGGCTACCAACCTCACGGGGACTAGCGACCGAGGCAGCGATACACCTAATTTCCACGAGATATTGTCCTGTCTTGTCGGGTGCAATCACCTCCTGCTTGCTGTGGTAAGAACTTGTAAGAGCTTGACAGAACAGGTTGAGAGTGTGCGACTTGATTTAACCACATCTCAGTAGTTGTGAGGGCATAACCTGCAGTTTTATTATTATTTTTTTTTTCTTGGTTTGTTCTTGTCTTCTAACAATGTCGAGAACCAGTGGGCCTGAGAGCAGCGCCACATTCCCCTCGGACTAGGGCATCATACAACACTTTGAGCGCCAAATGAAGCTGCAAACCGAGGGACTTGAAGAGGATGTAAGGGTCACCAACGAACGCCTTGGCCAATTGGAGGCAGCGCAGATCAACACCAACACTACGCTTGCAACATTGGAGGCTTCGTTGGCACCGTCAACGCTTCACTTGCTGAGATTTTGAGACGTCTTAATGAGAGGGGCCGTGCATCTCCCGCTGCACCAACTCAGCGTACTCGTGCCAATCTTGGTGTCGTGGGCGGCGGGGTGGGCGAAAATGGTGGAGACGAATATGCGGTGACATCGAGATTGATGATGATGAGGACGCCACCGTCATCGTCAACCACGCCGGAATGAGGTGCGTGAGAATGATGAATCGCTTGGTAAGATTAAGTTCACTATACCACCTTTTGATGGAAAATATAACCACGATGCTTATATCACTTGGGAATTGGTGTTGATCGAAATTTGCTTGTCATGCATTCCACGAAAACAAAAGGGTTAGGGCTGCTACTAGTGAGTTTACTCGATTTTGCGTCTGCTTGGTGGAGTGAATGTTGTAAGAAAAATCCTTTCACCATACCACCAACTTGGGATGCATTAAAAGAATCATGCGAGCTAGATTTGTTCCCTCATATTATGCACGTGATTTGTTACATAAGTTGCAACAATTGAGGCAAGGTAGTAAAAGCGTGAGGAATATTTTCAAGAATTGCAAACAGGCATGCTTTGCGTTGTGACTTAGAGGAAATCAAGAAGCCGCTATGGCTAGGTTTATGGGTGGTTTGAATCGGAAATTCAGGATATTTTAGCTTACAAGGAATATAACTCTATCACTGTTTATTTCATCTTGCTTGTAAAGCTGAAAGAGAAGTGAGGACGACGACGCGAGCACTAGGACTAACGTTTCGCAGGTCGTGCAAACATTTGGTCTCAACGTCCATCCGCCGCACCATCAAGCCAACCCCTACACCTTCTTCCTCCGACAGCAAGCCACGGTTTTCATCATCAAATTCGGCATCTCGGGCATCCGAAGCAACAAAGGGACAGCCCAAGCGCATGCGAAGAGCTCTTCGTCCGTTGCATCTACGGGACGAACGAGGGATATCCAATGTCATCAATGCAAGGGGTATGGCCATGTGAGGAGTGAGTGCCCGACCAAGCGTGTTTTGATTGCGAGAGATGATGGTGAGTATTCTTCTGCTAGTGATTTGGATGAGGATACATATGCTATGCTTGCAGCTGACCATGCAGGTAGTGGGAAGGAGCAAGAAGAAGAGCACATTGGTGCTGAAGATGCAGAGCGCTATGAGAGCCTCATTGTGCAGCGTGTGTTGAGTGTACAAATGGAGAGGCGGAGCAAAATCAGCGGTACATCCTTTTCCAAACAAAGTGCGTCGTGAAGGAACGCTCATGCCGAGTGATAATTGATGGAGGAGCTGCAACAACTTGGTGAGCTCGATATGGTGGAGAAGCTTGCGTTGAACACCAAACCTCACCCACAACCTTACTACATTCAATGGTTCAATAACAGCGGCAAGGTAAAGGTAACACGAATGGTGAGAGTAAATTTTGCTATTGGTTCTTATCACGATGTTGTAGAATGCGATGTTGTACCTATGCAAGCATGCTCTATGCTGTTAGGTAGACCGTGGCAATATGATAAAGATTCACTGCATCATGGTAAGACAAACCAATATTCTTTTGTGCATCATGACAAGAAAATTGTGTTACATCCTATGTCTCCTGAAGCTATTTTCAAAGATGAGATTGCTAGAGCAAGTAGAGAGAAAAATCAGGAGCATAATAGGAGTGAAAATCAGATTGTTGCAAGCGAACTTGAGCAACATAAAAAGAAAGACTCTAAATCTGTTCATAAGATGAAAATGAGATTAAATTGAAAGGTGCATGTTTTCTTGCTACTAAGTCTCAAGTGACCGAGCTGGATGCTAGTACTTCAATTTGCTATGCCTTACTTTGCAAACAAGCTTTATTTTCATTCGAGGAGGTACCTTCTTACATGCCTCCTGCTGTCACTAATCTTTGCAGGAGTACATGGATGTCTTTCCAAAGGCGTGCCACCGGGTTACCACCAGGTCGAGGATTGAGCACCAGATTGATTTGATTCCCGGGGCATCTTTGCCCAATCGTGCGCCATACAGGACCAATCCGGAAGAAACTAAGGAGATTTAGCGTCAAGTTCAAGAAATGCTTGATAAAGGCTATGTGCGTGAGTCTCTTAGTCCTTGTGCTGTTCCGGTAATTTTAGTGCCTAAGAAAGATGGCTCATGGCGTATGTGTGTGGACTGTAGAGCGATCAATAACATTACCATTAGATATCGTCACCCTATTCCTAGGTTAGATGATATGCTTGATGAATTAAGTGGCTCTATTGTCTTCTCTAAAGTTGATTTGCGTAGTGGGTACCACCAAATTCGCATAAAATTGGGAGATGAATGGAAAACAGCATTTAAAACTAAGTTCGGTTTGTATGAGTGGTTAGTGATGCCATTTGGTTTAACTAATGCACCTAGCACATTCATGAGATTAATGAACGAGGTTTTGCGTGTTTTCATTGGTAAATGTGTAGTGGTCTATTTTGATGATATATTGATATATAGCAGATCACTAGAGGAACACCTTTGCCATTTACGTGATGTTTTGATGCTTTACGTAATGCACGTTTATTTGGTAACGTTGAGAAGTGCACATTTTGCACGGATCGAGTCTCTTTCTTGGCTATGTTGTTACTCCACAGGGCATTGAAGTTGATCAAGCCAAGGTTGAGGCAATCTGAGTTGGCCGACTCCTAAAAGCAGTCACGCAGTGCGAAGTTTTCTAGGACTTGCTGGATTCTATCATCATTTTGTGAAGGATTTCAGCACCATCGCTGCACCATTGAATGAGCTCACTAAAAAGGGGGTGCTGTTTACTTGGGGAATGCACAGAAGACGCCTTCAACACATTGAAAGATAAGTTAACACATGCACCATTACTCCAACTTCCAGATTTTAGTAAGACTTTTGAGCTAGAATGTGATGCTAGTGGAATTGGATTGGGTGGTGTCTGTTGCAAGAAGGTAAACCTGTGGCATACTTTAGTGAAAAATTGAGTGGGCCTAGTCTGAACTATTCTACTTATGATAAGGAATTATATGCTCTAGTTCGAACTTTAGAGACATGGCAACATTATTTATGGCCCAAAGAATTTGTCATTCATTCTGATCATGAGTCATTAAAGCATATTAGAAGTCAAGCAAAATTGAACCGTAGGCATGCAAAGTGGGTTGAATTCATAGAGTCTTTTCCTTATGTCATAAAACACAAAAGGGAAAGGAGAATGTTATTGCTGATGCATTGTCTAGGAGATATACCATGCTCTCACAACTTGACTTCAAAATTTTGGATTGGAAACAATTAAGGAGCATTATGTTCATGATGATGATTTTAAAGGCGTGTTGCTGAATTGCAAAGAGGGAAAAACGTGGAATAAATTTGTCCTAAATGATGGATTTGTGTTTAGAGCTAACAAACTATGCATTCCAGCTAGCTCCGTTCGTTTGTTGTTGTTACGAGCGCATGGAGGTGGGCTGATGGGGCATTTTGGAGCGAAGAAGACGGAAGACATACTTGCTAGTCATTTCTTTTGGCGAAGATGAGGCGTGATGTGGAGCGTTTTGTTGCTCGCTGCACTACGTGTCAAAAGGCTAAGTCACGACTTAATCCTCACGGTTTGTATATGCCTCTACCTGTTCCTAGTGTGCCTTGGGAAGATATTTCTATGGACTTTGTTTTAGGACTGCCTAGGACAAAGAAGGGAGGATAGCATATTTGTTGTTGTGGATAGATTTTCTAAGATGGCCCACTTCATACCATGTCATAAAAGTGATGATGCTACCAATATTGCTGATTTGTTCTTTCGTGAAGTTGTTCGTTTGCATGGTGTGCCAAATACAATAGTTTCCGATCGTGACACTAAATTCCTTAGCCATTTTGGAGAACTTTATGGGCTAAATTGGGGACTAAGCTGTTATTTTCGACTACATGTCATCCCCAAACTGATGGGCAAACTGAAGTTGTGAATAGAACGTTATCTACCATGCTTAGGGCTGTTTTGAAAAGAACATTAAAATGTGGGAAGAATGCTTGCCTCATATTGAATTTGCTTATAATCGTTCGCTGCATTCTACTACAAAGTTGTGCCCTTTTGAGATTGTCTATGGCTTTGTGCCTCGTGCTCCTATTGATTTGCTACCACTTCCATCTTCGGAGAAGTTAAATTTTGATGCTAAACAGCGTGCTGACTTGATGTTGAAACTGCATGAGACAACCAAAGAAAATATTGAACGTATGAATGCTAAATATAAACTTGCTGGTAGTAAAGGAAGGAGGCATTTAACTTTTCAACCGGGTGATTTAGTTTGGTTGCATTTGAGAAAAGAGATTTCTGAATTGAGGAGGTCTAAGTTGATGCCTAGAGCTGATGGTCCTTTCAAAGTGTTGGAAAAGATTAATGATAATGCATATAAACTTGAGTTGCCTGCAGATTTTGGGGTTAGTCCCACATTTAATATTGCAGATTTGAAGCCATACTTAGGAGAAGAAGATGAGCTTGAGTCGCGGACGACTCAAATGCAAGAAGGGGAGGATGATGAGGACATCCTTTCCATGCATACAACCATGCCGACTCCACATCAAACTGAAACTATGATACAAGGACCAATGACTAGAGCGCGAGCACGTCAACTTAACCATCAGGTGAATGCGTTCCTAAGTTTGCATACAAATGTTTCAAAGAATGGAATACTACTTAATTCTTGTGATGATTTAATTGTCCTTAGGAACCATGGGAAGAACCACATGAGCTCAAGTATAGAAGTGGAACAATCAAGTGCAAACCAAGTCCTGTTCACATGTTTGACTCGGATTCGGCCTTTTTGACAGCGTCTACTTCAAACGGCCATAACTTTTGATCCAGAAGGCTACTCGGGGCCCGTGAGTACTCGTTGGAAAGCTCTTGAAGTCTACTTTCAGATGGATCCGGCCTCACCTCCAAATTCCATCCGAGTCGGTCAGAAACTGCAAAACAAGTCACGTCACTTTTCCAGTCCGAGTCAAAGTGGGCCTTGGGCCTTGTAATTCGAGTCCTTTTTGGCTTCCTAGTGTTTTGGCCGACCCTCCACCTTCCGTGGCCCTTAAATAGTCAGCCGCACCCTCTTCTAGGGTTTGGGTTTTGTTTAGACTAAGTTAGCTTTTGCTACTTTGCCTTGTACTCGCTGTCGGCTAGACCGCCCGAATACTTGTCTTCGAACCCCACCGTTTGTTTCCTGTTTTCGATTGAATCTTAGATCGTTATTTGCAATTGAGTTGCTGTTCATCTTGTTCTTGCTTGTTCGTCGATTGCTTGCGGAACAAGAACCCTCGTGGTTAGGTTGATCGCATGCGACAAGGTCACGAACAATCTCTGGAGTTGGTGTATCGATCGCTAAGGCGCAACGTCCTTGGATGGTTGTAGTCGGGTCGTCAACGTCATCTCCTTCCCCAATCGAATCTACCACTCTCATCGAAAGATCGGGACCCCTAGTGCTATCAAATCACCTCCGCTTGTTGTGGTAAGAACTTGTAAGAGCTTGACAGAACAGATTGAGAGTGTGCGACTTGCTTTAACCACATCTCAGTAGTTGTGAGGGCATAACCTGCAGTTTTATTATTATTTTTTTTCCTCTTCTTGGTTTGTTCTTGTCTTCTAACAATGTCAGGAGAACCAGTGGGCCTGAGGGCAGCACCACATTCCCCTCGGACTAGGGGCATCATACAACACTTTGAGCGCCAAATGAAGCTACAAACTGAGGGACTTGAAGAGGATGTAAGGGTCACCAACGAACGCCTTGGCCAATTGGAGGCCGCGCACATCAACACCAACACTACGCTTGCAACATTGGAGGCTTCCGTTGGCATCGTCAACGCTTCACTTGCTGAGATTTTGAGACGTCTTGATGAGAGGGGCCGTGCATCTCCCGCTGCCCCAACTCAGCGTACTCGTGCCAATACAGGTGTCGTGGGCAGCAGGGTGGACGAAAATGGTGGAGACGAATATGCGGCTGACACTGAGATTGATGATGATGAGGACGCTCACCGTCATCGTCAACCACGCTGGAATGAGGTACGTGAGAATGATGAATCGCTTGGTAAGATTAAGTTCACTATACCACCTTTTGATGGAAAATATAACCCTGATGCTTATATCACTTGGGAATTGGCTGTTGATCAGAAATTTGCTTGTCATGCATTCCCCGAAACAAAAGGGTTAGGGCTGCTACTAGTGAGTTTACTGATTTTGCGTCTGTTTGGTGGAGTGAATGTTGTAAGAAAATCCTTTCACCATACCACCAACTTGGGATGCATTAAAAGAATCATGCGAGCTAGATTTGTTCCTCATATTATGCACGTGATTTGTTACATAAGTTGCAACAATTGAGGCAAGGTAGTAAAAGCGTAGAGGAATATTTTCAAGAATTGCAAACAGGCATGCTGCGTTGTGACTTAGAGGAAACTGAAGAAGCCGCTATGGCTAGGTTTATGGGTGGTTTGAATCGGGAAATTCAGGATATCTTAGCTTACAAGGAATATAACTCTATCACTCGTTTATTTCATCTTGCTTGTAAAGCTGAAAGAGAAGTACAGGGACGACGCGCGAGCACTAGGACTAACGTTTCTGCAGGTCGTGCAAACATTTGGTCTCAACGTACATCTGCCGCACCATCAAGCCAACCCCCTACACCTTCTTCCTCCAACAGCAAGCCACGGTTTTCATCATCAAATTCGGCATCTCGGGCATCGGAAGCAACAAAGGGGACAGCCCAAGCACATGCGAAGAGCTCTTCGTCCGTTGCATCTACGGGACGAACGAGGGATATCCAATGTCATCAATGCAAGGGGTATGGCCATGTGAGGAGTGAGTGCCCGACCAAGCGTGTTTGATTGCGAGAGATGATGGTGAGTATTCTTCTGCTAGTGATTTGGATGAGGATACATATGCTATGCTTGCAGCTGACCATGCAGGTAGTGGGAAGGAGCAAGAAGAAGAGCACATTGGTGCTGAAGATGCAGAGCGCTATGAGAGCCTCATTGTGCAGCGTGTGTTGAGTGTACAAATGGAGAGGGCGGAGCAAAATCAGCGGCACATCCTTTTCCAAACAAAGTGCGTCGTGAAGGAACGCTCATGCCGAGTGATAATTGATGGAGGGAGCTGCAACAACTTGGTGAGCTCCGATATGGTGGAGAAGCTTGTGTTGAACACCAAACCTCACCCACAACCTTACTACATTCAATGGTTCAATAACAGCGGCAAGTGAAGGTAACACGAATGGTGAGAGTAAATTTTGCTATTGGTTCTTATCACAATGTTGTAGAATGCGATGTTGTACCTATGCAAGCATGCTCTATGCTGTTAGGTAGACCGTGGCAATATGATAAAGATTCACTGCATCATGGTAAGACAAATCAATATTCTTTTGTGCATCATGACAAGAAAATTGTGTTACATCCTATGTCTCCGGAAGCTATTTTCAAAGATGAGATTGCTAGAGCAAGTAGAGAGAAAAATCAGGAGCATAATAGGAGTGAAAATCAGATTGTTGCAAGCGAACTTGAGCAACATAAAAAGAAAAACTCTAAATCTGTTCATAAGATGAAAAATGAGATTAAATTGAAAGGTGCATGTTTTCTTGCTACTAAGTCTAAAGTGACTGAGCTGGATGCTAGTACTTCTATTTGCTATGCCTTACTTTGCAAACAAGCTTTATTTTCATTTGAGGAGGTACCTTCTTCTGTGCCTCCTGCTGTCACTAATCTTTTGCAGGAGTACATGGATGTCTTTCCAAAGGACGTGCCACCAGGGTTACCACCAGTCACGAGGGATTGAGCACCAGATTGATTTGATTCCCGGGCATCTTTGCCCAATCGTGCAATACAGGACCAATCCGGAAGAAACTAAGGAGATTCAGCGTCAAGTTCAAGAATTGCTTGATAAAGGCTATGTGCGTGAGTCTCTTAGTCCTTGTGCTGTTCGGTAATTTTAGTGCCTAAGAAAGATGGCTCATGGCGTATGTGTGTGGACTGTAGAGCGATCAATAACATTACCATTAGATATCGTCACCCTATTCCTAGGTTAGATGATATGCTTGATGAATTAAGTGGCTCTATTGTCTTCTCTAAAGTTGATTTGCGTAGTGGGTACCACCAAATTCGCATGAAATTGGGAGATGAATGGAAAACATCATTTAAAACTAAGTTCGGTTTGTATGAGTGGTTAGTGATGCCATTTGGTTTAACTAATGCACCTAGCACATTCATGAGATTAATGAACGAGGTTTTGCGTGTTTTCATTGGTAAATTTGTAGTGGTCTATTTTGATGATATATTGATATATAGCAGATCACTAGAGGAACACCTTTGCCATTTACGTGATGTTTTTGATGCTTTACGTAATGCACGTTTATTTGGTAACGTTGAGAAGTGCACATTTTGCACGGATCGAGTCTCTTTTCTTGGCTATGTTGTTACTCCACAGGGCATTGAAGTTGATCAAGCCAAGGTTGAGGCAACACGAGTTGGCCGACTCCTAAAGCGGTCACGCAGTGCGAAGTTTTCTAGGACTTGCTGGATTCTATCGTCGTTTTGTGAAGAATTTCAGCACCATCGCTGCACCATTGAATGAGCTCACTAAAAAGGGGGTGCCGTTTACTTGGGGAATGCAGGAAGACGCCTTCAACACATTGAAAGATAAGTTAACACATGCACCATTACTCCAACTTCCAGATTTTAGTAAGACTTTTGAGCTAGAATGTGATGCTAGTGGAATTGGATTGGGTGGTGTGCTGTTGCAAGAAGGTAAACCTGTGGCATACTTTAGTGAAAAATTGAGTGGGCCTAGTTTGAACTATTCTACTTATGATAAGAAATTATATGCTCTAGTTCGAACTTTAGAGACATGGCAACATTATTTATGGCCCAAAGAATTTGTCATTCATTCTGATCATGAGTCATTAAAGCATATTAGAAGTCAAGCAAAATTTAACCGTAGGCATGCAAAGTGGGTTGAATTCATAGAGTCTATTCCTTATGTCATAAAACACAAAAAGGAAAGGAGAATGTTATTGCTGATGCATTGTCTAGGAGATATACCATGCTCTCACAACTTGACTTCAAAATTTTGGATTGGAAACAATTAAGGAGCATTATGTTCATGATGATGATTTTAAAGACGTGTTGCTGAATTGCAAAGAGGGAAAAACGTGGAATAAATTTGTCCTAAATGATGGATTTGTGTTTAGAGCTAACAAACTATGCATTCCAGCTAGCTCTGTTCGTTTGTTGTTGTTACAGGAAGCGCATGGAGGTGGGCTGATGGGACATTTGGAGTGAAGAAGACGGAAGACATACTTGCTGGTCATTTCTTTTGGCCAAAGATGAGACGTGATGTCAAAAGGCTAAGTCGCGACTTAATCCTCATGGTTTGTATATGCCTCTACCTGTTCCTAGTGTGCCTTGGGAAGATATTTCTATGGACTTTGTTTTAGGACTGCGTAGGACATAGAAGGGAAGGGATAGCATATTTGTTGTTGTTGATAGATTTTCTAAGATGGCCCACTTCATACCATGTCATAAAAGTGATGATGCTACCAATATTGCTGATTTTGTTCTTTCGTGAAGTTGTTCGCTTGTATGGTGTGCCAAATACAATAGTTTCTGACCGTGATGCTAAATTCCTTAGCCATTTTTGGAAAACTTTACGGGCTAAATTGGGGACTAAGCTGCTATTTTCTACTACTTATCATCCCCAAACTGATGGGTAAACTGAAGTTATGAATAGAACTTTATCTACCATGCTTAGGGCTGTTTTGAAAAAGAATATCAAAATGTGGGAAGAATGCTTGCCTCATATAGAATTTTCTTATAATCGTTCGTTGCATTCTAATACAAAGTTGTGCCCTTTTGAGATTGTCTATGGCTTTGTGCCTCGTGCTCCTACTGATTTGCTACCACTTCCATCTTGGAGAAGTTAAATTTTGATGCTAAACAGCGTCTTGACTTGATGTTGAAACTGCATGAGACAACCAAAGAAAATATTGAACGATGAATGCTAAATATAAACTTGCTGGTAGTAAAGGAAGGAGGCATTTAACTTTTCAACCGGATGATTTAGTTTGGTTGCATTTGAGAAAAGAAAGATTTCTGAATTGAGGAGGTCTAAGTTGATGCCTAGAGCTGATGGTCCTTTCAAAGTGTTGGAAAAGATTAATGATAATGCATATAAACTTGAGTTGCCTGCAGATTTTGGGGTTAGTCCCACATTTAACATTGCAGATTTGAAGCCATACTTAGGAGAAGAAGATGAGCTTGAGTCGCGGACGACTCAAATGCAAGAAGGGAGGATGATGAGGACATCCTTTCCATGCATACAACCATGCCGACTCCACATCAAACTGAAACTATGATACAAGGACCAATGACTAGAGCGCGAGCGTCAACTTAACCATCGGTGAATGCGTTCCTAAGTTTGCATACAAATGTTTCAAAGAATGGAATACTACTTAATTCTTGTGATGATTTAATTGTCCTTAGGAACCATGGGAAGAACCACATGAGCTCAAGTATAGAAGTGGAACCATCAAGTGCAAACCAAGTCCTGTTCACAAGTTTGACTCGGATTCGGCCTTTTGACAGCGTCTACTTCAAGCGGCCATAACTTTTGATCCAGAAGGTTACTCGGGGCCCGTGAGTACTCGTTGGAAAGCTCTTGAAGTCTACTTTCAGATAGATCCGGCCTCACCTCCAAATTCCATCCGAGTCGGTCAGAAACTGCAAAACAAATCACGTCACTTTTTCAGTCCGAGTCAAAGTGGGCCTTGGGCCTTGTAATTCGAGTCCTTTTCGGCTTCCTTGTGTTTTGGCCGACCCTCCACCTTCCGTGGCCCTTAAATAGTCAGCCGCACCTCTTCTAGGGTTTGGGGTTTTGTTTAGACTAAGTTAGCTTTTGCTACTTTGCCTTGTACTCGCGTGTCGGCTAGACCGCCCGAATACTTGTCTTGAACCCCACCGTTGTTTTGTTTTCGATTGAATCTTACATCGTTATTTGCAATTGAGTTGCTGTTCATCTTGTTCTTGCTTGTTCGTCGATTGCTTGCGAAACAAGAACCCTCGTGGTTAAATTGATCGCGCCGACAAGGTCACGACAATCTCGGAGTTGGTGTATCGATCGCTAAGGCGCAACGCGTCCTTGGATGGTTGTAGTCGTCGTCAACGTCATCTCCTTCCCCAATCGAATCTACCACTCTCATCGAAAGATCGGGACCCCTAGTGCTATCAGGTCTAACCCTCAATATATAGTTCCCTCTCCACCTCATGGCTGGCCAAGAGGTCCTAAACCAACACCAAGTCTTCCCTACAAGTATTTGAAACAAACTCACACAAAGGAAAAACCTAAAATTAGCGGTCACAATGTTTGGTCATAACTTTTAATCTGTGACGAATTTGAAGGTGGGCTGGATCCATTGCGTAGCCCTTGAAATTATCTTTCCAACGAGTACAAGAACACCTGAATCGGACTCCGTTTGTGAAAGTTATGGCCTTTAGTAACTGTCTGTCAGCTGTCCCGAACCGAATCCGAATTGAATTCGAGTTGAATCCGAGTTTGAATTGGATTGAGCACGTGGGAGATCCGAATTTGGCTTGAAAATCTTATCCAAAACTTGTAGTTTATGTCCTTTTGCTCTTCCAAATCTTCACATGAATCATACCTAAGAATACATAAAATAATAGCATGATATAGTATTCCAAGTTCATCATTAATTAAAAGAAACTCCTTAAGAAACAAATTCACGACAATATTTAATGCGGCTCAATACTTCTTTCGGTGAAATAATGTATTTCAACGAAAAGTGTTAAGCTTGTGCGCGATCTGCATCAAAAGGAAGATGCGATCTTCTCTGTGTGCTCTTGTGCGTGAGAAAAAAGAGCAAGAGTGAATAAGAAGTGTAGTATTCTTTGTGTATTCTTTGAGTATCTCTTTTCTTTGGTGCGTTAGTTTATCCGGGAAGATTGGATGGTGGAGTTTATCCATCCTACTAGTACATGTGTTATTTGTTGTCGAGTCGTGTTTTGATCAAAGTATTGTGTGCATGTGTTTATTTGAATGTTTTTATTTCTGGGCTAACAAGGGCATTCTAGTAATTTTCCAATTGAAAAAGGAAAAAGGGAGAGGTGGGGCCCACCTGTCAGTGGGCCGGCCGAGGTGATAAGCGGCGGCGACGAAGGTGGCACCACCGGTGTAATATCCCGGAAGAGATTCGACGATTAGTCAATTAAATAAAGAGAGGGACATTAAAGGAGAAAGTAAAAATATCATTGTTGAGGGTTTTCAAATTTTAGGACAACTGGGCACAGGCTTTGGCCTGTGGGAATGTTGGCCCAAAGGGGAGGGAGGCAGCCACCTTTACCCTAGCCGCCCCATCTCTCCCCTTGCGCACACCCCACCCTCTCCCTCCTAGCAGCCGCCACCTCTCCATCTCCTCCCTCCACTCCTCCATTGGGTGATCAAGGCTTCCACTCGCTCTGGGACGAGCGGAGAAGGCGAAACGTTGGATCCGGAGGAAGGGAAGAACAAGAGGAAGGAGGAGGAAGAAAAAGGAGGAATTCGGAGGAGATCTTCGTGTTCTTCATCCATTCGTCAAGGGTAATCCTTGTTTCCCATTAGAATAATATTCTTTGATCTTGATAGCAATTTTCGTCAGTCTGGACTGCTAGGACAGAATGTGGTAGACGGCGGTTTTGGGTTAGATCCGTGGGGATTCAGGTCTGGACCCTCCTAGAGAATTGTAGAGGACGAAATTATCTTTCCATGAAGTCCTACAACGCGTGATTCCGAGTTGCGTAACAAAAGTTATGATTTTCTAAGTTGACTGTTTTGCATCTCGGAGGGTTTCCGACGAGTTTCGGTAGATCGATTTTAGAATTTTGTAAACGGGCGAATCAGAGGATCTTCATATTAGGAAAGTTGTAGATAATTTTTTTAGCTTTCCAGAAAGGTCAAGAAGTCCAAATTCCGATTTTTGTAGTGGAAGTTACGGCGTTTTTAGTGCGCTGTCCCGAGATAAATACAGATTGAGGAAAACTGGTTGGATCGGGTAGAAGATGGCCGAATCTGGAAGGCTCCCCAAATAGGTTTAGTTAGATAATTTAATTATCTTTCCATAGAATCTGAGAACGCCTCAGTTGAACCTTTTATCAAAAGTTATGAATTTTCAATGTGACTGTCTGCAGAAGTCAGGTGTTGGCCGAGGAAGATTTGAGTTTGGGTCAAGTTAAATATGTTGGGTTAGTTTAAGGGTGTTGTTATTTTTATCTAAAGACCCACTACTGTTGTCTTAGCAAATATTATAATTATTATTCAGGAGGAGGACGGATTCGCGGGTTGCACCTTCTACTCATCCTCCGTTTTCTCGCTTAAGGCAAGTATAATGATGGTTTATGATTGATGGTGTGGATTATTGATGTTTGATGAATTGTTGATGTTTGATGAGTGGATGATATTTGATCTAAATTGTGAGTATATGTGTTCATGATATGATAATGATATGTTGATATCGTTTATGGTCGATTGCATTTGAAAGTGATTATGAGAATTTATGATGCATGGATATGGTGAATGCAATTTTTATTTTATTGAGACATTCACATATATGCATCATGCCGATATATTGAAGTCTTGGTCACGAGATGACCAAGCGCCGAGGTC
Organism: Bonia amplexicaulis; assembly: GCA_036346245.1. NCBI lineage: Eukaryota > Viridiplantae > Streptophyta > Magnoliopsida > Poales > Poaceae > Bonia > Bonia amplexicaulis. The sequence continues at coordinate 33,065 of JAYGGG010000463.1, read as the reverse complement.
CCCGTCCTGTTGATGTCATGACGGGCTAAAGGTCCCCATACTTGTGGAGTATGGGCAATTGGTCCCTGTACCAGAGGGTACAGGCATGGGTGTGCATTGACGGATGCACACTCCGCATTACCGGTAAAATGCGAAAGAGATGAGAAAGAGGAGCTTTTGATCATAATGCATAGCATGAATTCATATGTAATATGTTTAACTTGAGAGTTAATGTTCATGCTTGCATTTGATACAGTTATACTTGCTGAGTCGTTGGACTCACTCTTGTTGTTGTTTGTCTATTTTAGGTACCAATGTGAGATCAGCATACATGGGGACATGAATGGCTAGTTCAGATTCACGTGCACAATTCCTTCATTAAGAAATAAAGACAGTCATGATAATCTTGTTGGCTTGATAGCTTAATTGGTTCAGTTTATATTTCATCAGATTAAATGTAATAAAGACTTAGTACCTTTTGATATTATCTTTCCGTTCATTATTTAGAACTTGTGCTATTCATGCTTGTCGGAACTGTTATTACGTTAATAAACAAAGGAGGTCATGCCGAAATTTTTAGGTAATTTATATTAGTTGTTGATATATTGTGGATAGTTAGTAGCATTTTAGGCCTATGTTAGGCTGGGGTGTTACAACCGGCGTAGAAGCTTGGCGCTAGCCATGGCTACAGCCCGCCAGCCTCCGCCTTGCTCCTCTTTAAATGGCGCATCTCCTCTCTATGTTGCCCCGACGCAGCAGTGAGTTCTCCCTTCTCTGATCTCAAATCTCTCTCAGTGGTTCTTCGATCTTGAGTCTTGTGAGCCGCCGGTCGGGTTTTCTCCTGTCGTCGTCGGCTGAGGAGCGCAAATCGGCGTTTGAGGGTTTCCCCGTGCGGTTTCCTTGAGCCTTTTCTTCGATTTGGCCGAAAAGAAAGGTCTGGGGTTTACCTCTAGAGGTTGATTTGGCTCGTACTTGTCTGGGCTTTGTGGGAGGTTTGTGACATGTTCTTGGTGTTCACGAGTGTTCTCGTAGGGCACTATTTTGTCTTAAGCGACGTGAACCCCGACCTTCGTCTCTGGCGTCGGCTACCTGAGGTTGGAGTGGGCATTGTATCTCCGTCTACCACACTCTTCGTCTGCGAGCAACACAGAGGGGTGCTAGGTTTTCTGGAACAGCGCTTTGAGCGTGCCTTGCCTCTTCTGATTTCTTCACGGTGATTTTGAGTATCACCTCTGCTGTGAGTATATTAGCTATTGATTCTTTGCAATTTCATGATATACTTCATATATGAGTAAGTCTCATTGGCGGAAATTTGCAAAGAAAATTGTCAGGACTGTTTGCTCTATGATGAAATGACATAATCTGAGATTATATATGAATGTGATAGTAGATTAGTCTTGAGTCGTCGATTAACTCGTCTTTTACTTTCACTGATCATTGCAATAGCTGTTCAGTTCTTGCTGATCCCTATGCTAGACATGTTCAGTGGTTAATATTGGTCTCTTCTGACCTTTGCGAACCACATTATCCAGTTAATTCAATAGTAGTATCGTGATTAAATGAAAGATTGTTTTAGGATATTTCTGCTCTGTCTAGAAAGTTATTTTCATGATCTGTTAGTGTTTGTCAAATAGAAAGGTTTAATTTGAGCTCAAAATCTAATCTATAACTGTCATATATAATCAAGATTAGATTTGGTCACGGCGAAGATGGCCAATAATAACTTTTGTGCAACTAGCCTTCTGAGAGCACATAAGAAATCTCAATTTTTTGATCATATGCTGAATCTGGTCATATATGTTAATTTTTGGCCAGCCATGAGGTGGAGAGGGAACTATATATTGAGGGTTAAACCCCCATTGTAAGGGAGGACGTTTGAGAATAATGAATCTACTAAAGTTTGTTCGAGGTTAGCATTGCTACCGAAGTTCCATAGGGAATTAGGAGTGATTTTCTTCAATCAAGATTGTTCAACCTTTCCATTGGGAATTGGGATCGCGATGGAACTTCATCGGTGGTCGTGAAGTTCAGCACGTGTGGTTGGGCGAATTATAGAGTGTTAACTCTTGCATTGGCAATGGGACATCACTACGGTTCATCAAATCCACGTGAGTATCTTGATCCTACGTCGAGAAGATCGGGCGACCCCATATCAAAAAATCTCTTTATCTCTTCTGCATCTCGGGGGACTTTCTGTCAGATTTCGGTAGATTGATTTTGGTAATTAGAAAACGGGAGAATCAGAGTATCTCCATATTGGGAAAGTTGTAGATAATTTTCTTAGCTTTCCAGAAAGGTCAAGAAATCTAGATTCCAAATTGCGTAGCAAAAGTTATGGCCATTTTAGTGCGCTGTCCGGAGGGCCTGTTCAGATTCTTGATGCTTTAGAAAATTGAATGGTGCGCGTAGAAGATGACCGAATCTGGGAGGCTCACCAAATAGGTTTAGCTAGATAATTTAATTATCTTTCCAGAGAATCGAGACTGTATCAAAAGTTATGAATTTTTGAATGTGACTGTCTGTAGAAGGCAGAGGTTGGCCGAGAGAAAATTGGGGATTTAGTCAAGTTAAATGTGTTGGGTTAGAGGTTAAGGTTGTTGTTATTTTATCCAAAGACCTGCTACTGTTGTCTTAGAAATTATTATAATTATTGTTCAGGAGGAGGACGGATCCCAGGGGCCGCACCTTCTGCTCATCCTCCGTTTTCTCGTGGTTAAGGCAAGTATAATTGGAATTGTGGATGAATGATGCTTGAAGAAGATTGTTCTAAATTATGTGTTTATGTGATCTTGATTATGATAATGATATGTTGTTATTGTTTATGGTCGATTGAGATTGAAGGTGTTCGTGAGAATTTATGATGCATAGATATTGTGAATGTAAGCTTTATTCGTTGAGACATTCACGCATATGCATCATGTTGATTATTGGAAGTCTTGGTCACGAGATGACCAAGCGCCGAGGTATCCTTGTTGTGTTGTTAGTTTAGTAGCATTCCGGGCCTTTAGCTGGCTGGGGCGTTACAGAAGGCTCCGATACCAAGATGATGCGGGGGATGCCCAATCTTCACGGAGGGGAAATATGCGAGATGAAGATAACTAGCTGCAAGTAGCCAAGATAGTAGTGCAACCTGACAATTCTTGAGGCCAACCACTGCCTATGCAATGACCTGCAACAAGTATTCACCCAATCACACTCTAAGTTCCCAATCCACACAACCACGCATGAAGTTGGAAGCACAGAAAGGTTGCCGTCGAATAACCGCTTTTGCAATCTCACTAGGAAAATTACAAGAGCAAAGGAAGAGAGAATTCTCAAGTTTTTGGTAGCACTTGGCTAACTATTCTGAAATCATATAGCTGAAAGTTGTCCCCTTAGAAGAAAGAAGAAAGGGGTATTTATACTAAGAACAACCCTCCTAGCTAGGTGTGAACATACTCCAAAATGGGATCCATTTTCGTGTGCCCGTTAAGTTCCCTAGGCTTAGAGAGGTTGTAATTTCATGTGGCCTCGCACTGTAGTTATTGTCCCGGACAGCTAGTCTTGAAACTTGCATATCTTTTGACTTAGACCTCCAAATGATGCACCATTTGTTGTGCTAGAAAGATGCCTTTCCTATAGCAATCCCCTCGCTAGCCATCCTCTCTCTAGATGGTTAAGTCTAACAAATAAGAGACCAAGCTCTGATACCACTTGTAGATCAAGAATAACCGACTAGAGGGTGGTGAATAGGAGATTTAAAATTTTTCTTGCCTTCTAAATAATCTCTACAAATTTAATATGGAAGAAATTTAAAGCAATTGAAACCTACACAATTCTAGTATGTTTAGGGCACTACAAGTATAAATATTTACAAGAGGCTCTAGCACAAGTAAATAATCACAATATGCTAAATGTACGAGAGCTGAAAAGGAAACAAAGTGATAACAAATGAACACACGATGTTTTTACTGTGGTGATCGAAACTCGCCATTTTTCCCTAGACCACAGTGAGGAAAGCCCAAGCGATTTGGACTGGCTCCACAAATTAAGCCTCAGCTCCTCAATCCACTAGTGGTTGTCCTTCCTTCACTCCGAAGATGGTGGATACCAAATCACTCACAAGTCGATGACGGGCTTCTTCACAACCTTCTTGAAGAAATCACCGCGCAACTCCCACCAAGTCGTCTAGGTGCCGGTAAACACTAAGAGTAAAAGATCACAAGCTTCGCTTGATGACAATCAAGTGCCCAAGGATCAATCTAAAGATGAAATGCACTTGTTTGGCTCAACCACCTCAAGTGAATGCATAATGAGAAAAAGAGGTGTGGAGTGAATGATCGATGCTCAAAGATGTTCAATAGGGTCTCTTCTATCTGCCTTGAAAAATTAGGGCGAGCGAAAGAACCGCAGTGCAACGGCTGTACTTCCGTACATGTTCTGCCACAACAGTAACAGCTATTTCAGAACTTCTAAACTAGCCGTTGGAAGTCGGCGCGGAACAACAGTAAAAGCAGTTGACCTGTAACCAAAGCGGGCGTAATCTCCTCACAATGCTTAATGATCTTCAAGACGGCCTGTGTAATAGAGACAACAAAAATGACAGTGAGAATAAATTACCCTAGCCTAGCCAAGCTTTGCAAAATAGAGGCCAAAAGAAGAATGTAGATTAGTTAAATGAATGATATGGATACCATTTCGATACAAAATAATTTTTAGAAATTAGGCAACTCATTTTGTCTTAGTGCTAGAAATTTTTACATTAGAAAAGAGAAAAGGAGGTCTCTTAATTGAGATAAAAAGAGAAGATCTATATTAGAAAATTTGGTGTGTCTGTTTAGACATTGAAATATATAAGTAATTGATCTACATAGTTTAGAATGCCATCACTTAAATATTGGATGTCAAAATCTAAGGAAAAAACTAACAAAATCACAAACTGTGTATATAGAATACATATAAAATGCCTTTTTTTGTGAGGATATACACTAAGATATGCAATTAATTCAGATATGCTAGTGCAATACATTTTGTAACTTATACGATTAACAAACTGGGTTAAGTGATTTGAACCAATCACAAATGTACATACAACATCTATAGTTTCTTGAAAAAAAAGTCCAATCGCTCTTTTATTTTTTTGTATAATTCTAAAATGCACATTAGTCATGTTTCAACAAATTCTTCTTCCTAGCATGTTCAAAACAATTTCATTATGTTAGCTACCTCCTGTAATTTTAGCACTTGCAAGGTCAAAATAAGAATTGTATTTACACCAGGCAAATAAAGGAAACTGTGCAAGATATATGATTCACCATTTTGACAGCTTTTAATTTCAGACCTATTGCCATCCATACCTTAGAAAACGTGGCATCATAAACTGTAATATATGGCTACAAATTGAACCAAATAAGCATATTCCTCTTTTACAACAACAAATAAGCATTTCTGTGTATGATCCTACTATGTGTTTGCAGCAAATCTGACTACAAGATAGTGGAAAATAACACTGCTACAATATCTAGACTCTAAAAGAAACTTCACTTGTTACTTATGAGACCTTAAAAGTCCCGAAAAAGAGGTGCTCAGTTTGACTCTCTCGATGGCTACTATCAATTGCAGTCCTACTGGTGATGCTATGGGCACAAATGTAAACATCTTTGAGCATTGCATTAAGGGCTGTTCTTGATATTAATTTACACCGGCTGAAATTTTATTTGTTTGTGGAAGGGAAAGCTAAACCTTAGTGACAACAACAAGTTAAAAAAAAGAAAGAAGGAACGAAAGAAAGAAAGAAAGAAGGCAGCTGACAAAAAAAAAAGGAAAGTGAGCATTGGCCAAATTGGGGTTAGCTAATTCTAATATATAATTTCAGCTTGTGTATTCAATTCCTTTGAGAAATCTTATGCCCTTACATTCATATCATTGCAATTGGCTAGCGTCTCTCCTAGTACTTGGTGCAAAACGAGCTATCTAATCTTTAATTTCAGATTGCCTCTAGTTAGCTCATTCCTTTGTTTGCATCGAGTCACATTGATCTTTGTGTGTACGTTCATATACTTCACTTAAATCTTTTGGATCAGCACATAGCCAATACTTTCTAGCTTGGATTATTACTTAATTTTACAACATCGAAAAATTCAGATCGTGTAGGATAAATACTTCCTAACCAAGCTCCACAAAATATCATTTGCCGTGCAATTATGAGTCACTTTTAAATCCGCTTGATCATCACTCGTTATTATAGCCACCACCAAGTGTAAGTTTCTTTTGGCCTCAATTCACTTGGGAAAGGTGAGAACTTTACTTATGAGAGAAAAGAGTGAGATCGAGTGATTTATACTAATCATCCATATACCTTGTTTTTGCTTTGTGTTGTCTTTCCACAATCTAACCATGTCAGGTGGAGAAGACAACTATGGTGATGAGAATGAAGTTAATCTTAATACCCCGGTGACTCGCTTTAAACATCAGGCATTGAGAAGTACATTGCAACAAGAGCTCCAATCAGGCACCACTGCTAAGCACGTACAACTTAAGGCAGATATGAAGGATTTCCATATTGAAATCAATCAACAAATGAAGGTGTTACACAAAACATCGTGAATGATATTGTGCAAGCACTTCGTCCACAACAACAAAAAGATAGCTTTGTTCCTTTCTATGGCAGTGATGATCCAGAGGAGTATCTTGAGTGGGAATGGCAAATGGAAAAAGTGTTTAGATTTCATAAACTTTCCAAAGACCAAGAGGTGATACGTGCCACAAAGGAGTTTGAAGACTATGCTTATAGTTGGTGGCAACAACTAATTGGAAAACAACTCATTAAATCTTGGTTAGATTTGAAGGCGTTTATGAGAAGCGAGTTTGTGCCATCCTATTATGCTCAGGAATTGCTTCACCATCGGAGAATATCACACAAGGGAGTAATACTGTCCAAGATTACTATTTTGAACTGCAAGATGCGATGCATCGTGCCGGTGTCACTAGTCCATCAAGGGAGAAGGCATACTTTAGGGGTGGCTTGAATTCTGAGATCGCCGCTGCACTTCAACATAAATATTTTAGTAGCATACATGATCTTGTGAATTATGCTATTATACAGGAGAAGAGACTTATGGAGAAACGTACATCACGGTTCAATCCATGTCCACACTTCAGTTCTTATGGTTCCACTAGTGTGACACATGAGAAGATGACCGAGCATGGGATTTTCCTTGATAAGGAGACATCTTATGCTGCCCCAATGATACATACAACAATTGAGATGCATCAAAACCTATGTGAGAATGAGAGCCACATAGCCAAATTGAGTGATAGTGGTAAAAGAGTGAGTGTGTGATTCCACCATATGTGAGTTTGAGAGCATCCAAACTGAGAGTGTGAGAGATACACCAAAAGAAAAGAGAGAAGTGGAAGATGGACAAAGTGAGGTTGATTATGAAACTAACACATTAATATCTACTTCTAGTGTTGTTTCTCACATTGTGCGGGTTGATATTAAAGAAAAGGAATCAAATGTTCAACAACTGGCACCATTGGTGATAAACGATGAGGAGATAATCATAGTTAAAGATGAAGTACTTACTGATCCGTTGTTACATCATGATGATTTAATACATACAACACCTACATCAACTGAGGAGAACAATAAAGGTAACAATATTGGTGCTGAAATTAATTGTGAAACGGTGAGTACTTGTGAGAACTCATATATACGAATGAAAATTCCATGTTCTGAAATTTCTTTGCTCAATTTACATAATGTGGAATTGATTACTCATAAGGAAGTTCTTACGAGAATACCTCCTAATGATTCTTTATATTATATCATGTTTGATGAACCTAAAGAACTATCTAGTGTGATTGAGAATGTTGCTGAAATTTCATGTTTAAAATCACTAGTTAGTACCTATGCATATACATATAAGTTCAATTTGATTGGAAATTATGGTATAGATGATAAGTTTTATGTTTACCGAATATGCATTACATGTGATAAGTTTGCTGAATTGAAATTGCATATTTTGGATAAACAATCTTCATGCCATATCATGATCACAATGAGATGAGTTTCAACAATAGTGCTGCATGTTTCAAAAGATTTCTTAAGCCTACTGATTCATCCTTTAATGTACAATCATGTACAAATAATCAAAGTAGCGCAGTTGAAGCATGGAAGGAACTAAAAATTTTCTCCCCCATATTTGAACAACTTAATTTGGTTTGGCCCATTAATGACTTGTCCATGTGCCTAGCAAAGTCTAGGACGACTTTTTCTCATGGGAGGGAGAATGATATGAAAGACAATGTTGCAATGTATACATCATATGGTTGCCGTTATATTAATTTGTTTGTGTGGAACAACGAGAATGACACGATAATTGATTCATACATATACCATGCATATGTGTTGTTCTTTTTATCTACTACGCCTTCAGATGTTCTTGATATGCTAAGCAAACGAAGTGTTGATGACAAATATATATATCATGCATATACGTTGTATTCTTTGCTTAGTACAATTTCAGACTACCAAAAGCCGAGGACGGCTTTTCTTGAAGAAGGGGAGGATGATGCGTATACGCACATGCTTAGCACTTTTCAGGCGAATACATTATTTAATTGGAAAGAAGTATTGAGCCGCATTAAATATTGTCAGGTGAATTTGTTTCTTAAGTAGTTTCTTTTAATTGATGATGAACTCGGAATACTACATCATGCTATTATTTTATGTATTCTTAGGTATGATTCAAGTGAAGACTTGGGAGAGCAAAAGGGAGGAGCACAAGGACTTAAACTACAAGTTTTGGATAAGATTTTTAAGCCAAATTCGGACCTCCCACGTGCTCAATCCAATTCAAACTCGGATTCAACTCAGAATTCAATTCGGATTTGGTTCGGGACAGCCTGACAGGCAGTTACTAAAAAGGCCATAACTTTCACAAATGGAGTCCGATTCAGGTGTTCTTGTACTCGTTGGAAAGATAATTTCAAGGGCTACGCAATGGATCTGGCCCCACCTTCAAATTCGTCACGGATAAAAAGTTATAACCAAAACATTGTGACGGTTTAATTTTAGGGTTTTCCTTTTGTGTGAGTTTGTTTCCAAATACATGTAGGGATAAGTTGGAGTTGGTTTAGGACCTCTTGTCCAGCCATGAGGTGGACAGGGTACTATATATTGAGGGTTAGACCCCCATTGTAAGGCAGACCACGTTTGAGAATAATCAATCTACTAAAGTATGTTCGAGTTTAGCATTGTTGCCTAAGTTCCATAGGGAATTAGGAGTTACTTTCTTCAATCAAGATCGTTCAGCCTTTCCATTGGGAATTGGGTGCACGATAGATCTTCGCTTGGTGGTCGGCAAAATCAACACGAGTGTGATTTGGCGGATTAAAGAGTGTTCATCCCTTGCATTGGCATTGGAGGATCATTGCGATTCATCAAGACTCCCGTGAGTATCCATCCTAACGTCGAGAAGATCGGGCGACCCCGTATCAGTAAATATATGGATAGCTGAGTGTCTACCGATTGTTGCGAAATTTCCATACATGATCATTCTATTATGTTGCATAGCTAAGTCAATAATTCTGTTGCAAGTGACCATAATAAGCTCTTCTAGCCATCCTTTACAAAAGTACACCCATTTGTGGATTACATAAATGACAATACCCGACCAAGGCTAAAAAATATTAATGCCAATCACTCCAAATTAACAGAACAAAACACCACTTGCTCCAAATGGAGCATAATATACAAAAACAGGAGCACGTCACATCTCTTCCCTGTTGCTCGAAAGTAACATAATGTTCCCTTTGAAAACAATAATGCCCCAATTTCAACAAATTAACAAAGTGATCAATGTTTAGCAAATTACAAGAGCTACTACACACCAACTGTACAAACTAAAAAATTCTTACCACAAATTCAGTGCTCGAATAATTAGAGCATGTAGCTATTGTAGAGTCATACGCTCTTAACAATTGTTTAATGTGCAATCCTCAAAATTTGAACAAAATTTATCAGTTAATTTGTATACCACCCACAAGGCATCAATCAACACATATTACGTATAAATGGAATCATAAAATACTCTACAAAAGATGGAACAACCTACAGTATATTTTCAGACCTACATCAATGCCTTGGACAATGCATGTAGCATGTGCTGTGATCTTTTTCATTTCTTTGGTCAGAGATCTACCTCCTGCAGAGATGATAGAATTTGTTACCACTTGCAAATGCATCAACCAATATACAGAGTTCTACAAATATATTAGTACATTTCCATATACAAGAAAATAGTTGTTCAGGATAAGAATGTGCCAACAGAGGTTACCTTCTTGGTATCATTCCTGTGGTATATCTTTGATCTATTAATGGCGAAATTTGTTCTTACCAAAATTGTTTCTGAGCTTGAATCATACCACCTAGAAGTCGCATTTTAGCAGCAGAAAGTCCAGAACCATCATTAGATTAATTCAAATGTAAACAAGTTAATAACGACAAAATTGATATTTATAGAGAACAATAAATATATAAGTTGACAAATCAAATCAATTTCATATGTTTATCTTAGGTTAACAGAATCAATTACTCGACATTTATATTTCTTCAGATTTTGACTATTACCCCAAAACCCTGGGGCTAGGGATGGAAATATAGAATGCACCATAAGACAAACTAAAAACAGAATAGGCCTTAGACATCAAGCAAGTTCAGTGATTATTAGAGCATACTTACACATACAATCTAGGGCAGATTTTCTACAGAAAAGCACAATCAAACACAAACCAAAATAAAAGGCTTGTGCATGTTGAGTATTAGAGCATACTTACACATACAACCTAGGGCAGATTTTCTTCAGAATAGCACAATCAAACACAAACCAAAATAAAAGGCTTGTGCATGTTGAGTTACTCCTATGCTGTTGCATTAAAAATGCTATGACATGGTAAATCACATAAACACTACCATGACATCGACCCAAATAATCGCCAATGAAACGCTGCTTGACATCTCCACGCTGTCGTTGGAGGAGGTGACCAGCAGGCTCAAGGCGGCGGAGGACACCGGGCAGCCTTCGTCCTCGCCTTCCCCGAGCGCTGGAGGCAAGCTTTATTTCACAAAAAGCTGGGAAAAAGGATTGGGACTGAGTTTACCATCTACAAATACATAGCACCTGCAATCATCTTTACAAAAAAAAGGGATAGATAACCAAAGTAGAGTCAATCTTGGTTCTTGACTTAAACTAACACAAATAAAAATATAAATGCCAGTATGCCACTCAATTGAAGGTTCAAGCTAGGCAGAAAAATATAAATGCAAAATGAAAAGAAGAAAAAAGGAAAATAAAGGTGTTTGAGGTGTCAATAATAAATTAACTGCACTTAAATAGGAAAAATTGCAATGGCAGCAACCAATAATAAACGAAAAAAGAACTTCATAGGACAGAGATATTAGTTATATTCTTCAAAAATTTAAGTATGTAAGCAAACCAGATGAAACGAGTCCCTTCCGAGGCCAGGACCAACGACAATGCAATCAAAGCGCTCCATCCACTTTGCAACTTCAGTGAGAATAATAGAAGGAACATATTTTTTTTCATCATCCCTACCAAAGTAGAATCTATAAAGAAGCAAAAACATATAAAGAATCTATATGAGACTCAAAAACATATCTATAAAGAAGCATATCACTTTTTCTCTTATCAAATGTCAACAAGGCATGAAAACATATTAATTCAACAAATCTTAGGAAGTCAACATGCTACAGTACACAATGCGATCTTCTTTAGAATAATAAAATAATCACTCCCATTATGTTTGGAACAAGAACGAAGATGAAAGCTGAACCACTTGAAAAAGTAGATCCAGAGATGGATTTTGATCAAAAGTACAATTAGTGAGCTACGTCCCCTCCACCATCCCTCACATCAATTTCTACTACATTATGATTGCCGGTCCTCAGCCACAATTTCTTTTATTAACTGCTATCTCACTGATGGCACTTTGCACTGCTTGAAAGTCGATTTTCAGATCACAGGTTGTTCAATGGAGCCAACTTTATATGCTAATCACAAGCGCAAGTAATCCCACAAGAGAATCATTTTTGGAAAAGGACCTCTAGAGCATAGCATACATATATTAGCTACAATGTTGAATTATGGATCAGGTTAAAATAAATATTTAATTATTGGAACAAAAAAAAGTCAATCTAGGGGTTTCATTGAGAAATACATCAAATTTGACAGAGATGTAACTCAGAACACATTCAGGTCCAATATCAATCATATAGATGTCAAGATTTTTATTCAGAACATGCATGAAGGGGAATATATTAAGATGCCTAGCTCAGAAAGCTTAATATGATGGGGCAACATGCTATTATCAAGGGGTTGGAGGCAAAATGTAGGTCTGCATCACGACAGTCTGAATTTCTCAATCATTGGGACAAACCAAAAATCATCTACATTGCAATAAATCACATCAGAGTAAGATTGTGCCAGACAAATCGAATTACATCTAGAATAAGGATTTGATGAGCATATGGGCAGCTAAATTTGAGCACTTGCATTTTTTTTATAAAACTCATAAAAAAACAAGGATGCAATCGGGTATAATTTTTAAAACTTTGAGCTAGAATATAATCATGTACGGTAAACTAACACGAATCATTTATGCAATATCCTCTTTGAGCTACAATATAATCAATTTGTGCACTTGCATTCACATTTGTTTATTCTGTGCTGTCAACTACATAGCCTAAATTAGTAAAAAATAATTGCTAATAAAATCAAACAATCAAGAAAACTAAGTATCTTATAGAATAGTATTATTACTGCATTATAATTGGTGGGTTTCAACTTAAGACAATTTAGGTATGTGTGATGCATGTAAGATGTTAGACACATTTTAGTAATTTTTGAGTAAGAATCATGCCTCTTGGTGAAAGTGGCAAAATAAACTACATGAAATAAAACCTATGCTACTGTATGGAGGGATTACACAAGAACAAAAACCCTTCTGTATGTGTGCATTTGTCTTCAGCGTTTTCGTAAAGATAGACTTTTTCAAGGGTCAACTTGATGCATTATTCGCCAATCATCCGAGAAGTACTTCACACTATGCACTTCCTTCGGATCCGAAGCAAAATGTTCTTCACACAAGGGCAAGATTCACGTGTAACAATACCGAACAATCATCACATCATCCTCTTCAGAGGACTAAGTAAACTGGCGTTGCACTTCATATTCAAACATGATCGAAGATGAGAGGAAGAGGCGATGGCATTACAGCGATGGGAGGGCCGCTGCTGAGCATGTCCTACCCGTAGAGTCCGTTAGTCCCGTTGAACACGATACCTATTGCTTGTGAGTAGGTAGTGTACAAACCAAGCAGTTGACCTGTATCCAAAGCGGGCGTAATCTCCTCACAATGCTTCCAGATCTTCAAGACGGCCTATGTAATAGAGACAAGAAAAATGACAGTGAGAATAAATTACCCTAGCCTAGCCATGCTTTGCAAAATACAGGCCAAAAGAAGAATGTAGATTAGTTAAAATGATATGGATACCATTTCGATACAAAATAATTTTTAGAAATTAGGCAACTCATTTTGTCTTAGTGCTAGAAATTTTTACATTAGAAAAGAGAAAAGGAGAAGGTCTCTTAATTGAGATAAAAAGAGAAGATCTATATTACAAAATTTGGTGTGTCTGTTTAGCATTGAAATATATAAGTAATTGATCTACATAGTTTAGAATGCCATCACTTAAATATTGGATGTCCAAATTGTTAAGGATAAGAATAGGACTCTAGTTTGTTTCCTTATAGGACTCTAGTTTGTTTCCTTATATGAGTTGTATTCCTTCTTTCCCCCCATGTACTCTCTATATATATTGCCTGATGGAGCCATGGGGTCCCGATCTTCCGATAGGATGATAACTTTGATTTTGGTGGACGTGACCCTTGCGATCCGACTACAACCGTACGACGACGCTTGCGCCTTAGCAATCGCTGAACCAATTCCAAGTTGTTATCAACCGTGCCAAGAACACGGTTGACCTGACCACGAAGGTCTATTCCTGCATGCAATCAAAGAACAAGCAAGAACAAGGATAGTGAGCAATCTGAAAATTGCTAGATATAAAAGTCGCACAAGATAGTTGAGGTTCTGTAACACGAATCTGTTGGTCTAGTCGACACAAGAGACAACGTGGAGTTTGCACATGGGGCTAAACTAATCTAAACAAAACCTAAGTCCTAGCATAGGGAAAAGATGGCTCTTATATAGCATTACAAGGTCCACGGACCCAAGTGGAGGTGGCGCAGCACCCTTTTGACTCGGACTCAAAAACCAATGTGGACTCTTTCGACAATTGCGGCCGGCTCGGATAATATTTGAATGTGGGGTTAAATCCTTTAGAAAGTAGACTTGATAAGCTTTCCATGAAGTCCAAGAACGTCCCAAACGGAGTCCGTATGAAAAAGTTATGTCCGTTTGAACTTGACAACATCGCAGCAGTTCGAATCCGATTCCAGTACGTGCCCAACGTGGACTCTTTCGACGATTGCGGCCGGATGGGATAAAATTTGAAGGTGGGTTAAATCCTTTAGAAAGTAGACTTGATAAGCTTTCCATGAAGTCCAAGAACGTCCCAAACGGAGTCCGTATGAAAAGTTATGTCCGTTTGAACTTGACAACATCGCAGCAGTTCGAATCCGATTCCAGTTCGTGCCCAACGTGGACTCTTTTGACGATTCCGGTGTGCTCAGAAGGAATTTAGAGATGAGACCAGATCCATTGGAAAGAGGATGAGGAAATCTTTCCATTAAGTACTCGTGGACCTCAAACGGACTTCGTATATGAAAGTTATGCACATTTGAAGTTGGGCTGTCAAGCTGAATCCAAATTGATCTGAAGGCGAATTGGATTCCAAAACGTGTCCAAGTTGAACTCTTCCTTGAATTGGTGCAAAAGTGATGTGGTGCTGTAAAATATATATTTTCATCATTAGGTAGCATCATATTCTCATTTAAAATATATTGAAGCTGAATAAACGAATTCACCTTTAGTTTAATCTTGATATTGGGCGCTATGTTTGTATGTGATTGTGGCATGGTCACATCATTGCCCTTTGGGCCTCATGAATATACACACAATATTCATAACATGGTATCCGAGCTAGGGCTCGACCTTTTTTCCGCCGCCGTTGTTGCCGCCGCCGCCGCCGTCGTTGTCGTTGTCGTCGCCGACGCAGCCGCCACAAACCGGGTGGACGACGCCGGCGGCCGCCACAGGACATCATCCGAGACCGCGCCGCCGCCGTCGCCGCCGCCGCTTCGGCCGCTCCCAATCTGCGTTGCTGCCGCCGTCCGCCGGTCTCCCCGATCGATCTGCTGCCGCTCGATCAGTGCTGTCGAGTCGCCGTGCCGCCGCCCGAAACCGCTGTGAGCCACCGCCGCCGTCCGAGCCGCCGCCGCCAGTCTTTGTCCGAGACGGGCGATCCGCCGTCGCTCGGGGTTGTCTTCGCTGAGCCGCCGCCGCAGTTGTCGCCGCCACGGCAGTCGTCGCCGCCACGCCGCCTCCGCTCCGCCGGTCGCCGCCGCCTCGCCCGTTGGTCTATCTCTCGGTCTCCCTCCACTGGTCGGGAGAAACCGAGTTGGTTAAGACTCGGCCGGTGATTTTATAAAAAAAATAAAAAAAATGTTGCTCTAACCGCCGCGCCGTCCAGCGCCGCCTGTTAGACTTCGTTGCCTTGGTCGCCGCGCCGTCCAGCACCGCCTACCGATGGCTTCCGTTCCATCTGCTGCGATCCCATTTTCGGGAACAAAGCTTCATGGAACAAACTACAGGTTATGGTCTTCTCTCATGGAGATCACGCTTGACGGTCTCCGTCTGTGGGGACATGTTACAGGTGCATGTCCTTCTCCGTCACCGCCGGTTCAGCCTCCTCCTCGGCAGCCTATTTCAGCCTCACGGAGCGGATGAGGTTCTTTGAAGAAAGCAGAGCTGCTGCTACTGCCGATGCTGCTGATGAGGTTTTTCAGTATGCCATTGACGCTTTCGAGCGCTGGTGTGCTGATGAGGCCCGTGTTCGTGCCATCCTTGTGGTCAGCGTCAACGACTCCATTCAGCCAGATATTGTTGGACTGCGGTCTACTCGATAGATCTGGGACTACTTACGCGAGCGATACCAACAGAGCAGTGATGCTCAGTTCTTTTAGCTTCAGCGTGAGTTGGAGATGCTTCGCCAGAGAGATTCATCCGTCGACGACTTCTTCCGAGCTCTGGCTAGTCTCTGGCGACAGCTGGATGAGCTGGCTTCTCCACTATGCCAGGATTGCCACAGAGTTCAAAAGGCGGATCATGATCGTCTTCGTCTTTATGATTTCGTCTGCCGTCTTCGCCCAGAGTTTGAGCCTGTCAGAGCTCAACTGCTGAGTCGATCGCCACGACCGACTGTCACCGAGGCTCTTTCGACACTTCGGGCTGAGGAGCTTCGTCTTGGGTTAGCAACCTGATCTGTTCCAACTGCTTTGCTCCTTCTTCGACTACATCAACGTTTCTTGCTACGACTACGGTTCATTCCCAGATGCCTGCTTCCGCTCCTGCTTTTGCACCAACGGAGTTCAATGCAACTCTGCAAGAACTTGGGCATGTCTACGAGTTGTGCGGTGCGGCGGCATAAGTCACGTCGGGTGGGCGACCGGGGCGGGGGAGGCCCTTCCTTCACGGTGGGCAGACCGGCTCGCCGGGATCTCGGCGGTGACTCATTCGGCGGCTCTCGCAAAGCTCTACTTGACTTTCTCACAGCTCCGCTGGTTACGCCGATCTAGCTCGACGTCTTCCCCAGGTACCTCTTGGGTTCTCGATTCTGGTGCCTCTTTCCACATGACACCAGATTCCACATCTCTCATTTCAGTGGGACCTCCTGCCCTTCCTATCTCTGTACAGACTACGGATGGTACTTCCTTGTCTGTTAGCTGTCAGGGCACTCTTTTGACTACTGATTTTTCTGTTCCAGCTGTTTCTCATGTTCCCCAACTAACCATGCAGCTTCTTTCAGTGGGACAACTCACTGACCTTGGTTGTAGGGTTGGTTTTGACTCTCATACCTGTTTCGTTCAGGATCGACAGACACGGACGATACCTATTGCTTGTGAGTAGCTAGTGTACAAACCAAGCAGTTGACCTGTAACCAAAGTGGGCGTAATCTCCTCACAATGCTTAATGATCTTTAAGACGGCCTGTGTAATAGAGACAACAAAAATGACAGTGAGAATAAATTACCCTAGCCTAGCCATGCTTTGCAAAATAGAGGCCAAAAGAAGAATGTAGATTAGTTAAATGAATGATATGGATACCATTTCGATACAAAATAATTTTTAGAAATTAGGCAACTCATTTTGTCTTAGTGCTAGAAATTTTTACATTAGAAAAGAGAAAAGGAGAAGGTCTCTTAATTGAGATAAAAAGAGAAGATCTATATTACAAAATTTGGTGTGTCTGTTTAGACATTTAAATATATAAGTAATTTATCTACATAGTTTAGAATGCCATCACTTAAATATTGGATGTCCAAATTGTTAAGGATAAGAATAGGACTCTAGTTTGTTTCCTTATAGGACTCTAGTTTGTTTCCTTATATGAGTTGTATTCCTTCTTTCCCCTCATGTACTCTCTATATATATTGCCCCTTGGGCCTCATGAATATACACACAATATTCATAACATGGTATCAGAGCTAAGGCTCGACCTTTCTTCCATTGCCGCATTGCCGCCGCCGCCGCTTGAATTTGTCGTTGCCCGAGTCGCCGCCATGCAGCCGCCACAAACCGGTGGACGGCGCCCGAGCGGCCGCCACCGGACATCATCCGAACCGCACCGCTTTGCCAGTCGCCGCCGCCGCCGCCGCTCCCATACGTGTTCTTTGCCGCTCGTCGTCGCTCGGTCTCCCCGATCGATCTGCGTCGTCGCTCGATCATGCCGTCGAGTCGCCGTGCCGTCGCCGGAGACGCCGAGCCACCGCCGCTCGTCCGAGCCGCCGCCGCCAAGGTCTTTGTCCGAGCCGGTGATCCGCCGTCGCTCGGGTCGTCTTCGCTGAGCCGCCACCGCCGCGGGTTGTCGTCGCCGCCGGCAGTCGTCGCCGCCCGCCTCCGCTCATGGGTCACCGCCGCCTCAGCTCGGGTCTATCTCTCGGTCTCCACCAGGTCGGGAGAAACCGAGTTAGTTAAGACTTCGGCGGTGATTTTATAAAAAATAAAAAATGTTGCTCTAGCCGCTAGTCCGTAGCCTTTGTTGAACTTCGTTGCCTTGGTGGTCGCCGCGCCCGTCCGGTAGCCGCCTCTGATGGCTTCCGTTCCATCTGCTGCGATCCCATTTTCGGAGCAAAGCTTCATGGAACAAACTACAGTTATGGTCTTCTCTCATGGAGATCACGCTGACGGTCTCCGTCTTTGGGGACATATTACGGTGCATGTCCTTCTCTCCCCGCCGGTTCGACCTCCTCCTCGGTAGCCTATTTACAGCCTCACGGAGCGGATGAGGTGGCGAGAGAAAGCGAGGCTGCTGCCGCTATCTTGGCCAGCTGGCGATGAGGCTTTTGGTATTCCATTGGCGCTTTCGGCCGGTGTCTTGATGAGGCCGTGTTCGTGCCATCCTTGTGGTCGTCGGCGACTCCATTCACCCGGATATTGTTGGACTGCGGTCTACTCGATAGATATGGGACTACTTACGTGAGCGATACCAACAGAGCAGTGATGCTCAGTTCTTTTCGCCGGCGTGAGTTGGAGATGCTTCGCCAGGAGATTCTTCCGTCGACGACTTCTTCCGAGATCCGCTAGTCTCTGGCGGCAATGGATGAGTAGCTTCTCCACTATGCCGGGATTGCCACGAGTCAAAAGGTGGATCATGATCGTCTTCGTCTTTATGATTTCGTCTGCCGTCTTCGCCCGAGTTTGAGCCTGTCAGAGCTCAACTGCTGAGTCGATCGCCACGACCGACTGTCCCGAGGCTCTTTCGACACTTCGGGCTGAGGAGCTTCGTCTTGGGTTAGCAGCACAGTCTGTTCCAACTGTGCTTGCTGCTCCTTCTTCGACTACATCGATGTTTCCTGCTACGACAACGGTTCATTCCCAGATGCTCGCTTCGCTCACCTTTTGCACCAACTGGAGTTCAATGCAACTCTGCAAGAACTTCGGGCATGACTACGGAGTTGTGCGGTGCGGAAGCGGCATAAGGCACGTCGGGTGGGCGACCGAGGCGGGGAGGCCCTTCCTTCACGGTGGGCAGACACGCTCATTAGGATCTCGGCGGGTGACTCGTTCGGCGGCTCGCCAATCTCTACTTGACTTTCTCACGGCTCATGGTTACGCGATCTACCTCGAGACGTCTTCCCGTGTACCTCTTGGGTTCTAGATTCGGTGCCTCTTTCCACATGACACCGATTCCACATCTCTCATTCGGTGGGACCTCCTGCCTTCCTATCTACTGTCAGATGCGGATGGTACTTCCTTGTCATTAGGCTGTCGAGCACTCTTTTGACTACTGATTTTTCTGTTCGATTGTTTCTCATGTTCCCCAACTAACCATGCAGCTTCTTTCAGTGGGACAACTCACTGACCTTGGTTGTAGGGTTGGTTTTGACTCTCATACCTGTTTCGTTCAGGATCGACAGACAGGGAGGATACTTGGGACTGGCCGGCGCCGTAGGGATCGTCAGGGTATCTACATTCTTGACCGTCTTCATCTTCCGTCCACTTCAGTTGCTCCTACCACGTCTTCAGCTGCTCCACCTACTTCTACCGCCACTGTTGCTACCACTCCACAGGTCTTTGCGATGGCATCATCATTAGGTCACCTATGTGGGTCCCGTCTTTCGTCATTAGTTAGTCGGGTGTACTTGGACGTGTTTCTGTTGACACGTCCATATTCTGTTGACACGTGTTTCTGTTGACACGTCAGCTACAACTTCCTTATCATTCTAGTGAGTCATTGTCTTCTCGTCCTTCTGATTTAGTTCATTCAGATGTATGGGGACTGCTGGATTTTCTCCAAGGCGGGCATAAATTCTATGTTATTTTCATTGATGATTATTCCCATTTTACTTGGCTTTTTCCTATGTCTAACCGTGGTCAGTTTCTTGCGATCTATCGTAGCTTTGCCATGATGGTTCGTACTCAGTTTGAGTCCTCTATTCGCACTTTTCGTTGTGATTCATTGGCGGTATTGTTCTAATGCGTTGGACAATTTCTTTACGGCGAGGAACGCTTTAGCGATCTTCTTGTCCTGGTGCCCATGCTCAGAATGGCGTTGCTGAATGCAAGCATCGTCATCTGATTGAGACTGCTCGCACACTTCTTGCTTCTCACGTTCCACCACAGTTCTGGGCTGAGGCTGTTTCTACGGCTGCATATCTCATTAATATGCAGCCCTCCACTGCTCTTAAGGATGTCAGTCCTACAGAGCGTCTCTACTCTAGAGTCCCTCAGTACAGTCATCTTCGTGTTTTTGGCTGCACTTGTTTTGTCCTGTTGCCGCATCGTGAGCGCACTAAACTGACAGCCCAGTCAGTTGAGTGTGTTTCTTGGGTACAGTTCTGAGCATAAGGGTTATCGTTGTTACGATCCTTCTACTCGACGGATCAGGATCTCACGAGATGTTGTCTTTGACGAATCTCGACCTTTCTTCTGTCGAGATTCAGCCCCTTCCATGCTTCCACCATCGAGACAATCTCCTGGCTGTCTCTTCCTGACTCCTCACCTATTTCCCCTCTTTCTATACCTTCACCTTCTGTGTTGCCTCCTGCAGCACCACCTCTTGCTCCTACACCTTCACCTTCTGTGTTGCCTCCTACAGCACCACCTCTTTCTCCTACGGTGCCACCGTCTCGTTTCTCTGGGTGCACTACTCCAGACGTCCTCATACTTCACCAGATCCCTCTCCTGGTCTCTTGCCGACACCGATGTCTGATTCATCGGGTGATGCTCCTCGTTACGCCCTTCGTGACCGAGCAACCATTCGGCCTCCTAATCGTCTTGTCTTTGCTTCGACCGCTCATGCCCTCTCTGTCACTGAGCCTAGTTCTTATCGTGAGGCTGCTTCTCACTCTGAGTGGCAACTCGCTATGGCAGAGGAGCTTGATGCGCTTCGTCGTACAGAGACTTAGGATATTGTACCGATACCTGTGCATGCTCGTCCTGTCACGTGCAAGTGGGTGTACAAGATTAAGACCAGGTCTGACGGTACTATTGAGCGCTACAAGGCTCGTCTTGTGGCTCGTGGTTTTCAGCAGGAGTATTGTCGTGATTACGACGAGACATTTGCTCCTGTTGCTCATATGACCACTGTTTGCACACTTGTTGCAGTTGCTTCTGTTCGCCGATGGTCTTTCTCTCAGCTGGATGTTAAGAATGCCTTCCTTAATGGCATCTTGCATGAGGAGGTTTACATGCAGCCACCCACAGGTATTCTTTCGAGATGGTCATGTCATCGTCTTCGTCGTGCTCTTTATGGCCTCAAACAGGCTCCTCGTGCCTGGTTTGCGCGTTTTACCTCAGTGATCACCGTTGTTGGTTTCACAGTCAGTGCCCATGATCCTGCTCTATTTATCCATGTCTCACCTCGAGGTAGGACACTGCTTCTTCTATATGTGGATGATATGCTCATTACGGGTGACGATTCCTCATTCATCACATATGTGAAGAAGCATCTCAGTGAGCAGTTTTTGATGACTGATCTTGGCTTGCTTACATACTTCCTTGGGATTGAGGTTTCTTTCACATCTGAGGGTTACTATCTCTCCCAACAGAAGTGTGTCCAGGATCTTCTTGATCGGTCTGGTCTGACTGATACTCGCACTGCGGAGACCCTATGGAGCTCTCTCTTAAGCTTCGCGCTACTGATGGTGATCTTCTTGAGGATCCTACTTGGTATCGCCATCTCGTTGGGAATCTGGTATATCTTGTGAGCACTCGTCCTGTTATTGCTCATGCTGTTCATATCTTGAGTCAGTTCATGGCTTGTCCTACTCATATTCACTACAGTCATCTTCTTCGTGTTCTTCGCTACTTGCGTGGGACCATCTCTCGTCGCTTGTTTTTCCCTAGCTCCACCACCCTTGACTTAAGGCGTACTCGATGCGACTGGCTAGTGATCCTTCGATCGTCATTCTCTTTACGCTTCTTGTGTTTTCTTGGCTCCTCCACGATTGCACGGAAGACAAAGAAGCGGTGCGATTCCGTTCGAGTGCGGAGGTGAGTTGAGAGCTATGGCGGTGTGACAACAGAGATTACTTGGTTGAGATGGCTACTTGCAGATTTTGGCGTGCACTGAGGGGACCTACAACTCTTCGGTGACGATGCAGGAGCTATCAGCATTGCTCGTGATCCAGTGAAGCATGAGCTCACCAAGAACATTGGTGTGGATGCTTCATACACTCGCTCCCAGGTGCAGGAGGGTGTACTTGCTCTTCAGTTTGTATCATCAGAGTTACAGATTGCTGACTTCTTCACGAAGCCACAGACTAGAGCACAACATTTGTATTTTCTCTCCAAACTCAGTGTGTGTGATTCACCATGAGTTTGAGGGGGGTGTTAAGGATAAGAATAGGACTCTAGTTTATTTCCTTATAGGACTCTAGTTTGTTTCCTTATATGAGTTGTATTCCTTCTTCCCTCATGTACTCTCTATATATATTGCCCCTTGGGTTAACAGAATCAATTACTCGGCATTTATATTTCTTCAGATTTTGACTATTACCCCAAAACCCTGGGGCTAGGGATGGAAATATAGAATACACCATAAGACAAACTAAAAACAGAATAGGCCTTAGACATCAAGCAAGTTCAGTGATTATTAGAGCATACTTACACATACAACCTAGGGCAGATTTTCTACAGAAAAGCACAATCAAACACAAACCAAAATAAAAGGCTTGTGCATGTTGAAGGAGTGGCTCGAGCGCAACAAGGAGCAAACTTTTGTGCAAGGTACACACGCTCAATAAAAGTATGCTTGCATGGAACGGGTTTGGTGTATTTCCCGTGGAAAATGTAGCCTTGCAATTGTTATCCCAATAAACTTTTGAGAAGTTGTTTGTAATATGATGCTGACTAGGATTTTCAATTATAAAGCCTTTATAGAGAAAAACAAAGTGGGTTAGAATAGAAATAACCAATCTTTTTCACAACACAACTAAGATGAGTTCACAAGCAGTACGTCCTAGTTCATTGGTTGCCTACAGGAAGTTTTTCCTATTTTCCAAAAATACAACAAGAAATAAGAACTCGATGCATGCTTCCAATTATAACACTAATTATGGGGAAAGCTAATAAAAACAAAAAGATAATAAGCATATTGAGGGTGTATGCTGATGTAAAGCTGTACAAATCACAATAAGATAAGCATCAACACGTCGGAGGATATAGTTCAAGAAGGAATACTCAGCCCCAAGGTGGCAAGACCTTCCGAAACAATGTCGCCTTGACCACCACATCGCCTTGGGGAACAATCGTACTCACTTGTGTCACTTAAGGAAAGAAAAACCCGTGGTTCAAAAAATAAAATCAGCGATCGATTACAAGACTAGTCCCAAAAGAAATACTGACATTGCACGCAAAAGATGAGGTTGCCTTGTTGCGGTTAAAGTAAAGCACGATAAGCTTGAGCTTTTCGGTTAAGTAGCTAAGCGACTCTTTAATATACCTGTTTTACCATCACTAATTAGATCTGCTTTTCCTTTACGAATGATGGTTACACCACCAATTCGATAAAAAATCGAAAACATTACAAATAAGCATTTAAGAAAAGTGATAGTAAATGTTATGTTCATACTTTTGGCAAAGTGCAGTCAGTGATGAGAAGAATTTTCCTCATTTACTTCACGTTAAGAACCTTACGAACAAGTCGCTTGTACTCATATACATTTGGTGTTAGGATGGCAAGAGAGTTATCTTCAACAAGACCAAGATTATTGGTTATAAGGAAAAGTCCATCCTGCAGATCATACAAAGCAAATTTAAAATTGATTCATAATCTAAAATACAGAAAGTAAGTTAAACAAGTTCAAATGGTACCCCATCAACAATAGTTGGGATATTAGCCTGCCGTGTATTACTCACACAATCCTACAATAAGTTAAATGAAGCAAAGGTAAGACAAAAGATAAATATCAATATTACCCCATTATACTTAGACCTAGATGACAGAATATAAATGACAAATGTTCCCCTAGATGGCGCATGAGGAGAGAGGCGTATAGCAGCTAGGAAGGGAAGAGCAGTGTTTATTCTGTGCTGTCAATTACATAGCCTAAATTAGTAAAAATAATTGCTAATAAAATCAAACAATCAAGAAAACTAAGCATCTTATAGAATAGTATTATTACTGCATTATAATTGGTGGGTTTCAACTTAAGACAATTTAGGTATGTGTGATGCATGTAAGATGTCAGACGCATTTGAGTAATTTTTGAGTAAGAATCTGTGCCTACTGGTGAAAGTGGCAAAATAAACTACATTAAATAAAACCTATGCTACTGTATGGAGGGATTACACAAGAACAAAAAACCTTCTGTATGTGTGCATTTGTCTTCAGAGTTTTCGTAAAGACAGACTTTTTCAAGGGTCAACTTTGATGCATTATTCGGCCAATCATCTGAGAAGTACTTCACAGCTATGCACTTCCCTTCAGGATCCAGAAGCAAAATGTTCTTCACACAAGGGCAAGATTCATGTGTAACAATACCGAACAATCATCACATCATCCTCTTCAGAGGACTAAGTAAATTGGCACTGCAATTCATATTCAAACATGATCGAAGATGGGAGGAAGAGGCGATGGCATTACAGCAATGGAGGGCCGCTGCTGAGCATGTGCTACCCGTAGAGCCCGTTAGTCCCGTTGAACACGATACCTATTGCTTGTGAGTAGCTAGTGTACAAACCAAGCAGTTGACCTGTAACCAAAGCGGGCGTAATCTCCTCACAATGCTTAATGATCTTTAAGACGGCCTATGTAATAGAGACAACAAAAATGACAGTGAGAATAAATTACCCTAGCCTAGCCAAGCTTTGCAAAAGAGAGGCCAAAAGAAGAATGTAGATTAGTTAAATGAATGATATGGCTACCATTTCGATACAAAATATTTTTTAGAAATTAGGCAACTCATTTTGTCTTAATGCTAGAAATTTTTACATTAGAAAAGAGAAAAGGAGAAGGTCTCTTAATTGAGATAAAAAGAGAAGATCCATATTAGAAAATTTGGTGTGTCTGTTTAGACATTGAAATATATAAGTAATTGATCTACATAGTTTAGAATGCCATCACTTAAATATTGGACGTCAAAATCTAAGGAAAAAACTAACCAAATCACAATAGTACTGTATGTGTCCTGTCTATATAGAATACATATAAAATGCCTTTTTTTGTGAGGATATACACAAAGATATGCAATTAATTCAGATATGCTAGTGCAATACATTTTCTAACTTATACGATTAACAAACTGGGTTAAGTGATTTGAACCAATCACAAATGCACATACAACATCTATAGTTTCTTGAAAAAAAAGTCCAATCGCTCTTTTATTTTTTTGTATCATTCTAAAATGCACATTAGTCATGTTTCAACAAATTCTTCTTCCTAGCATGTTCAAAACAATTTCATTATGTTAGCTACCTCCTGTAATTTTAGCACTTGCAAGGTCAAAATAAAATTGTATTTACACCGTGCAAATAAAGGAAGTCATGCAAGATATATGATTCACCATTTTGACAACTTTTAATTTCAGACCTATTGCCATCCATACCTTAGAAAACGTGGCATCATAAACTGTAATATATGGCTACAAATTGAACCAAATAAGCATATTCCTCTTTTACAACAACAAATAAGCATTTCTGTGTATGATCCTACTATGTGTTTGCAGCAAATCTGACTACAAGATAGTGGAAAATAACACTGCTACAATATCTAGACTCTAAAAGAAACTTCACTTGTTACTTGCGCAGACCTTAAAAGTCCCAGAAAAAGAGGTGCTCAGTTTGACTCTCTCGATGGCTACTATCAATTGCAGTCCTACTGGTGATGCTATGGGCACAAATGTAAACATCTTTGAGCACATCTCCTAGTAAATTCGTTCCAAACAATATGCCCTATTAACTCCTAGTCCTATATATAGATGCACATACAAATAAGGGAATCACTCACTTTAAAAAAAGCAATGATCCATGTGTTCCAAATGTTTTCCAGAAGGGATGATAGGCCATTGGAGTATGACCCCCACAATCATAAAATTTGTCACAATAGAAGGTGCATGTGTTAATTAGAAACCATGGCATCCCATTTTTTTTCTTTTACAAATCTACAAAGGAGCAAGAAATTACGTAGGAACTCACCAACAACCAGAGTGGAGGATCTTTATAGAACCTATGGCTCCTAATATTTACTTCCATTCAATATCATGAATATCCCGTGCAATTAGCTCCTAGGTTGGAGGCTGCTGTGTGAAATCCTACAAACCACACTATACCACCTGTTATTGGTAACAACAAACCCAACAAACCATGAAGCTAAAGAAAGGAGCACCGCCCCATATTACACACTCATCACACCAGATGTTTTGTTAACATATCTTGGTCATTAGTGCTTCACTCGCATGATCATGTGTAGTATTGGTATTAAATTGCTAACTGTATGTCTCAAAAATGAAATTCACAATAAAACATATGGTGGCCATATCTTCAGAAAAAGTAAATATATGGATAGCTGAGTGTCTACCGATTGTTGCGAAATTACCATACATGATCATTCTATTATGTTGCATAGCTAAGTCAATAATTCTGTTGCAAGTGACCATAATAAGCTCTTCTAGCCATCCTTTACAAAAGTACACCCATTTGTGGATTACATAAATGACAATACCCGACCAAGGCTAAAAAATATTAATGCCAATCACTCCAAATTAACAGAACAAAACACCACTTGCTCCAAATGGAGCATAATATACAAAAACAGGAGCACGTCACATCTCTTCCCTGTTGCTCGAAGGTAACAAAATGTTCCCTTTGAAAACAATAATGCCCCAATTTCAACAAATTAACAAAGTGATCAATGTTTAGCAAATTACAAGAGCTACTACACACGCTGGAGGCGTGATCATGTGATGTGTGTTTTCTGGCTACTCACATACATCTGTGTGGTGCTGTTCGTTGCCAAGGGAGGTGGTGGCGTATGGAACGTACCCCAATCCGTCTGTCTCTTTTGCTGTTCGTTGTCCACTTGGATTGGAGCACAAATTGATTGTACTATAGTCATTACTGGCAATAATTGATTATTATTTTATCATAACAACATTCATGATCTAACTCCGTTTTATAACCATAAAACAATCATGAGCATAGATTCAGTATCTCTCCTTGTAATAACTTTAAACTTCAATAATACCAGCTTTTTAAGACAAGATTGTACAAGTCAATATATCAACCTTCATCTATTTCTTTATACATATTTCAACAATTCAACATGATGAAAGATAGATGAAACTAGCAATTGTACATGCTCATAAAGTATCTAGTAAATGACAGATTAAAGGTTAATATTACCAAGGCAATATTCCAACACCTCCTTACTTAATAATTCCAAACAGTTAGATTAATTACTAGAGACAAAAATAATTCAGTTTATCCAACATGATAGAAATTTAAGCAATCATAATAATCATTCTAATTCTTTTTGCACACTCCTCAATAACTCCATGTGTTCTAAACATGAATAGACAAATTCTTAATCGTAGTTCTTCTAGAAACTATTACAAGGCAATATCACATTAATCAACTACACTTCCAAGGATGTTAGTTAAAATTAATTATACACCACGCTAATATCTCAACTTGATAATTCATACCTTATGAATTAGTTTATATGATTACCACCTTCCACTTAAGCATAGCAAAACACCACAAAGGGTTTTAACACTCTCTTTCTGAAAGGAGTGGAAATAAACTTGAACACTTAAAATAATCCAAAAGAAGTACATAGATCCAAGGCTTTAACATATTAATGAGTTTGCAACATAAAACTTTCATTAATAAAAAAATACCAAGCGAACCAATGAGTCATGATTCACAATAAGACAAAACTCCTACGAACGGACCATCCTTACAAATCAACCATATTCACAAGGAGCAAAAGTGTCTCAAATGTTCCGAGAAGAAACAATAATTGTTTCAAGGAACAGGTAGAGACCAATTGCAAAACAACAACTACAATGAACCACAATCCAAGAGAAATTCATTAACTGCAATAGGCCAAGAATTGGCCAATATCAACTCAAGGAAGATACTAAAACTGTAACACCCCAGGACCCACATTACCCTGGGATGCTACTAAACTGCTCTACAACTAGCCAATTTACAATATAAATTAAACTGGCAACAATACTAGACAAGATAGTATAAGCGGAAGCATAAACAACTACGGAATAACAGGATAGTGATAGCAATTCAATATTTAAAACATCCTCCGACATTTTAATCTAAAACATTGTTCACAAACTTAACATTATTAAGATAATGTAAACAAAGCTATGCAAAGGTCTAGAATCCTTTCAACTTTATTACAGCACAAAAATATGATTCACGTGCATCAGTGTGGTGCCGCTCTACCCTTCCCATGTATGCTCAAAGTCCACCTGTAGGGAGGGGAAAACAAGGGTGAGATAAAATCTTAGCAAGCAAACTGTTTAACACGTTATTCAAACTACAAACAATCGTGCATCATCATTTATAATTCCATATAACCACAACTACAATTCATGTCCACAATTATTAATCATCACGAACTTCCATGAATCATACATCTTCAATTTCAGATTTAATTGGTATATGAATGCAGTCATTTTATCCACAATTAAATGCAAATTAAATATTTAATCTTCCATAAACTACAATAGATTAATCATCAACATTTAATCTTCCACAAATAACAATGTTTATATCCTCAACCTCAAATTACCATAAATGACGGTAAAGCATTAGCAAATAAATCTTGTTTGACTACTTTAAAACATCAACCACTATCACCACCAAAGACAATAAAATATATGTAATGATCATCTCACTACTTTAATAATTCTTACATCCACAATTGCTATCAATAATTCTACATGAGAAAAGAATCTCACGCCACAATCACAACTCTTAGCATACACAAGGGACGAATCCCATTCCACGACCTCATCCACAATCTTCATACCACAAATAGCTCACACGAGCGAATTTCACATTACAACTACAAAGTTTTATATTCCACAAAATAAGATCACCACAATATATTGCATATGTATGCAAATGAATCTTTCCACAATGCAATGCATATGAATGCTTTCATGCTACGCTCCACATCACTCTTTCCAGGGCAGGAATTGCAATGCATTGTATTACGGTAATATACGATGCTTCCCGCGGGATAAGAGGTGCATCGTATTACGGCAATATACGATCTTTGTCTTAGTGCGGTCGCGGCTAGGTGCGGCGACATCCACATATGCATATGACATGATATAATATGAATGATATGTTAATCATAAATCACATTAATCCATCTTCGAAGGAGCATCATCATGCTCACAACATATCCACATCCACCACATGTTATTTTCATGTTCAACATTATAACATTAAGCAAGAGTTCGACATGTCTACTAGCAAAATATCAACATATCAATTGATTCATACTTGCTACCATCTCCACAATTAAAATATCAAGCAATCATGACATAATGTATCAAATTACGATAATAATGTAAATTTCAAGTAGAAGGAATAACAAGTTAAACGGTAGCAACCACCGCTACGTTCACTTGTCTCAATTCGATGAAGCGAAGTAAAAATCAAGAGCGCTCAGGGACAAGACCACATGTCCAAGACAACTTTCAGCATACAGCCACAGCATACAAACATGACTAAAATAATTAAAGACGTCGCTAGAACCCCGAACTCGCACAAACTCTTCTCCGCTCAACAATTCAGCAAATTACCCTCTGCAGCAGCGCAGCTTCACAATTTCGTATCTTTAAAAATAATGATCCAAATATAGCAAATGATACCTCTCTGGATCCATGACTTAAAAGCCTACATGTTTCAAGTAGAACACATATTTTTATTTTGATCACAGCTAGGGGTAAATTAATGCCCAAAACAAAGAAAGAACTCTGTTCTGGCAGATTGGACAGCAGTGTTCAATTGCGTCCCAGCAACACTACAACGGTCCAACAATTCTAAAATTTCTACAGATGCTAGATTACCAGATTATCTACAAGTTTCTCAATTACCGCCATGAGCATAAAAATCATTTACTACCTCAAATTCCAAGATTACCTTCGGTCTGTACCAATTTGCTCGTCTGACGAATAGCAGTATTCCCGACCCTGTATCTCCCAGATCCCACGACCACAAATTCCGCAACAATTACAGAAGACGTATATGGAAGTCCTCTACAACTTTCTTTTTGGGAGAGTCCGCAGAAAAATTCGTTTACTAGGTCAAATCCGCGAGGACAAACACGCTGCGCGAATCAATCTACAGGCAGACAGCAGCTAATCTCTAATCGGCCAATTAATCTATTAACTACCATCAAAATCCGTTCCAAGAACCCTAATTGTTCACAAAAACAGAGGGTTTGGGATCGAGAAAAATTACCAAGATGAAGAATTTTCCCACTTTTTCCTCCTCTTCTTCTCCTCCTTCCTTCTCCTTCCTTCTTCTCCTTCCTTCTCCTTGCTTCTCCTCCAATGGCAGCAGCACTTGGGGATCACCTTGGGAGGGGCGGCCACCATGGGGAGGAAAGGGACGAGGGTGGCGGCTGGATGGGGGCAAGGGAGAGGGGATCCCTAGGGTTTATATAAGGGAGAGGGGTGCGGCAGGGAGGGTGCACCCCTTGGGCCTTGGCCCAAGGGTGGTCGGCCCACCTCCCAGGCAGCCCAATTCTGAATTTAAAAAAATAATTTTTTTAATATATTTTATTCCTTTTTCAATGTTCTATAATTTTTATTTTTCGCTTCCCGCGATTTGCCGAAAAACCGGCGACTCCGCGATTGTTTTAAAAACTTACGCCGTAACGACAATCAGGGTATTACACAAAAGCACCTGTTGTTGCAATAGCTTAGCTCTTGCTCTTATCATAGGACCTGTTGGAACCTCATCACTAGCTTTATCATACACCCTTGGAGTGCAGGTGAATGCGTAGTAGAGATGTCCTCATCATATGGATTCTCTAATATGAATGGTTACGAAAGAGGTGTCTTTTTGGTGCTTGGAACTCGGTTGCGTTAGTTGACATCGATGTATTCCAGATGGCTTCTTCACTAAGCAAGGGTATACAAGATGTGCATTACACTGTTTCACATACCCGACTCAAATGGTTTCCATATAGCTTCTCTATTAAGGAACGACACACAAGAGATGTACTTGTGGTGTTGGGCACTTGATTAAGTTACTCGATTTGGACGGATTCTAGATGGCTTCTTTACTGAGCAAGGGCACACAAAAAGTGTAGTGCGGTGTTTGGCACACAATTGAGTTACTCAACTCATGCGGATTCGATATGGCTTCTCTATTATGAAAGGGCACAAAAGAGGTGCCTCTGTGGTGTTTGTCACTCGGTTGAGTTAGTCAGTTCGGATGGATTCTAACTAGCTTCTGCACTAAGCAAGGGTATACAAGGAGTACATTGTGATGTTTGGCACTCGGTTGAGTTACCCGACTCAAACTAATTCCATATGGCTTCTGTATTAAGGAATGACAAGCAAGAGGTGCCTTTGCTGTGATGAGGCAATGGGGTTCCGATCTTTCGATAGGATGATAATTTCGATTTTGATGGAGGTGACTCTTGCAATCCTACTACAACCATACGACGACGCTTGCGCCTTACAATCGCTGAACCAACTCCAAGTCATTATCAACAGTGCCATGAACACGGTTGACCTGACCACGAAGGTCTATTCCTGCATACAATTGAAGAACACGCAAGAACAAGATAACAAGCAATTTGAAATTGCAAAATATTTATATTTAGTTCAAAAGGTGGGATTCCGAAGGCGGTCTTGACAGGTGGTCATCCGACACAACTGAAGAACAGAAGTTTGCACAAGGGCTAAACCAAAATTCAATGAAATCCAAATAGTTCAAAGGGGGTATAGGGTGAATATATGAGTTGGAGAAGAGAGAGGGGCGGCCAAGGGTCGTCCTAGGGTTGGACACCCACCCTAAAAAAATTACAAAGCCCTTGGGCCCAATTGGAGGTGGCGCAACACCTTTAGACTCGGATTCAGAAATAGTCCTAAATTGTTTCCGTGATATCTTTCCGCACAGAATGAATTTTGAGGTGAGACCAGATTCATTTGCAAGACGATAAGATAAGCTTTCCATCAAGTACTCACCATCCCAAACGGACTTCGTATACGAATTCTATGCATGTTGGAAGTCGGTCCTATCTGGCGGATCACCGTCGGATTGTATTGGCGATTGCGACGTGACCAAACGTTTTCGGAAGCTGAGGCTGATAAGGACATCCCTTCAATGGATACAATCATGCCTACACACACAACCCATCCTCAACAAATGTTGCAAGGACCACTTACTCGAGCTCGTGCTCGCCAACTTAATTACCAGGTGAATTCGTTCCTAGGTTCATATATTACTGAGAATAGACCGCTACCTAACGCAAGTGATTTAATTGTCCTTAGAAACTTGGGACAGGACAAAGGAAAGGGTTGTGGACTCGTGGACATACATGGAAGGAATAATGAAGGTCACCACGTCACTTTGGGACCATGTCAAGCAAGAATTCGAGTTGGGCTCAAACTGGAATCAGATTCGGACTGCTGCGATGGTATCAGTTCAAACGGGCGTAACTTCCTCATATAGACTCCGTTTGGGACGTTCTTATACTTCATGGAAAGCTTATCAAGTCTACTTTCCAACGGATCCAACCTCCTCTTAATCATCAAAAAACTCTGCATTAGTTTCTGAGTCTGAGTCTAAAAGGGTGCTGCACCACCTCCACTTGGGCCCATGGGCCTTGTAGGCGTGCTCCTTGGC